>LT934122.1:51177496-51196002 GCA_900231445.1 Triticum turgidum subsp. durum | reverse complement strand
GTTCAAGCGGCCGCGTCGAGAGCGGCAGGGTAGCCTTCCGCCGTCAGCAATGCGCTCGACTCTGACTCGAGTTAAACTCGACAAATCGAGCGGCCGCGTTGAGGGCGGTAAGGTGGTTTGCCCGGCAGCAAGCACACCTGGCAGGCTAATGGGGATCCGTCCTCAAAACACCACCCTGGGTTTACGCGCCGGCAAACCTACCCAGTAATGTAGGGTGGACATGCAAAGGAAAATCGAATAGGAAAATAGCATGCATAATGTCAAGACTACTGCAGGGTTATATTACATAAATTGCCGCCGCGGTTCTAACTAAAGATAGGAACAGTCTTGGTCATGAACTTGCAGCGACGGTATGGAACGGGGTGCCTAGTCCCGATGCTGGCCCTCCAACCTCTTGATTTTGTCGATGCGGCTGAGGATGGGCTTGATGCACTCATTGAGCGCCGCGATGTCAGCATCCTTCGGCAAGCTCTTCAGCGCATCTTCGAAGTCGAGGTCAAGATGCCAGTGCGCTATCTTGGCAAGCACCCTAGTCATGACACCACAGCAAAGCATCCGGGACTCCTCAGCCAGGGAGGCCATCCAGTCGGAATGAACCCGCTCTAGAGTGCCGCCGACCCTTTCAAAGTTCAGGGTCAGGTTGGCGTTGGGGCTCAGGCTCGCCTCCGGGGCGTACCTCATGTTCGGCATCCCCATGTTGCCCAGCTGCGTGGCGGACGTTTCAAGCCAACGCTTCTCGCCCGCCACGTGTTCCTTGAGGTTGGCGGTCTCGTTCATCCGCAGCTGCTTCTCGGTCTCCAGCTCCATGGTCAGGATCTCCTCTCGGGCTTTGGCCTCCGACAACATCTTCCCAAGATCCCCCAGCTTCATCTTGAGGTCTCTGATGGAGTTGTTGGCTACGCAGAGTTCTCCGGCCTTATCGACGAACGCGCCCTGCGCCTCCACCAGGACGCCGTTGAGCATGTCCTTCTCCATGGACAGCTTCAAGGCTTGCTACTCCAGCTCCTTCACCTTGCCGGCATGAACCAGAGCCTGGGCATTGAGTGCTTCCTGATGCCTCTGCTCCACCTATTGGGTCTGCCGCACGATGAGCTTGTGCACCTCTTCGTCCTTGCTGATATCCCACAAGTGTAGGGGATCGGAATAGCTTTCAAGGGTAAAGTATTCAACCCAAATTTATTGATTCAACACCAGGAGAGCCAAAGAATATTCTTGAGTATTAGCAGTTGAGTTGTCAATTCAACCACACCTGGATAACTTAGTATCTACAGCAAAGTATTTAGTAGCAAAGTAGTATGATAATAAAGGTAACAGTGCAAAAGTAATATTTTTGGGTTTTGTAGTGATTGTAACAGTACCAATGGAAAAGTAAATAAGCGAAGAACAATATGTGAAAAGCTCGTAGGCAATGGATCAGTGATGGATAATTATGCCGGATGTGATTCCTCATGTAATAGCTATAACATAGGGTGACACAGAACTAGCTCCACTTCATCAATGTAATGTAGGCATGTATTCCGTAAATAGTCATACGTGCTTATGGAAAAGAACTTGCATCACATCTTTTATCCTACACTCCCGTGGAAGCAGGGTCCTAACGGAAACTAAGGGATATTAAGGCCTTCTTTTAATAGAGAACCGGAACAAAGCAATAGCACATAATGAATACATGAACTCCTGAAACTATGGTCATCACCGAGAAGTATCCCGATTATTGTCACTTCGGGGTTGTCGGATCATAACACATAATAGGTGACTATAGACTTGCAAGATAGGATCGAGAACACACATATATTCATGAAAACATAATAGGTTCAGATCTAAAATCATGGCACTCGGGCCCTAGTGACAAGCATTAAGCATAGCAAAGTCATAGCAACATCAATCTCAGAACATAGTGGATACTAGGGATCAAACCCTAACAAAACTAACTTGATTACATGGTAAATCTCATCCAACCCATCACCGTCCAGCAAGCCTACTATGGAATTACTCACGCACGGCGGTGAGCATCATGAAATTGGTGATGGAGGATGGTTGATGATGACGACGGCGATGAATCCCCCTCTCCGGAGCCCCGAACGGACTCCAGATCAGCCCTCCCGAAAGAGATAAGGGCTTGGCAGCGGCTATGTATCGTAAAACGCGATGAAACTTTCTCTCTAATTTTTTCTCCCCGAACGTGAATATATGGAGTTGGAGTTGAGGTCGATGGAGGTCCAGGGGGCCCACGAGACAGGGGGGCGCCCCCAGGGGGAGGGAGCGCGCCTCCACTCTCGTGGACAGGGTGTGGGCCCCCTAGTCTTGATTCTTTCGCCAGTATTTTTTATGTTTTCCAAAAGTGCCTCCATGGATTTTCAGGACATTCTGAGAATTTTTGTTTTCTACACATAAAACAACATCATGGCAGTTCTACTGAAAACAGCGTCAGTCCTGGTTAGTTTCATTCAAATCATGCATGTTAGAGTCCAAAACAAGGACAAAATTGTTTGGAAAAGTAGATACGTTGGAGACGTATCAACTCCCCAAGCTTAAACCTTTGCTTGTCCTCAGGCAATTAAATTGATAAACTGAAAGTGATAAAGAAAAACTTTACAAACTCTGTTTGCTCTTGTTGTTGTAAACATGCAAAGCCATCATTCAGGTTTCAGCAAATATTATGAACTAACCATACTCATAATAACACCCAGGTCTCACAATTACTCATATCAATAGCATAATCAGCTAGCGAGCCATAATAATAAAACTCGGATGACAACACTTCCTCAAAACAATCATAACATGATATAAAAAATGACATCTCACTAGCCCTTTCTGTGACCGCAAAACATAAATGTAGAGCACCTTTAAAGATCAAGGACTGACTAAACATTGTAATTCATGGTAAAAGAGATCCAGTCAAGTCATACCCAATATAAACCAACAATAATGAATGCAAATGACAGTGTGCTCTCCAGCGGGTGCTTTTTAATAAGAAGGGTGATGACTCAACATAAAAGTAAATAGATAGGCCCTTCGCAGAGGGAAGCAGGGATTTGTAGAGGTGCCAGAGCTCGATTTTAAAATAGAGATTGAATAACATTTTGAGCGGCATACTTTCACTGTCAACGCAAAAACTATAAGATGGTTGTATCTTCCATACTACATGCATTATAGGCAGTTCCCAAACAGAATGATAAAGGTTTATACTCCCCCAACCACCAACAAGCATCAATCCATGGCTTGCTCGAAACAACGAGTGCCTCCAAATAACAACAGCTCTGGGGGAGTTTTGTTTAATTATTTTGATTTTCTTTGATCTTTTTGGATCATGGGACTGGGCATCCCGGTTACCGGCCCTTTCTCGTGAATGAGGAGCGGAGTCCACTCCTCTTGAGAATAACCCACCTAGCATGGAAGATATACGCAGCCCTAGTTGTAACATGAGCTGCTCGAGCATACAAAACAGAATTTCATTTGAAGGTTTGGAGTTTGGCACATACAAATTTACTTGGAACGACAGGTAAATACCGCATATAGGAAGGTATGGTGGACTCATATGGAACAACTTTGGGGTTTAAGGAGTTTGGATGCACAAGCAGTATTCCCGCCTAGTACAGGTGAAGGCTAGCAAAAGACTGGGAAGCGACCAACTGAGAGAGCGACAACAGTCATAAACATGCATTAAAATTAATTCACACAGAATACAAGCATGAGTAGGATATAATCTACCATGAACATAAATATCATGAAGGCTATGTTTAATTGTTTCAACTACATGCGTGAACATGTGCCAAGTCGAGTCACTCAATTCATTCAAAGGAGGATACCATTCCATCATACCACATCATAATCATTCTAATAGCATGTTGGCACGCAAGGCAAACCATTATAACTCATAGCCAATCAAGCATGGCACAAGCAACTATAATCTCTTAATGTCATTGCAAATATGTTTACTTCATAATAAGCTAAATCAGAAACAATGAACTTATCATATTTACAAAAACAAGAGAGGTCGAGTTCATACCAGCTTTTCTCCTCTCAATAAGTTCATCATATGTCATCATTATTTCCTTTCACTTGCACGACCAAACGACGTGTATAATAATAATGGTACATTTGCATTGGACTAAGCTGGAATCTGCAAGCATTCAACTCAAGAGAGAAGACAAGGTAATATGGGCTCTAAGTTAAATAAACAATCATGCATATGAGAGCCACTAAGCATTTTCAATATGGTCTTCTCGACCCCCAAAGGAAAGAAAATAAAATAAAACTATTTACACGGGAAAGCTCCCAACAAGTAAGAAGAAGAACTTGAAATGTTTTTGGGTTATCATTTTAATTCTACTACAAGCATGGAAATTAAACTAAGTAATTTTTTGGTTTTTTCTTAAGGTTTATCAAACACAAGAAGAAAGCGAGAAAGAAAATTAAACTAACATGGATAATACAATGAAAGAGTATGAGCACCGACGACTAGTGTGTGAATGTGAATGTAAAGTCGGTGAGAGATACGTACTCCCCCAAGCTTAGGCTTTTGGCCTAAGTTGGTCTAACACCAAGGACCGTTGCTACTCTTCCCGTTGTAATGGGAGGTGTAATAAGGATACCACTGGCTGGTCATCTCCGGATCCCACTGGAAAGATGATGCACGATAAGGGTCCAGTGCAGGTTCTGGCTCAGGTTCAGGTTCTGGAGTGGATGCTTGGGCTCGATGAGTGTACGCCGCTTCCGGTGTAACAAGAAAATTATCTGCTGTCAAATCAAACAACAGAGGCGCAGGCAAAATAATAGTCTCATTGTGTTTCTTATTAAATCTAAGGTTATACAAGGGCATCTTATCTTCGTTGTCAACAATAAACGTGTGTGCTGGCATAAGTGGAGGGGGCCACCAGGGGGCCACGAGACAGGGGGCGCACCCAGGGGGGTGGGCGCGCGCTCCACTCTCGTGGCTTGGTGCTTGCCCCTCCTGCAGTGTTTTCAGTGCCTAAAATCTTCAAATATTCCATAAAAAATAATACTAAATTTGGAGGGCATTTGGAGCACTTTTATTTTTGGGATATTTTTTATTGCACGCATAATTCAGAAAACATACAGATGATACTAATTTTTCTTTATTTATTCTAAATAACAAAAAGTAAAAAGAGGGTACAGAGGGTTGTGCCTTCTAGTTTCATCCATCTCGTGATCATCAAAATGAATCCACTAACAAGGTTGATCAAGTCTTGTTAACAAACTCATTCCGAATAACACGGAACCGGACAAATTTCGAATAACACCAAGTTACCTCAACAGGGATACGAAAATCCCCAACAATAAGAATATCATACTTTTTCTTGACAGTGGGGAGAGGAAATTCAAAACCTCCAATAATGATAGTTGGAACTTTTTCAATAGAATTGATGGTATGAACTTGAGATTGTTTCCTCAGAAAGTGTACTGTATGCTCATTACCATTAACATGAAAAGTGACATTGCCTTTGTTGCAATCAATAACAGCCCCTGCAGTATTCAAAAAGGGTCTACCGAGGATAATCGACATACTATCGTCCTCGGGAATATCAAGAATAACAAAGTCCGTTAAGATAGTGACATTTGCAACCACAACAGGCACATCCTCACAAATACCGACAGGTATAGCAGTTGATTTATCAGCCATTTGCAAAGATATTTCAGTAGGTGTCAACTTATCCAATTCAAGTCTACGATATAAAGAGAGAGGCATAACACTAACACCGGCTCCAAGATCACATAAAGCAGTTCTAACATAATTTCTTTTAATGGAGCATGGTATAGTTGGTACACCCGAATCTCCAAGTTACTTTGGTATTCCACCCTTAAAAGTATAATTAGCAAGCATGGTGGAAATTTCAGCTTCCGGTATCTTTCTTTTGTTTGTAATGATATCCTTCATATACTTAGCATCAGGATTTACTTTGAGCATATCAGTTGAGCGCATACGTAAGAAAATAGGTCTAATCATTTCAGCAAAGCGCTCAAAATCCTCATCATCCTTTGTCCTGGATGGTTTAGGAGGAAAGGTCATGGGTTTCCGAACCCATGGTTCTCTTTCTCTACCGTGCTTCCTAGCAACAAAATCTCTCTTATCATAACGTTGATTCTTTGATTGTGGGTTATCAAGATCAACAGCAGGTTCAATCTCTACATCATTGTTTTTGCTAGGTTGAGCATCAACATGAACATTATCATTAACACTATCGCTAGGTTCATGTTCATCACCCGATTGTGTTTCAGCATCAGAGATAGAAATATCATTGGGATTCTCAGGTGTGTCTACAGTAGGTTCACTACAAGCATGCAAAGTCCTATCGTTTTTCTTTTTCTTCTTTTTGGAAGAACTAGGTGCCTCTAAATTATTTCTCTGAGAATCTTGCTCGATTCTCTTAGGGTGGCCTTCAGGATACAAAGGTTCCTGAGTCATTCTACCAGTTCTAGTAGCCACTCTAACAGCAAAGTCATTTTTATTATTTAATTCATCAAGCTAATCATTTTGAGCTTTAAGTACTTGCTCAGCTTGAGTAGCAACCATAGAAGTATATTTGCTAATGAGTTTGAGTTCACCTTTAACTCTAGCCATATTATCGCTTACGCGTCCTATCTCGAAAGCATTATTCTTTAACTCTCTACCAATATAAGCATTAAAACTTTCTGGTCTAGCCATAAAGTCATCAAGTTCATCTAAGCATGGGCTATGAAATTTAGTAGAGGGTATTTCAACTTTATCATACCTATAGAGAATTTACCTATACTACCTGTGTCGGGTTATCAAGACAATGTGGTTCTTCAACAGGCGGTATATTAAGACCATGCATTTCTTCAATAGGTGGTAAATTCTTAACATCTTCAGCTTTAATACCTTTTCTTTCATTGATTTCTTTGCCTCTTGCATATCTTCAGGACTCAGAAATAAAACACCTCTCTTCTTCGGAGTGGGTTTAGGAATAGGTTCAGGAGTTGGCTTAATTGGTTCAGGAATTTCCTCAGGAATTGGCTCAGGAAGAGTCCAATTATTTTCGTTAGTCAACATATTATTCAATAGTAATTTAGCTTCGTCGACTGTTCTTTCCCTGAAAACACGACCATCACAACTATCCAAGTAGTCCTTGGAAGCATCGGTTAGTCCATTATAAAAAATATCAAGTATTTCATTTTTCTTGAGAGGATGATCAGGCAAAGCATTAAGTAATCGGAGAAGCCTCCCCCAAGCTTGTGGGAGACTCTCTTCTTCAATTTGCACAAAATTGTATATTTCCCGCAAGGCAGCTTGTTTCTTATGAGAAAGGAAATATTTAGCAGAGAAGTAATAAATCATATCCTGGGGACTACGCACACAACAAGGAGCACGAGAATTATACCAAGTCTTAGATTCACCCTTTAACGAGAACGAAAATATCTTAAGGATATAAAAATAGCGAGATTTATCATCATGAGTAAACAGGGTGGCTATATCATTCAGCTTGGTAAGATGTGCCACAATAGTTTCAGATTCAAGGACATAAAAAGGACCAGATTCAACTAATGTAATAATTTCAGGATCAACAGAGAATTCATAATCCTTATCAGTAACACAGATAGGTGAAGTAGCAAAAGCAGGGTCAGGTTTCATTCTAGCATTAAGAGACTGCTGCTTCCATTTGGCTAATAATTTCTTAAGATCATATCTATCATTGCAAGCAAAGATAGCTCTAGCAGCTTCTTCATTCATAACATAACCCTCAGGAACAACAGGAAATTCATAATCATTGGGAGAATTTTCATCATCACTATCATCAATAATAGCATCTTCAATAATTTCATTCCCCCTAACTCTAGCAAGTTGTTCATCAAGAAATTCACCTAATGGCAAAGTAGTATCACGCACAGAAGTAGTTTCATCATAAGTATCATGCATAGCAGAAGTGGCATCATCAATAACATGCGACATATCAGAATTCATAGAAGTAGCATGTTTAGGTGTCGCAAGCTTACTCAAAACAGAAGGAGAATCTAGTGCAGAGCTAGATGGCAGTTCCTTACCTCCCCTCGTAGTTGAGAGAAAAATCGTAGTTATGTCGTCTTTCAAGTTCTTCATAGTGGTCAACAGATATAAATCCCAGGTGACTCAGAGAATAGAGCTATGCTCCCTGGCAACGGCGCCAGAAATTAGTCTTGATAACCCACAAGTGTAGGGGATCACAACAACTTTCGAGGGTAAAGTATTCAACCAAAATTTATTGATTCGACACAAGGAGAGCCAAAGAATATTCTTGAGTATTAGCAGTTGAGTTGTCAATTCAACCACACCTGGATAACTTAGTATCTGCAGGAAAGTATTTAGTAGCAAAGTAGTATGATAATAAAGCTAACAGTGCAAAAGTAATATTTTTAGGGTTTGTAGTGATTGTAACAGTAGCAACGGAAAAGTAAGTAAGCGAAGAACAATATGTGAAAAGCTCGTAGGCAATGGATCAGTGATGGATAATTATGTCGGATGCGATTCCTCATGTAATAGCTATAACATAGGGTGACACAGAACTAGCTCCAGTTCATCGATGTAATGTAGGCATATATTCCTTAAATAGTCATACGTGCTTATGGAAAAGAACTTGCATGACATCTTTTGTCCTACCCTCCCGTGGCAGCGGCGTCCTAATGGAAACTAAGGGATATTAAGGCCTCCTTTTAATAGAGAACCGAAACAAAGCAATAGCACATAGTGAATACATGAACTCCTCAAACTATGGTCATCACCGAGAAGTATCCTGATTATTGTCACTTCGGGGTTGTCGGATCATAACACATAATACGTGACTATAGAATTGCAAGATAGGATCAAGAACACACATATATTCACGAAAACATAATAGGTTCAGATCTGAAATCATGTTACTCGGGCCCTAAGGACAAGCATTAAGCATAGCAAAGTCATAGCAACATCAATCTTAGAATATAGTGGATACTAGGGATCAAGCTCTAACCAAACTAACTTGATTACATGGTAAATCTCATCCAACCCATCACCGTCCAGCAAGTCTACGATGGAATTACTCACGCATGGCGGTGAGCATCATGAAATTGGTGATGGAGGATGGTTGATGATGACGACAGCGACGAATCCCCCTCTCCGGAGCCCCGAACGGACTCCAGATCAGCCGTCTCGAGAGAAATTAGGGCTTGGCGGCGGCTCCGTATCGTAAAACGCGATGAAACTTTCTCTGTGATTTATTTCTCCCCGAACGTGAATATATGGAGTTGGAGTTGAGGTCGGTGGAGGTCCAGGGGGCCCACGAGACAGGGGGGAGCGCCCTGGGGGAGGAGGCGCGCCCCCCACCCTCGTGGACAGGGTGTGGGCCCCTGGTCTAGATTCTTTCGCCAGTATTTTTTATATTTTCCAAAAAGTGCCTCCGTGGATTTTCAGGACATTCTGAGAACTTTTGTTTTCTACACATAAAAACAACATCATGGCAGTTCTGCTGAAAACAACGTCAGTCCGGGTTAGTTTCATTCAAATCATGTAAGTTAGAGTCCAAAACAAGGGCAAAAGTGTTTGGAAAAGTAGATACGTTGGAGACGTATCATTTGTCACGGAGCGTGGCCGCAAGCTTCTCCTCGCGCTCTGCAAGATCCTCCTCCTGGGAGTTCAGTGCGGCCTCGCGCTGGGTCCGGGCGGCTTCGGCTTCGGCGGCCAAGTTCTTCGCCGCCTCTTGGGCCTTCTCGACATTGGCCAGCTTCAAGGTGAGCTCCATGTCACGCTTGGCCAGCTCGCCCTGGGCAACCTTCAGCTCGTCCTGAGCCTGGCGGAACTAGTCCTGCGCCTCGGTGACACGCCCCTTGAAGTGTGCCTCCGCCTTCTCCACCACCGCCATCCTGGACTTGGCCTTGTCCAAACGAGCGTGGTGTAGCGCCTGGAGCTTCCAGAAGCTAGCACCCATGGCATGGAGCAGCCGCTCCTCCGGGGAGCCGTCGGCACCAATGCCTGGCTCATCGATGACCTCGAGCCCGGCGGCGGCAAGCACCTCCTCGTCGAACACCTCTCCCTCAAGGGGAGCCCTGGTGCTCGATGCACCTAGGAGGTGGACGAAGAGGTCGTCGCTCACCCTCAAGTACCTGCCAGAGCCGGAGGCGTGGAGGAGGAGGGCAAGTCGTCAAACGCCACCTCCTCGGCTGCGGCCTTGCCGGCTTCCCCGGCAGGCCCCTTGCTGGGTTCTTCGGCGGGCTCCTTGGCGGCGTCCTCAGCAGCGCCCTCGGCGCTCTCCTCGGCATGATCTTCTCGGCTTGTGCCACAGCATCCGCGGCGACGTCCTTGATGATGGTGTCGACGTCCTCTGAGTCTATCGAGGAGGGGTCTGGATGCCAAGAAGGAGACACGGCGGGGCCGAGATCAAAGCCAGTAAAAAAAAGAAGAAGGAGAAAGAAAGAACGCGAGCGGAAATGAAGGACGGGTGGCTTACCCGTGCCGGGCCAAGAGGCATAAGTCCTTTCTTCGCCAAGGTTTGGCGTCGAGGCGAAGCCACCGGCGCCCGTGTTCTCCTCCTCCTCCGTCTGCACGGCCTCGGTGCTTGGTGCCCTTGCCGGGGACGCCCTTCGGGGTGGCATGGTCGACGGGGGAGGCACGATGGGAGAAGCCCTCTGCGGCTCCCCTTGATATTGCTCCCCTCCTACATCCACGGCAGGGTCAGTACCAAAGCGCCGTGCATTGCGCATGTTGACAAAGGATGGGTGATCGACTCACGCTGGGGGCTGGGCTAGGGGCTGCTGTCTGGGCTGCTCAACACCACAAGTGGCATGCTGGAGGTGCCTGTCGGGGGCTGGCCACTCATCGAAATCCTGGCCCACTTCACCCTCTCGGCCAGCACCTCCACGTCCCTGCAAGATAAGGATAATTTAGAATGGGCGACACCATTGGAGGAAAAAAGAGAGGGCAGGGAGAAAGCAGAGTTTACTCTTCCTCCTCCTTTGCTGCTTTCCTCTTCCTCTCCAGGCTGACGGGCCCAAAGTCAAACGCAATCCCCGCGCCAATGCTTGTCGGCGAAGGGGGAGGCAATGGCGTCCGGGCGCGCTTGGACGATGAAGAAGCAGATGCCTTCTTCTTCGATGCCATGGCCTTCGCTGCTTTCTTCATCGCCACCGCCCTCGTCTGGTGCACAGGCGCCTCCTGGGCCTACCGCAGTTGTGCGGCCCGGTCATGGCGGACCTGCTCGCCGAAGGTGGTCCACCGCAGGACCCGCCCTTTTCCGGCGATTGGAGGGTCGACAGTCGCGTTCTTCTCCCCCTCGCCCTCCTCCGACGACGACCCATCGGCTACGTCTTCGACGAGGGGAGCCCCGATGCCGGCGCTGCTGGCCTCCCAGCGGCTGCTGACCACCGGGCGAGCTCCTCTTCCTCCGCCGCCGATGCGGCCTTGTCCGCCACACCGCCTGTGCTGCCAGCCTCCTCGACGAGCTTTGCCTCCTCCGTGGGAAGCCTCGCCTCCTCCACCCTAGCGGCGATGTAGTCCAGCTCCGTTGGAGAGGTGACCTGGATAAGCTGCAGCTCGGCGGTGACGTACACCTCACTAGTAGGAAAAGGCATGCTAGTGGCGCACCAGTTTTGCCTTCTAATGGCGCACTACTGGTGCGCCACTAGCATCACGCCATTAGAATTTTTTTCTAATGGTGCACCACATGTGCTCCATTAGAATCTGGTGTTCTAATGGCGCACCACGTAGTGCGCCATTAGTATTGCCCACAGTGTGCCACTATTATCTGCTATACTAATAGCGCACCACATGGTAGTGCGCCATTAGTAACATTTTTTTAATTTTTTCTTCGTTTTTTCTTAATCTCAGTTCACTATTTCACATATGAGATATCCAACACATATATATACAACAAGCATCCATATAACAATCATATCCAACACACAAGTTTCATCATATATACATTCATAGCCAACACAAGTTCCATCGTTACATATTACAAAAGTTTCACATTGTTCATCCAACACCGTTATCCATCAATTCACAAAAGTTTCACATTGATACAAAATAAAAACACAAATGGAAAAGAAGCACTCCATCCATGCAAGCTTCTGTGAATTAAATCAAACTGCAAAATGATAAACAAGAAGTTAGAAGAAGAAGAAGAAGAAGAGAAGAAGAAGAAGAAGAAGACTAGAAGAATAAGAAGAAGAATAAGAAGAAAAATAAGAAGAATAAGAACAAGACTATAAGGTTATTATGTAAACTTGATCATTTTGTGCTAACATAAGTTATTTTGGAGCTAACCTATAGGAAACTAAGCATATAAGCTCTAAGTTAGCATACTAGAGCCAACTTAGGTAAAATGAAGCTAACCTATGTCATTTTGGAAAAGAAGAAGAATAAGAAGAAGACTATAAGCTTATTATGTAAACTTGATCATTTTGTGCTAACATAAGTTATTTTGGAGCTAACCTATAGGAAACCAAGCATATAAGCTCTAAGTTAGCATATTAGAGCCAACTTTGGTAAAATGAAGCTGACCTATAGGAAACTAAGCATATTAGAGATAACATAGGTAACTAAGTATATATATATATATCATTTTGGAGATCTGACATACCTGACATAGTTCAGTTCTCATTGTTCTTCTCCTTCTCGTTCCTCAGCCTGATGCGCCAAGAGCGGTGAGGCAGTGGAGGCAGTGGAGTCAGTGGGATGTAGTCTTCTACCACAATTGGCGTGGTCATGTCGCCCAGCTGTGGGATTGCTGGCGCCACCACCGGTGCGTGGTCATTGTCAGGCACCACCACCATCGCGAGGCCACCTTCAGGCAGGACGGGCACGACCATCGCTAGGTCATCCTCAGCCACCTCCATCTCTTGCCCATGGTCATCCACCACCATCTCTTGCCCATGGTCAGCCACCACCATCTCTTGCCCTTGTTCAGCCAACACCAGCGCTAGGTCATCCTCAGCCTGATGCCCATCGTCATCCTGCAGCTCCTCATCCCCACTCTGCTCCTCTTCTCCTGCACTCTAGTCCGGATCATCCTTCTTGTTGTCTTTGCTACTGCCAGAATTGCTGCTGCTGTCGCTAAAGCCAGAATCGTTGTTGCTTTTGCTATAGCCATAGTCGCTGCTGCTTTGGCTGTAGACAGTGTCGCTGCTGCTGCTCCCATTGCCTGCCAAATGCAACAATGACCGTTAACAATCGATGTGAGACAAAGCCAAATGTAGAGGAATGAGAAGAGGCAGAACGTAATGGCATCATCATCGTCAGCGTAGCGCGTGACACATAGTCGTGTTGAACACCTTCACGATGAGCATGGTGGCGTCGCCGTCGTACCTGAAGAGAAGGAAGTACCCCAGCCGCAGGTCGTAGGCACGGAAGAAATTCTCCCACCCACGATACAAGTACATGTGGCCCTCCTTGATCACCAACTCCACATCCCACAACCTGTGTAACCCACTGCCGGCTTGTCGCAGCTTCACATTATTTGGCGGATCTTCACCCAGCATGTTCATAAAACTGTCAGGCAGCCTCTGCAGTTTGGGACAATGAGTGATGTAGCAAACAACAGATATCATAATGAGATGGGTGAAGGGGAGATCTCTCGTTTTATATACCAGCGTCATGGATGATACTGAAGTCCCAAGTATGATACTGAAGAACTCAGAAGCATCCAACTCGTACTGTGGTGTGGCAGAGCGGCGGTGGCTGCTTCCCCCCATCTCTGATAAGCAGCAGAAGAGACCAATTAGTACCCTTACAACAGATCATAAAACATGCATGATAACAGGCTGTACTGAAAGTCCAATTGTACTAGACTATAAATTAGGGTAACAATGACACAGAAGATGGGAGCACCTAGTACACATTAGCAAAACAAAAAGGTACCATGCTTAAAAGGAAAGACCACTTGGCTCTATTGCCACCTATGGTTTAATGCAGCAAGAATGGCGGTGCAGTTGATCCTACTTAACTAAGTACTAAGATACCCCGGCCCATGCATTTGTCGCAAGTACCCCATATGTCCTATTTTTAGCAAAGTCATGCTAAAATTCATAGAAAATTTCAGCTTGACCTTTGCTAAAAATAGGACATATGGAGTACCCGAATTTGCCGGGACGGAAGTTAATCGACATTCCGACAAACTCAAGGGCCTCTCGGGGTACCTGCAAATTCATCACGACACAATGGTCGGAGACAAAACCCAGCAACTTTACAAGTCTTCCACAGATTTGTTTGCACGTTCTGATATGTAATAAAGATGAGCCTCAAAGATGATCCTCTAATGCTGATTTGTTTGCATTGTTTTAGGAGTATAAACTGAGTATGTAAACTGGATATACACTGAATTTAAATAAATTTACAGAAAAATACCATGTGCTTGTGGGTGTGGTGTCCTATTTGCAGAAAAATACCATGTGTAAGTGGAGTGCAGTGTTCTGCAGAAGCAGATGTTCAGTTGGGTTTCTGCTACTGAAACTTGCCAATTGCAAAGAGTACTGTTGTTGTAAAACTACTGTAAATCTACTCCTCTATACAAATCTTAAAAGCAGGTCTACTTCACCTAAAATTCAACTAAGAGCTACTTCAAGCAGGTCTACTTTCTTTTGGTGTGTTCTTGCACAACCTGTTTCTCTACAATGCCACATAAGCATGTGTGCTAAATCTCTGTCTAACAAGTATTGAGGCAAACAAATATTGCTCCCAACTGAACATTTTCAGTTAACTGTAGCAACAAGTGTTGGAACATTGTGCTCAAAAAGTTCAGTTAACAGTATTGACTGCAACTCATTGAAACAAAAATGGCAGATAATCCTTTTAACCATTCTGTGAGTTTTGAATGAGCTGGTTACTTGTCAAAAAGTTCAATTATGATGCCAAACTAGTTTAATCCCTAGGAATTAGTTGTTAACATAATCACCCAGGGCCCCAACATTAGGCGATAATGAGCTTCTTTTGCATAGTTTTCTATGCGAAAGCGATGCGAAAGGAAAGATTTTATTTTGTTTGCGCCAAACAAGGCCTACTAATGAAGCTCCAACTATGAAGAAGAATCAGACCCTATCCAACAAGATATATTGGCGTATGAGACTGCCATAATCTTGATGAAGTATCTTTGTGCAACGAACAGGCACAAATTGAAGTGAGCATCTGAAACCATGAGGCCGGCTAAAAATTTTTGAGCACATCTCCATGCTACTACTAGAGTTTATCACTAGAATCCATGGACCGTCCACCAAAGCAAGGCAACCAAGAACATGACATGGCACAAATCCCTTTCTTATCGACGCAAACTCAGTATAATCTTTTGGAATAAGGCTGTCAGACTAGCAATTATATACTATGCGACTCTTTTTTTGTATTTGCGATGACGATGATAGCTGGACCGGGTCATGGTCCGGAGTAGGCTTGGGTCATGGTCCGTTTAGCATTTAGCAGCATCATCGTCAATTATGATGCCAAAAAAATCGTTTAACATCATCCCCCAAGGGACCCAACATTAGGATAATGAGCTTCTTTTGCATAGTTTTCTACGCGAAAGCGATATCGAAGGAAACATTTTGCTCCAAGGGCCTACTCTACTATTTAAGCTCCAATAATGAAGAAGAATCAGACCCATCCTTGAAGATATATTATTGGCATAGTATAAAACTGTCATGATCTTGATGAAGTACACTGCAGATGTATCATGTTGATACTGCTATATATCAATAAATCTGTGAGTTGATGATTACACACATAAAACTTGCAATGATGAACGAAGCACTCATGTCAAATACTAGCAGTGACTAAAAACTGAGAATTTGATGTTAGTGCATAATTTTATCCCTCCCCTGCCTTCCATCTACTCTGCATCTGATGCATACTACCAGTTGTGACAGCATATTCAGAAAGTGCATTCTGCAGGGTGCGGCCACAACGAGGTACACTAGTGCAGAACCGGGCAATAGCACCGGTTCGTAAGGCCGTTTAGTGCCGGTTACATAACCGGCACTAAATTGTGGTCACTAAAGCCCCCCCCCTTTAGTACCGGTTCAGCACGAACCGGTGCTAAAGGGCAACCACGTGGCACGAGCCAGCTCCGGGGGCCTGGAGCCCTTTAGTACCGGTTGGTAAGACCAACCGGTACTATAAGGTTTGGGGGGTTTTTAGTTTTATGAATTCTTTTTCATTTAATTTTATGTTTCCATTTTAATTCTTTTTCGTTTGCTGGTATTCTACGATACTACACATTGTACATGTTATGCATATATATATATATATATATATATATATATAAATAGAATTTCTAGTAGAACCAATCATCGACTTCAACATGATTGTCATGATATTATAAGCATTCATATATAACACCACAAAAGAAAATCACTTAAGTTCAGAACGAAGAACACGGACATGAAAGGACAACTACTAATTAAGAGCAGCATGAAGAACTAGCTAAATCACTCCTGCTAGCTACTCTCTCTTTGGTAAAATAGCATAGAACATGTATAGCTCTCCTGATTGATCATACTGGAGCATGCCAATGAACCTGTCTCCTAATCGTGGGCTGCGCTTCTCATTGCTGCCCCCTAGTACTTCTCTTCGATCATTAACAATTTTCCTCCAATCTTTCACTATTAAGCATTCATCGCTTCTAGAAATCTTGAATGCATTCATGTGCAATGCAGGAGATCTTGGCCGTAAGCTAACAATTGACATCTGACCTTTAGTCTCGATCCCCTGAGGCACAACTGTCATCGGGAGTCCCTGTTGAAGAACATCGTATAGTACTTAATTAATATACTTAACAATGAAAAGATTAGCAAAAAAATATGTATGCAAAATATGCACTGAGGACAAATAGTAAATATCTTACCATCATTTCTAAATAGATGTGACCGTAGTTCAATACCATCACTATTGGTCGCACGTTTTGAGTACTAACATTTCTAAGTGCGGGAAGAAAATTTGTCTTGACAGTATGAAGATCCTCAAGCCATGAAACATAATGACTTATCTCCTCGCAGTTTAGTTCAGCGCCGGGACAGTAGTAGGTCCTGTCTACCAAGTGCCCGACATGTTTGGTTGAATGGAGATAAGCTGTCAATAGAAATTAGTCGTCAGTTATTTTTGAATAAGCAATATCAAAGACAAAAATATAGTTGAGAAGAACTCACATAATGGTAGAACTGGAGGCGTCTGCACATCGACCCATATGTCTCTATTACCTTCAATATCATCTTCCGGATGAATATCAAAGGTGATAACCATACCAGGCTCAAATGCATAAGCCTTGCATAGTTCTTGCCAAGTTTTGCATTCAAAATAGGTGTACGTGTGTGCATTGTATACTTTGACGTTGAAAGTATAACCATCATGCTCAGTTTTCAGGTAAGCTCTCTTTACCTCCATAGTTTCCATATCTTTGAAACCTATCTTATCCAAGACAAAAATTCTTGCATTGCAGGGGATGCGCTAGTAGAATAGTGAAAATTAAAAATTATAAGTCAGGCAAATGAAGCATATATAAGTCATGCTTAATTACGAAAACAGAATTGTCGTTGTGACTTACTGTATCGAATTCGAAAGTCTCATCCAGCTTGATGCTGAATCGCCTACCATCAACAAGGAAATTACTATCGCATTGGCCGCGCTGGTCTTCACAGTATTCGCACATAATGAAATTTTTTCCGTCGTTAGACGACATTTCCTGTGTTCATATTAGGCGAAACATTAAACACGTACTAATTCAATTAATTCAACTACTTCTATTAATTCAACTAAGCATTTACTAAAAATAAAATAGTTATATTAATTCAATTAGTTCAACTAAGCATTTACTAAAAATAAACTAGTTCTATATATTAATTCAACTAGTTCAACTAAACATTTACTAAAAACAAACTAGTTATATTAATTCAACTAGTTCAAAGAAAGCATTTACTAAAAATAAACTAGTTCTATATATTAATTCAACTAGTTCAACTAAACATTTACTAAAAATAAACTAGTTATATTAATTCAACTAGTTCAAAGTAAGCATTTACTAAAAATAAACTAGTTCTATATATTAATTCAACTAGTTCAACTAAACATTTACTAAAATAAACTAGTTATATTAATTCAACTAGTTCAAAGTAAGCATTTACTAAAAATAAAGTAGTTCTATATATTAATTCAACTAGTTCAACTAAACACTTACTAATTCAATTAATTCAACTACTTCTATTAATTCAAGTAAGCATTTGCTAAAAATAAACTAGTTATTATATTAATTCAACTAGTTCAACTAAGCATTTACTAAAAATAAACTAGTTATATATATATTAATTCAACTAGTTCAACTAAGCATTTACTAAAAATAAACTAGTTATATTAATTCAATTAGTTCAACTAAGCATTTACTAAAAATAAACTAGTTCGTTCTATATATTAATTCAACTAGTTCAACTAAACATTAACATATTTCTAATTCATCGATGATAACATTTCTAACATTCTAAAAATAAACTAGATAGTGTATGTGTGTGTGTGTGTAGTGTGTGTGTGTGTGTAGTGTGTGTGTGTG
>LT934122.1:51156845-51174253 GCA_900231445.1 Triticum turgidum subsp. durum | reverse complement strand
CCTCTTCTTCTTCTTCTTCTTTTTCTTCTTCATCTTCTTCCTCTTCTTCTTCTTCTTCCTCCTCTTCTTCTTCCTCTTCTTCCTCTTCTTCTTCTTCTTCTTCTTCTTCTTCTTCTTCCTGCAAAACTTGATGGTCAAAGTCTGGAGTTATAACTTAAAAAAAAGAAATGTCGACGTGCAATTAGTTTTTGCCATAACAGAAGAAGTCCGGAGTTGTAATAGGTTATTAAAAATAAAAAATAGGTGCAATGCTCGTTAATTTGCTTCAAGCCATTCGGAATAGTGTAAACTGCACTGCGCATAGCTCCATGCAGTCTACCGTATTACTGAAGGCTTGAAGCTAAGCAACGTGAGCATTGAGCCTCTTCTTCATCGTCTCTGCTCCTAGTCGCTCTCACTTCGCGAGGTGGGACTAAAAACAGCTTGCCATAACCTCATTAGTACCGGTTCGTGGTACGAACCGGCACTAAATGGTGGTGGTGGGGCCATAGCCTGACCGCAGGCTGACACAGCCTCTTTAGTACCGGTTCGTGGCACGAACCGGTACTAAAGGTTCGCCACAAACTGGTGCTATTGATCGCTGCCACGAACCGGCACTAGTGTACACATTAGTGCCGGCTGAAATTCCAACCGGCACTATTGTGCTTCACATTTGACCCTTTTTCTGCTAGTGGTAGGGCGTGGGTGGCGCACGGCCATGCGAGGGGCGGCCGTCACGGTGAGCACGAGCCCGCAGGGAAGTGGTGGGCAGCACAAACGGCGACTAAACAAGGGGAAAAGAGGGGGAATCGATGGAGACGCTCACCGCGGAGCTGGGGAAGGAGACGACAAGGCCTACGGTGGTCGGGGCAGCGCGGATCGACGCCGAGAAGCAGTGGTCGGTGATGAGGAAGAAGAGGTCGATGCAATCGATCCTTGATGACCCGGCTCCAATCCGTGGACGCAGCTCCTAGGCACGACGACAGAGCACGGGGCGGCCGGTGGCCGCGGTGACGTGGACGTGGGGCCTTCTCTCCTAGTGGACGTGGGGCGGCGCCGAGGCTCCAAGTCTCCGGCGGCTCCGAGGGTTAGGGAGGGAGGCGAGGGAGGCGGCGCTCGCGGGGGAGGCGGCGCTCGAGGGGGAGGAAGGGGAGAGGGAGGCGGCGGGGGCGTGTGGGTGGTTGCGGCGGACGGAGGCGGCGGACGGAGGCGGCGGACGGAGGCGGCGGACGGCGGGGGCGCGTGGCACTACAAGAGATGAGGCCTACTATGACGAGCCAAAAAATGTCATCGAATAGCTAATAACATCACAAATTACCCCCGAGTGACGTTTTATGGGCGTCACAAGCATCGTCATGGATTCCCCGTCACAGATTACTCCTAGTGACGGCGCGCGCAAAAGAATGTCATTGAAAATGGGACCTTCGGTGACGTTCTGTAGAACGTCAACAACTTGCTCTTCCTGTGACGGTCGATTAATGTCACATGTTAGCATCAAGTATGGCATAATCTACCATATTCAGTGACGAAGCAATGTCATTGACTTGATGCCATGTCAGCACCAACTAGACTATCCCAATTCTACAAAATGTATTTGGAAGCCTAATCATATTATAAATTCAATCATCATATTATAAAATCAATAATCTCAGCCAAATCATCCTCTAAATAACAGTAGAGAACAACAGTGATTCACAAGTTTGACCATGACGACAATATACAAGTTTGAAACTAGTATTTAGATAACTAAGGACCACAAAAGTGGTCTTGATGATTGTGCATAATTCAGCAACTATCTTCCATCATAGAAGGATGACCTTCATGCACCACCACTAAGTTTCTCGAGCCCTTGATTGAGAGCAAAGCAATCAGGTTCTCCATTTCTTGTTCCTTCTTTTCCGCGGCTTCACTCCTATCTTGTTGGCTCTTCTTCACAACTTTAAATATTCTTGGTTCTTCCTCTCCATCTCTTCAAGCTCTCTATCTTGGTGCCTATAAACTGACGAAACAAGCAGTGTTGCATGCTAGTTAGATGAAAACATAGAAGACAACATGGTACAGAGTACCACTAAGAAGCTTACAATCTATTAAATTATGAATCTGAAGTGGGTAGTACCTTATTAAATGTGTAGGCAAACATGCAGATGGGCCAATCAAACACTATAGGCAATAATAAGTTATAGTGGTTAAAGACTATGCTAAGGGACAACAAGATTTCATTTATCAATCTAGAAAACCAGCAAGCTTCGTCAATAAGACAACAAGTCAGTAACTCAATTATGTTTTCATTTGCACTGTCACGAGTGCACTATGCACACAAAAGTAGAAAATAGGAAACAACAAGAACATTAAGAGAAAAACATAGAAGTAAATGACATTTGCATTTCTTGCCTCTGTACCTTTCTGTTCAATTCCTTCTTTTAGATCACGAATCCATGGATTTGTGTATTTGGCATGGTAGAACCTTCAGGTGCCTCGGTCAAACAAGTCAGAGAAAAAGAGGCACCAAATCAACATTGACTTATGCAAGTCGTCACTAGTACAGATATGAAGGTGCTGAACAGAGAAAGCAACAGCTAGATTAATTAGTACGAGTAAAAGAGTGGAGGGGCAGAAATTGTGAATCAATCTGTAGGTAATTAGTCAAATATTTCAAATACTTGTAGTGCACAGTGACATACACATGATATGAGGAAGACGGAATTAAAGTCACTGAATCCACAATAATGTACAATATATTACCATTGTGTTGGACATAGTAAGAGCAACCTCCTCTTCATCTCGCAAATATATATTTGATCATGAAATAGGAATTTTAGCTTGTACAAATAGATTGCTTGGAGTTCTTGCAGGATAATATACTGTCAAACCACTACGGTGTTTTCATCATAATGATAGATAATGGCTCAATAAATAATAAACTATATGGATGACGAAAAGATTAAATTTGAATTTATTTGTTCATCAGTCAAAGATAAACATTCATTGGGAGGAAAGGTAAAATCCATGTATAGTTTGTAGAACCCTATATGAGAAGGCCACTCTCTGTATCTCCACAAATGTTCACGAATTTGTGTGATTTGATGTCTAAAAATTAATGTTCAGACTAACCTTTACTATAACACTCAGCATGAGCGGTAAGCTATCTCAAAACATATCAACAAAAAAACAAAGACCAACCTTGACTTTTAGGAAAAGACCTTCTGCACTTAATCTCAATTAGATATTTTATGGTCTTGTGCATTAGCATGCACTTACAATAATCTGTCCATATGAATGCGATAATTATGATCATGTTAGATTGGTAAAATAGAAATAGGTCTATGAGTAATCTGAATACTGATTAGTAAAAATAGTCAGCCAAAATCCAATTTCAGGTTATACAGGAGACTAACAAAAAAGCAAAGGTCTCCTAAAATTTTTTTTTAGCACGAGTTCTTCACGACCAATACTATCTGCTTGGTAGAGGACAGTAACTAAATGTTTGGAAGAGCGAAGGAATAACATCTACTCCCTCCATTCTGATTTACTCGTCGTGGTTTTAGTTCAAATTTGAACTAAAACCACGACGAGTAAATCGGAACAGAGGGAGTACATTCATAACATTGTTATTAGTACAGGGTGTTGTGTCGCATATAATTGGGCTAGGAGAGTAGCTGAAAATAAACTTCAGTGCAGAATTGTGCACCTAATATATTGAATAGGAATTAAAGAAAGGCACTGTAAGTGGTTTCCCCACTTGCAGTGAATCACATCATTGATCTACCTTACCTAGATCTTCTAGTTTAAATCTGAGTATATGCCTCGCAACCTGCAAAGAGGAACTCCACTGTTAACATGAGAAAGAGTAAAAACGACACCCAGAAATTAAGCTGGACTAATCAGTTCTGGCCACAACAGATAGAATTTTCAGAAAATATACCTAGTACAAAAAAGGGAAGGTTATGCAGAGCAGAAAGGAAAGAATCTACGACCACCACCGTCCTTAGCGAGAGCCTCGCGCTCCACCTCCATGACAACGGCGAGCTGCCAGAACAACAAGTCGCGCGCATACAACCCCATGCCGCCGTCATTAGGATCATCAGTCATAGCCTCCCAAAGTCCCAATGCCATTGGCAACCAGAAGAAGCTCGCGTGGTCGTGGGAGCCAGACTTGGAGGAAATTGTGGTGGTGCCGGCGCTATGGTCGGGTCAACGCGGGAGCCTCTGACCACAGCCGGCAACGATGAGGCGAGATATTAATGTCGCCTGTACAGGCTGGCGGCTCCGATGTCGGCCGGCCAGGGGTGGAGGCTGATCGTTGCGGGGAGTGCACACGATGGTCGGGGTTTGAGGGATCGCGGACGAGCAGCCGTCCGGGAGAAGGCAGGGGGCGCGGGGTGCTGGCGCTCGAGGGCGCGGCGGCGACTGCAGGCAGGATACGCCGCCGGGATCCTTCAATCTCGCCTCGGCTCTTGATGCGGTTGTGGTGGAGGGGGTGGGGAGATATAAGGTAGAAATCGGAAGAGGTAGTTTCGCACGGCTGAATAAAAGAAGCAAAAAATAATTGCGTGGGTGGCTGACACGTGGGGACACCGAGGGAATGGGGCAAAATTTTAGAAAAATGGAGGTCAAAGTATTTTTAGTGGACGGAAGGTTTATTTTCAGAGTGAAATATATGTGCAATTTCTTATAATTAGCATAATTTAACAGAAATACCAAATTATTTTCAAAAAAATATAATATCTAGAAAAACATTTAGGCGGCTTTAGGAACGGCCATGCAAATCGACCACCTCACCAATCCCACGATCAACATCATGTGCACAAATTCGCTTCCCAAACATCAACTGGACGATTTGAGAACGTGATCATTAGGGTGATTTCAAAACGTTTACATTGCTACATGAAAACCTGTGAACACTAAAATATATTCTAGTTCATGTTGAGTTTTTTCACATATAGTCAAGAGTAACATTGGTTAGATAAGATTGTATGGTGCATGCATGGCATCTGTATAATTCTATTCGAAGATGGCTTACTAGTAAAACATTGTTGTTTTAGAATATTTCCAAATCACCATATAGCTCGTGATCGAATGCACGCCTCTTATACAAATAATAATAACTTGCTACTGTATGTCGTATAGGTGTTAGAGCATTATAAAGATAAGTTAGCACATTTTTGTATGAATGAACACGTGAGCTCTAGCCTAATGGCAACGAAGTTAGAAAAGACAATGGAGGTTGCAGGTACAAACTCTTCGAACCACTTATTTTCCTTTGAGTATATTTGACTGAACAAGAAAAACTGCATCACTTAATAACATGTAAAGAAACTATGGCGGCTCCCACTATTAACATTAACATGTGGGCCCCAGGCTATGGTAGGATCCTACTGCTAGTCATTACATGGCGCATAAGAGCATCACACATTTGTAATAATATGTGACCCTAGTAGGTTCATCACAGAAATTACCAAAACGTCACAGAAATTGGCATCCAGGTGGTGCTCGGTGCCCTAGTTAATTTAGTGACATTAATCGTCACCGATCTGCAGTAATAAGTGACACGACCTCCAACACGTCACACATTAGGTATTTCTGTGATGTTGTTGACCAACGTCACAAGGATTTTCGTCACAGTATCTCAATTTTCTTGTAGTGTGGGCGGCTGCGGCGGCGGCGTACGGTTGGGGTCGTCGAGGGGAATCTGGCGAGGGAGGGAGGGAGGCTAGTGCGAGGGCAGTAGATGGAGGGGGGGAGGGTTCTAATGGCACACCTCCCCGTAGTGCGCCATAAGTATGACTATTCTAATGGCGCACCTCCCCCCGGTGCGCCATTAGAATTTTGTTTTAATCTAGCCCGACTGGTCAGGTTATATACCACCTAACCCTATCTACATCAGAACACGCCCACTAGTTTGACTGGTCAGCACGCCACACACACACGAGGAGGTCCTGGGTTCGATTCCCAGGCTCCCCAATTTTTATTTTTTTGCATTTAAAATGCTATTTGATATTTATTTGTGTTTAAATATGTTCAAAATTGTTTAAATCATAACAGTAATATTTTTTTATAAAAACAGTAATAATTTTTTTAAAAAATATGTTCAAATTTGTTATTTGAAAATATTTATGAATATGAAAAAATATTCATATGGTGGGATGGTGCGGTTGGTCGTCGGCGGCGGTGGAGTGGGGGAGGGTGCGGGCCGGGGGTCGGCGGCGGCGGCCGGTGGAGCGGGGGAGGGTGCGGGGGGTGCTCGGCGGCGAGGGGGGCCGGATCTAGCGAGGTGGGATAGCGATCGAGATGGAGGGGGATCGAGTTCAGGTGTCCATGAAATTTAAAAACATTCATGAATTCAAAAAGTGCCCATGAAATACAATCGGGAAATGAAGGCTACAATTTAAATACAATCGATCTTAGCTAGCTATCTGTTCACAATCTTCTTGCCCTTATTTTTCGTAAATGGAGTTCTTCTCTTGAACGGACGTCCTTTAGGTAGGGTGGTCCTGCTTCTTCTTGTGGTGTATGCTGATACTTCATCATCGTCGTCATGTTCCATCTTCGGGTCGCCGTACTTGTCGAAGTCTTGCTCATTGGCGACTCCATCCATTCCGATAATCTTACTTTTGCCTCTCCTCACGACAACACGACTAGGCTTTGGCGGGTCGGTAATGAAGAACCATTGGTCTACTTGGGAAGCCAGTACCCATGGCTCATTTTTCGCGGTGACGTATGCGCCCGCGGTCTTGGGTTTGGCTTCGGGTATAACCATGGTGGTGAAATACCGGTCTTATTTTATGACGCTCTTGGCCCATCTGACACGGAACATCGGGACCATCTCTCCAGCATAGCTCAGCTCCCAGATCTCCTCGATCCTTCCGTAGTATCTGTCCTTGTCGTTACTGGTGTAGGATTCCATCGTTACCCTGGAGTTCTGATAACCATCGCTTTTCATGTCCTTGTCCTCGGTGTAGAATGTGTAGCCGTTGATATCGTACGCCTCATAGGTCATCAGGCTGTGCTCGGCGCCCTGTGACAAGGCGAATATGAGTTGTTCTTCCGCGGAAGAATCCTCATGTAAAGGGTAGGACAGAAGCTTCTGCTTGAACCAATGCGTGAAACATGAGTTGTGCTCTTTGATTATATCTCCGTCCGTCCTCTGTTGGCCTCGGTCATTGTATGTCTTCACAATAAAGGTTTTGTGTTCTACTACCCAAGGATCGACCACGTCTATGTGTTGTAGCGCGACTAGGTTTGCTCTTTCAAAGTCGGCGAGTCGACCCTCGAAGTCGACATGCATTTCGCGGCGACCCTCACGGTGACCCCATCCAGCGAACCTGCCGAGGTGCCTGTTGACGGGCAGACCAATGGGGTCCTCGATGCCTAGATAATTCGTGCAGTAGGAGATGCACTCTTCGGTCAGAAAGCCCCTGGCTATGCTTCCTTCTGGACGTGACATGTTGCGAACATATCCTTTGATGACACCATTCATCCTTTCGAACGGCATCATGCTGTGCAGGAACGTCGGCCCGAGTTGGATGATATCCTCCACGATATGGACCAGCAGATGCACCATAACGTCGAAGAATGCGGGCGGGAAGTACATCTCAAGCTCGCATAGTATCACCATGATCTCTTCCTGTAGCCTTCTGAGTTGCCTCAGGCCAACCGACTTCCGAGAGATGACGTCAAAAAAGTTGCATAGGCCAAATAGCGTTTAACGGACGTCGCATCCATGATCCCACGGATTGCAACTGGAAGTATCTGCGTCATCAGCACGTGACAGTCGTGAGACTTCATCCCGCTGAACTTCTGCTTCGCTGGGTCTAGGTATCTTCTTATCTTCCCCGTGTAACCGTAAGGAAGTTTTACTCCTACGAGGCAGGTGAAAAACTGATCGATCTCCTCCTGACTTAGAGTGAAGCACGCGGGAGGGTAGTCATTTCCGGTCTTCTTGGCCTTTTTTCCTTTGCGACGACTTTCCGTGTCCTGCTTCGCCTCATCATCATCATGATCATTAGCGTGAAGCTCCTCCCTGATGCCCATTGATTTCAAGTCTGCCCTTGCTTTCGGCCCATCTTTGGTCCTCTCTGGCATGTTGAGCAGGGTACCAAGCAGACTCTCGCACACATTCTTCGTGATATGCATGACATCAAGGCTGCGAGGCACACAGTGGATCTTCCAGTACGGCAAGTCCCAGAAAACAGACCTCGTTTTCCATACCTTTAGCAGCGGCTCTCGTGCATTTCGCTTCTTTCCCGGTTCTGGTGCCTTTTGCTTCTTTCCCGGCAGTGGGCAATCTTTCCAATTTTTCAAGAGCTGGTCTATTTCCTCGCAGCTCCTCATACGCGGGCGTCTTCGGGGTTCGGTTTCTCCATCGAACAGATCCTTGCGTTTCCTCCACGGGTCATCGTCGCGAAGCCACCTTCGATGTCCAATGAACACAGTTTTCGAAGACCCGAGATCTCTATCTAGCTGGCGATACGTAGTGTCATCCATGCACCTGACGCATCCAGAAAATCCGTGGACCACCTGCCCCGCGAGATATCCGTAACCGAGATAGTCGTGCACCGTCGTGAGCAGTGCGACTCTCATAGAGAAATATTCTTTCTGTGCAGCGTCCCACGTATTGGCTGGCGTTTTCCACAGCGTGTCTAGCTCCTCTTTCAGCAGCCCCAGATACAGATTGATGTCGTTCCATGGTTGTTTCGGCCCTTCAATTAGCATACTCATGTGATTGTACTTCCTCTTCATGCACAACCAGGGGGAAGGTTGTACATCCACACAAACAAAGGCCAGGTGCTATGTGTGCTTCTCTGGCTGCCAAACGGATTGACTCCATCGATGCTCGTGCCCAGCACGACGTTCCTTGTATCCTTCCCAAATTCTGGGTGTTCGAAGTTCAACGCTTGCCACTGGCTCCCATCCCTTGGGTGACTCAGCATCTTGTCTTTTTTATTTATCTCCGGATCATTTGCTTCATCTTTTTGCTTCTTCTCCTCCCTATCCGCGTGCCAACGCAGGAGCTTTGCTACCTTAGGGTCCGTGAAATACCGCTGCAGACGAGGAGTGATCGGAAAGTACCACACCACTTTTCGAGGAGCTTTCTTCCTCTTCTTTTATTGAGTGACACCGCACACCGGACATATGGTAGACTCCGTGTGCTTGTCCTGATAAATGATGCAATTGTTCATGCACACATGGTATTTCACGTGCGGTAAATCCAGAGGACACACGATTTTCTTCGCCTCCTCAAAACTGGTCGGGCACTTGTTCCCCTTGAGAAGACGTTCGCGCCAGAATGACATGTTCTCGTCGAAGCATGCGTCAGTCATTTTGTGTTTTACCTTCATCTCCAGAGCCATGAGCGTTACTTTCAGGCGGGTATCCTCGGGCCTGCATCCTTCATACAATGGAGTAACCGCATCTATCTCCAGTTGATCCAGCTTGGCTTTCTCTCGGGCGGCAGCTCTTGCGTTATTTGTCTGCTTGAGAAGCAACTCTTGAACATGAGGGTCTTGCACCCAGCCCATCGATGGTCCATCGTCGTCTGCTCCGCCGGCATCTTCATCTTCGTGATCATGCCCTTCGTCTGCTCCGGCATCTTCCTCATCATCATGTCCTGCATCTTCTACATGATGACTGTTTACAGCATCACCGTCGTGATCATGTCCTGGAGATTCTTCATCTTCTCGCCCGCTCGAGTCTTGCTCATTTCTTGCCAACCGACCCCCATGGACGACTTCATATTCATCTTCATCACCTTACCACCGATAGCCATCCATGAAACCACGCAAGAGCAGGTGGTCCCGCACCTGCCCGGAATCCGGGTCCGCAATAATGCTCTTCAGCTTGCATCTTCGACACGGACATCTTATCTCCGTCTCGTTCTTTTGAAGCATCTAGGCCTTCGTGGAGCTCAAAAACCTATTCACGATGCCTTTGTTCATCGTGCGGACCATGGTCGCCTGCGGGGCAGAGCAAAACGATATTTTAGAACCAAGAAAAAATTTGGCATGACTTTCCCTAAAAATATTACCAAAAAGCATGCATAGTGGCAAAATTCTCGCCGAAACAGAAATGAATCAACATTCCGGCAAAATATTGGCAACTATCGTATTTCAAATACTGGTACCTGCAAAGACAAACATATATGCAACACCACAAACATATGCAACACCACGAACATACATAGATCTAGCTATAGGCCACAAAAAGTGCATGTGCACATTGTTGGTGAGGGAGAACAACATAAAGATAGCTTCCCCCTTACTTACCTATCAAAAAAGGTAATTTAACCACTTAATTTGGATGAATCTATGGTGCAAATGAGGTGAGGATGAGGAGGCAGCCGAGACAAGCTTGGAGGAGGAGGTGGAGAGAATGAAGTGGGGAAAGTGAGTGGGTAGGTGGGCTGTCCAAAATATCTTGTTGGTCCCAGGTTTCTAATGGCGCACCACCCGCAAATGCGCCATTAGTAACCCTGGTTACTAATGGCGCACCAGCTGCGGGTGCACCATTAGAAGTTTTGCAAAAAAAGTATATATTCTAATGGCGCACGGTGGCACAGTGCACCATTACTAGTTTAAACTAGTAATGGCGCACCCTGCCATGATACGCCATTAGAATCTTTGGAAAAATAAGAAAAACATTTTTTACTAGTGGCGCACCGTGTGCATGGTGCGCCATTAGTGTCTTCCACACTAATGGCGGACCTGCACATGGTGCGCCACTGCTATATAGCAGTGGCGCACCACATGACAGGTGCGCCATTAGTGGCCATCCCATCTATAGCCCTTTTTGTAGTAGTGCCTCATGCAAGGTGTCGAAGAACTCCTCCACCTTGAGCTCGTCCGGCTCGACCCAATTCGGGTCAAGGCCATGCGCGTTGAAAAGCGGCATCATGGCAATGATCTCGGACCGGCGGGAGTTGTTCCTCAGAGGGACTACTCCCGCCGGCAGCTTGAAAACGAGCTCCTTGACAACCTTGCCAGCCTTCGCGGCAGCCCTGGCAACCTTGCCGGACCGCTCGACCTCGCCCTCGTCACTAACCTCAAGCTGGAAGATCCGTTGGCAGAGATGGGCATGCCTCAGCACCGTCAGGTTGTTGTCAAGGCCGGGGCGGAGCCTCATGATGTTGGCGGCGTACACGAAAAGCCAGTCCGGCCTCATCTTGTCATGCAAGGGATCAATCCGGCGGCAGATGAAGTCCACCCGATCATCTTGAGCATGAGATCGGCGTGGGTAAGACGAAGAATCCTGGTGGTGGCGATCATGAGCTTCATGTCATCGGCATCGACATCACCCCAATCGCTTCCACGGACCGGCGGCTCCTGTCGAACCTCGCAGAATGCTGGCGGGTCCTTCTCCTCATCTAGCACACCGGCCCCGCCATTCTTCCCACCTCTCCTTCGTGGCGCCCTCCGGGCACGCCCCCTTGGCCCTCACGATCCAGGCGACGCAGCCAGAGATGGCGCCCCCTTTTTGGATCCGAGGGGAGAAGTAATGGTAGAAGAGTGCCTTGTTGCGGTGCACCCCGGCGAAGCCCTCGCAGACGTGTGCGAAGAGAGCCATGCACGCCACGACATTCGGGGTGAAATCCAGAAGGCGGAAGCCGTAGGTGTGCATGATATCCTTGAAGAAATCGGAAAACGGGGGACAGAGCCCGCAGGAGAAGTAGTCGACGAAGAAGGGGTACCGATTAGGGGACGCCCCGGCGCTGGCAGGGACGACGTGCGTGGCTGGATGCCCCGTCTTCTCTCCTCTCGTATTTACCCACCACAGATCCTTGAACATCTCCTTGAGCTCGGACATGTCGACCGTCGAGGGTATGTAGGCGAACTGCGCCCATCGTGCCACCAGCTCGCTCTCCAGATGCTCCGTCGCCTCGACGCCTTTAGCCACCCCCTTGCTTTTAGTGGATTTAGGCCCATCGCGAATGCGGGAGGCAAGAAAGAAGAGGATGGCGGAAGCACAGCGGCGATGAACGGAGGCTCGAGAAGAAGGAAGAAAGGGGGCTCGAGAAGAAGGAAGAAAGGGGGCGGCGGTTCTGAGATTGGAGAAGGCGCAAGGAGGGGGGAGGGGTAAAGTGAGCAGCGCACCCGCGGTTATTCCTTTTTATGGGGAAGGCGCGGGCCGCCTCCTTCCCCATTAACTGTGATATGACGCATGCGTGCGGGAACCGTCCCACGCATGCCACCCACGTCATGCGCGCGCGCGACCCCCACGTCGCGCGTTCAACGCATGTTGTGGGGAAGCGCAGTGGACAGGGCAGTTACCACGGTAAAATCCGCCCCGCCTGCCCGCGCACCGTTCTGGGCCTGGCCCAACAACGTGTCGCGCTTATGTGTGGCCCAGGCCCGGGGGCTCCTGTCGGTGTACAAAAGTAGGGGCTCTCCTTTTGACCCCTTTACTTGTGCACGGACAATCGAAGCCACACGCCATGACCACACATAACAGGGCAAAGGAGGGAAGCCAGAGAAATGCCGAAGGCTCGAGACAAAAAAGGCAACATCAAGGACCAAGGCCACAAAGTGCAGATGGATGAAGCAAGTTTCCCCGGCAAGACCCTTGCTGGGGGCAACCTCAGCAGCCCCTGCAAGGCCCTTGCCGGGGCAGCTCGCCCACACCGGCAGAGCGAGCCACCCTTGAACCGACGGCCTCCAATGTCAACAACCACGTTGGACCAGGGTTCGGGAGGCACCTCCGTGGTGGCATGCAGATCTTTGTGAAGACATAGCATGCTCCAGATCAGATGGGGGTTGAGAGGCAACAATCCTCACCGAAGACCCTTACCGAAGAAATCCACAAGACCCCCGGCAATATCCTTGCCGGGGATGCCACCGCGCCATGGCAAGACCCTTGCCGGGCCACCCGGCAAGACCCTTGCCAGAGGCAATAGCAGGGCCACTGCCAGGCCCACACCAACCAACTCCCTGCCGCCGTTTGCATGCAGCTGCCAGCCTAACCAGCTGGGCAGGAACCTACGTGGCAACATGCAACTTCCAGGCCAACTCAACACGCACCTGCGTGGCAGCATGCAGACCTTCGTGGAGGCTCCACCACCGCGCCACCTCAGCTGCTTGCCTGCCTACATGGCACCGCATGCATCGCTGGCTAGGGCGCGTGTTGAAGCTAGGTGGAGCGGCGACGGACGGGACGGGCCTCACTCCCGTCCCCGATAAAGTGAGGGACACCTAAGCTATGCATTAAATGCATCTTGTCCTGTAATACGAGCGATAAGCTCGCAACACTGTAGGCTCTTTCCACCTCCTGTGTGCCACTGTGGCAGCCCCTTTCGCCTATAAAAGGAGGCCCATGGCGTACATAAGGGGGATTCGGCTCTTTCGAACCACGCAGCACCCGTAGCTAGTTCAAGAGCTCAAGAACACTCAATACATCCACCAAGCAGGAGTAGGGTTTTACGCATCCTCGCGGCCCGAACCTGGGTAAAGGATCCTCGTGCCAATTGCTAATCCTGCTCTTCTCACAACCCCGCGCCCCGCAACCGTAGTAGGGATTCTTGTGATCCCATAGGTGTCGTTTCCCACCGACACTAGTTGAAAAGGAGTGTACCACCGCTATATTTAAGTTGCCAAGGCATCTAAGCAGTTGAAATAATATGAGAAAGCACTTAACAGTGTGGCCTCATATAAACTACGAAGACAGTCTTGTGATGAAGTTGAGAGGAAAAATTAAGGACTCAAATGAAATAGGCATGTATTTCTTTACGATAGTACAACAGGCAGTGCTGACATATTGGCCAACTCAGGTATAGCGTAACAACAAACAAGCATTCGAATCAAGCAATACAGCAAAGCAGACAACTGAACTATTTGTAATTCTGTAGGATTACAGGTTGAGGGCACAAGCCAAGAAAGCAGCACACTCACATTACATTTCACATGTACTAAAACACACTGTCTTACCATATGTTGTCGTGAAGCCTCGCTGCTGTTGCAACGTTCTTTGAAGATATCGTCAGCATCTCGTGGTTGCAAATCTAGTTGTTGTAGTTTATTCTGCACCCTCTATTTAGGTTAAATTAATTTTAATCACATGCACTGATCCGAATTGATCATCAATGGTTGATCTAAACTAATGAAAGGAGGGTGTGTGCATACACGACAATATATCTGCTTCCCTCTATTTTTATGCTTGTTCGAGGTGCCAGCCCCAAAAGAACAAATATTTTGCTTGACGGGGTTGGTAGCTCCATAATTAATAGAAGCATCAAATTAGTCATGAAACTTGGGAAGATCAAGAACACACAAACAAGTAATGAACAGAGGCTCGGAGCAGTGATGTAATAGCTAGCATTAGAAAATGTAGGGTAAACCAAACAAAAAGCAGCGGAACCACATGCTAGTTTGCTGATGTGTAATTAAGCATAGAGATCATTAAGCAGTCTGATGGAACCAACAGGTGGCATCAGAACAACACCATTATCATAAATATATCATTCAAGAAGTAAAATAGTAGACAGTGATATCTAGGAAGTATAGTAATACGGAGTACTTAGGACAAAACTAAAGCATGTTAACAATATGTGCATTGGTATGTAATTTAGCACATGTAACATGTTCACTGCCAGAAGTATGGCCCTACAGGTGCAAGCAAAATAACGCGTCTCATGAAAAACTGAATGATGCCCTAAAGAAATTCAAAGGTGCGGTGCCTATGCTAGGAAATGGAACATAGGCGCCGGCCGTTGGATAATAGTACCTGATTCTCGGCGGCGTATGGGTATAGTTGTCATACTTGATAGCTAAGGATCGCCGATGGTGCTCATGTTGCGGTTGAGTTTGGGCCGGCTGTCGCCATCGCTGAAGCGGCTCCGGTGCTACAGTTGTGGCGCCTGTCGACCTACAAGAAAGCTCATCTGTGGTAAGTGAACAGTTGCATGATAAAGACAAAAACCGAAGGACACTACTAGAAAAAGGGCTATAGATGAAATGGACACTAATGGCGCACCAGACATGGGGTGTGCCACTACTATATACTAATGGCGCATCATGTGTTTGTGCGTCAAATACTAATGGCGCACCACATCCACGGTGCGCGATTAGTAATAATTTTTTTTATTTTATTTTCAAAACTATTAACGGCGCACCAGGGGATAGTGCGCCATTACTAGTTAAACTAGTAATGGCGCACCACATCCACGGTGCGCCATTAGTAAAAAAAATTCAATTTTTTTTTCAATTTTATTTTCAAAACTAGTAATGGCGCACCAGGGGATAGTGCGCCATTACTAGTTTTAACTAGTAATGGCGCACCACAACCACGGTGCGCCACTAGTAATTTTTTTTCAATTTTTTTTCTCAAAACTAGTAATGGCGCACCGTGGGAGTGGTGCGCCATTACTAGTAATGGCGCACCACTCCCACGGTGCGCCATTACTAACTTGGCCCAAATATTCCACCGAATGCACCCCCCTCCCGTGGACCGCCTTTTCAGTTTAAAAAAAATAAAAGAAAATGATGAAAATGTTGAAAAAATAAAAGAAAATAAGTTTTCCATGTGATATGTGGTCTAGTTGTTGGGAAAATTTACAAATATGAATTTCGAATTTATTTGCAAAATCTCTTTGAAATTTGTAAAATGGGCATAACTTTTGCATACGAACTCGGATTAAAAAGTTTTCTATATGAAAAATCATCTACTCGAATAGTTACATCCAAATTTAACCATATTAAACATTTTTAAAATCCTCAAAAACATAACAGAAAAAAGTTACGGGGTTTTTAAGATCTGGAGGCAAAAAAATTCAAAAAAATTCAAACTTACTAGTGGCGCACCATTTGCTAGGTGCGCCACTAGTAACAGAAAAAAAAATTAGTTTTGATTTTTTTCGGGATCTTTTTTTCAAAATATTATACGTAATATGAACGGAAGTTTGAAATATTTTTTAGAAATTTCATCACACTCATGAACATGAACAAAGTCCTAAACATCAACAAGGTTTAATAGGATTGACATGCTAGATATATCAACAAGTGCCTGTGAAGTGAGCTGGTGTTGGGGTTGGATAGAACTCTGATGTTAAGCATGCTTGGGCTCGAGTAGTGTGAGGATGGGTGACCTTTCGAGAAGTTTGACCATGGAGTGCGATTTGATCTGAGATTAAGCATATTGACCCGAGATTAAGCCGTAGTGACCCGAGATTTTGAAAAAAACCCAAAAAAATATAAAAAAATTGGCGTGGTACTAATGGCGCACCAGTAGTGTGCCATTAGTAGGCAAAACTGGAGCGCCATTAGTAGGCCTTTTCCTAGTAGTGGGAGTACAAATCGAAATAACCTGATGAGGCTGCGGCATCGGTAAAGCAGGGTCCGTGGAGCGGGTCCGGTGCAGTGGACGAAGGCTTCGGCGGGCGCGTTGTACAGAGCTTTCGATGAGGCAGATCTGTTGCGGCGGATGAGGGCTTGTATGAAGGGCCAGCGAAGGGGCGGATGAGGGTGTCAGTGAAGGGCCTACACTGTGGTGGATGAGGGCGCCGGTTAAGCAGATCTGGTGCGGTGGACCATGATGGCGGTCAAGGAGATCTGAAGCGGTGGCAAGCCAGTCGCTGAAGCGGCTTCGGTGAAGTGGTGAGTTGGCAGTTGGGGGTTCCAAGGTGAGGAACATAGATCCGGCAGGGTGTGAGGTCCACCGCTGTGGCGGAGGACTAGATTCGGCGTCTTGTCGTGGTTGGGGGTCGGGGAGGGGAAGGGGAGGGGCTATAGGGAAGAATGTTGGTGGCAAAGAGGGGAAAACAATGGAGTTACAAAAGCAGCCGTTTTCCGTTCATGTGGCAGGGGGTAAAACATGAATATCGCAGGGCTAAACTTTCGGGCGCGTGATATTTCGATGTGAGCGGGAAGTTTGAAAGCTTTTGGCGCCTAAAATTATAAGTGTTCTGCTCTTGTACGGCCGACTATAATATCATTGCCGACAATTTGTTTGTTTTGCATGCAAAAAAAGTGCATGTTTTGAAAATCAATGTCTCCAACTCGAAACTTAGATTGTCCATTCAATTCAAATATGGATCATTGTGCTACTACAAGCAAATACCATCATACGGTCCAATTCATATGAAATTCCAAATGTTTTTATCCTAAATATGATGACAAAAGCAAAAATGTGTATGTGTATGAATAAAGTGGATGTTTATAAAGTTTGAACATGCTCGTATGTGTATATCTCTAGGTTTGATATATGAATTTGAAATCACGAAATCCCGGCTTAAAAATGTACCTCCATTTAAATGAATTACAAAAGCTAATGATGCAGCCGAATTCCAAAATTCCAATCTTAGGTTTGTAATTCTGGTACATCAAGGTATATCACGCATGTTCAAAAGTATCGTTATCTCATAGTCCAATCTGTGAAACAAATTGGTCAACCATAAGTGCACAATATCTCAATTACGCTAAAGTCCCTCACATATAGACACCTCACTC
>LT934122.1:51130959-51156570 GCA_900231445.1 Triticum turgidum subsp. durum | reverse complement strand
CACAAGCACATTAACACCCCTCTCTCTTCTAAAGTCCGGACCCCAATATAGGTCTCTATCACTTTGTCTCTCGGGCATGCACACATCTCTTCCCCCACTCTCTAGGTCTCCCGCTATCTCTCTTTCCCAAGCACACGCACTATGTAGAGTGTATATTTCCCATACACACAAAACCTCACCCCCAAACGTCTATCTCCCTAGTTATGTGGTTCTCGCGCACTCACCTCACACACCACCCCCACTGCATACAAGCACACTTTGTCTCCTTGTGCACCACTCTCCTCTTTCTATCTCTCCCACATGGGGAACCGTCCCAGCTCCTTCCCTGTATACATATATGTCGTGACTCTTTCCATAGCTCCCTAATGTATCATCGTTCTCAATTTCGCACATTGTTCTCTACATCATCTATTCTAGATCTCTCATGAAGTCCCTATCACACACACGATGACTCGCTTCCCTTGCGTCTTCGTACATAGGCCAATTTCGAACAACATCAACATTGTCTCCCTATCTATACACCATTTATGGACACAAACGACCCCTCTCGCCCCCTCTCCTCCTCTCTCTCTCTCCCACACACACACTCGATGTTTCTTCCAAATAGTCTGCACCGCCCGCCCGTACCCATGCTATCCCGCTACTACACATGTCACACCATTTCCCCTTCCCTTATACTAGGTTTACATCATTAGTGGTTTCTCTACTCCACATACACACACTCCCTCTCACACACAAACACGTGCACAAACACACACAGACACGCACAAACACCCATTTATCTGGATCCTCATCTCTCCCCATTTCCGCATGTGTATCTCACACACTCACTCTCTAATTATGTATATGTGTCTCCATGTTACACAACGCAAAGCCCCATGTACATGTCTCTCTCTATGCTCCACACACATAGACACAAAGAATCTGTTATCATTGCCTCAGTCTCTAACATATCACACGCGCACACTGTCTCTCTCTCTCTCTCTCTCTCTCTCGCAAACACGCTCAACAAGGATTTCCCCGTGAATATATACCATCTATTCAACAAGAGTCATGGCAGTACGGCGAACATGAGACGTGAAAAAGAATAAATCTACACATACTTAGACCACCTAGTATGACTACTAGGACTAGAGCAAGCCAAAAAGCGCGCCGCCGTCACTCCCTCCTTATCGGCGACGGGAGAATCTTTGTTTTATACAGTCGAGAAGTCATTGTGCTAAGGCCCCACATGCCGAGGCGTTGAATAGAATGTAGATGCTAGTTTATGGAAGCAAGTATCGATAATACATTTGTATCTCCATACTTATATTTCTTATCTTATAAAAAACCGAGTTGGTGATGATGGTACGTGTGCCATCTTGCAATATAGACCGTCTGATCTATCTCTGACGGATGGAAATTAAACTAAAAGATACCCGCACCCCTCTCCACATTTGGAGAGAAGGCCTTCCCTCGTTCATCCTTATCTCCAACAACCTCATTGTTGAGCAATTAAGAAAGGAAGCCTCTAGAACAAACTGGCCTGATGGCCGCTGCCGGCATCGTCAATCCCCGTGCCCCCGCTCAGTCCGACCATCAATCGCCACCACACCCCACTCCTCTTCACCTTATCTCATATTTCTCAAGATATCATTAGTTTTTACACATTGGATTACTCCCGCAAGGGTCAATCACAACAAGTGTTTTATAAAAAAAAATGCATCTTGATGTTTCATGCAATGCACGGATGTTGCTAGTACTCCTACAGAAGACTAAGTTGGTGATGATGGTGTGTCTGCCTTCCGTCGTTTCTGACCATTAGATCTACATCTAACAACTATGAGGTAAGTTGATGCCTTTTCTCACAAACATCCCACTTGTCTACCAATTTTCAGAAAAACTCATAATTAGTATCTTAAAACCAACCACATCCCTCCCTAACCTCACCAAAACAGCCCAAGAAATATATTCTAATTGAAACATAATATATCCCTAGTGATATATGTATATCAAAATTAGAGTGTTTTGTATTAAGTTTGTGAATAAGTATTATTCTAATTATGATTCGTTGCAACCCAGATGAACATTGCTAGTATTTCCAACCATGCATTTTTTTGCTAGTCTTATATCTTATATCTTATATTTACTAATTGGAGGCACCATACGAGACACCATATTAATCCTTAGAATTAAAGAATTTTGACTGTTTGATTAATAAATAATGTATCTGTAGCCATCAGATGAAAAGTAAGACATTATGTCTCATACTACCACGTAAGGAGTCTTACTCCCCTGGGACTCTCCTTTCCTAGGAAAAGTAAATCTTTCTATAAAAAACCAAAATCTGAGAAGTATATTTCGCCGGGCTTAGCCGTCCATATACGTTAAGTACTCTTGGTCTGATCGACCCAAATGAGAGCATGCATGTTAATTTTAGGACTAGGATTAAATGAGATATTGAAGTATATTGGATCATGCTTAGTAGTCAATATACGTTTAGAATTCTTGATCCAATCGGCCCTAAAGAGTCCATGCATGTTCCCCGCACACAAAAAAAGAGTCCATGCATGTTACGTGAGGAAACACGTAAACTCAGACCAACTAACAAGGCGCGTCTTCCTCAAATCCCCACCCTCGGCAGAATATACTAATCCATTTACCCATGCATGCATGATTATCTCTACTATCTAAAAGAAACGTAGCGTTCCGTTTCCCGTCTTACGTTTTGTCTGACTCCCCTCGCTCCACCCGACATAGTTTTCCATCGCTCCAAAAAACCACTTCACCGGCCATCGCCCAGCACATGGGCCAAACAGAGCAAAGCCCCAGGAGCAAGCCCAACTCTCTCTCACCTCACGCACCATATGCTTCTTCCATCCCAAGCTCGCGCTAGGGTTAGCGTCGGCGCCAGCCCCAGCCCGCCCCTTAGCTCCTCGGCCGCCGCTCGTCTTCCTCAACAGCACCTGGTCGCCGTGGTTGCCTCCTCCCGCCGCTGGTCCGCCTCCGCCATCTCGACCTCTCAGCACCAGGCCAGCACGCCGCTGTCCGCCCTTGATGTGGTCCACGCCGACGAGGTTCCGTCATTGACATATATCTCGACAAGGTATGAGGTACGGGGTCAGTCTATCGTGATCTTTGCGTTTTTCGCTCGATGTCGTTGGTTTCTCCTCATCGGCTAAAACAAGCAGCTTCGCCGCCAACATCTAGGTGAGAGGAACGATCCCATCAGGCCGAACAGCGAGAGGAACAATTCCATCAGGTCGAATGTTGAGCAGCAGCCATGCATGCCTGATGCATACGGTATCGCGCCTGCCGAGTGTTACTGTCGCTTCAACTCAGATGCAGCAGTAGGCTTGCACTCTCCTCTTTCTGATCAGGTACGTGAGCACTCAGATCCCTGCTCATTGATAGCATAAGTGGCTGCTTCAATCAATGGTATAAAGGACCTTGGATGATCACATCGTATGCATGTATTAGTAATTTGTATAGGGGACTCAGTCATCGTGATTGATTCTACGAACTCCATATGCTTCTATGTAATCAGCAATTTATTTTCTCTACTATCTAAAAGAAAAGGAGCGTTCCGTTTCCCGTCTTACGTTTCGTCTGAATCCCCTCGCTCCACCCGTCGTGGTTTTCCATCGCTCAAAAAAACCACTTCACCGGCCATCGCCCAGCACATGGGCCAAACAGAGCAAAGCCCCAGGAGCAAGCCCAACTCTCTCTCACCTCACGCACCATATGCTTCTTCCATCCCAAGCTCGCGCTAGGGTTAGCGCCGGCGCCAGCCCCAGCCCGCCCCTTAGCTCCTCGGCCGCCGCTCGTCTTCCTCAACAGCACCTGGTCGCCGTGGTTGCCTCCTCCCGCCGCTGGTCCGCCTACACCGTCTCGACCTCTCAGCACCAGGCCAGCACGCCGCCGTCCTCCCTCGATGTGGTCCACGCCGACGAGGTTCTGTCATTGACATATATCTCGACAAGGTATGAGGTACGGGGTCAGTCTATCGTGATCTTTGCGTTTTTCGCTCGATGTCGTTGGTTTCTCCTCATCGGCTAAAACAAGCAGCTTCGCCGCCAACATCGAGGTGAGAGGAACGATCCCATCAGGCCGAACAGCGAGAGGAACAATTCCATCAGGTCGAATGTTGATCAGCAGCCATGCATGCCTGATGCATACGGTATCGTGCCTGTCGAGTGGTACTGTCGCTTCAACTCAGATGCAGCAGTAGGCACGCACTCTCCTCTTTCTGATCAGGTACGTGAGCACTCAGATCCCTGCTCATTGATAGCATAAGTGGCTGCTTCAATCAATGGTATAAAGGACCATGGATGATCACATCGTATGCATGTATTAGTAATTTGTATAGAGGACTCGGTCATCGTGATTGATTCTACGAACTCCATATGCTTCTATGTAATCAGCAATTTATTTTCTGTATAATCATGCCGTTGATGATTTATTTTATATAGATTTACTTCCAAAGTAGGAAACAATACTATGATTATTAAGATTTAACATAAAGGAAGGTTTGATGATGATGACTATTGCTACATGATGCCCCGGCGCTGGGGCCGCCCCCCTGAACGCCACTGTTGTAGGACAAAATCCCAACGCCCCTCGATCATTCATGGCATTTAGACACGGCTCACGACTAGATATGACCGCAGCACCTGGACAACAATCGCTTGTGACTGGACACGACTGCCACACCTTGACGAGATGATGCCTCAAATCTGGACTAAACAAACAAATCAGGGAGCACCGAGGCCAACCATTTGGTCCTTCAGGTACATCTTCAGTTTTTTTTTGCCAGTCATGTGATCATTGGGAGTCTCATCTCAATTTCCGTTTGGCTGTTCATCTTGTTCAGTACAACATGCATCAGCAAAACTTTACTTAGGTGGTAGTACAATATAATATGGTATGGATAATTGGCGAATGATGCTGCATCTGTTCTTCTTGTGCTGATTCAGGAATGCGGTCAAGGCAGGTGCTCTAATAAGGTCATGACAGGTCATCTGAATTGTTCTGCGATCCAGTTTCTCGACCGGCCAATCATGAATTCAGGATTCATAAGAATGGACATTTACTCCATGGTGAAGTACACATTGTACTTGACACAATCGATCTCGTGGTAGTACTAAACTTTTATGCCCAGTAAGTATACGTCAAGGTCCCTGCAAGGGCACGGGTAGCATTGCAAGTTTTGATCCACCACTTCCATTGAGCCATCCTGGTGTGTTAAGAACAGTGATATAACTTTGTCTTTGATGATTTATTGCTATGCTTTTCTTTGTCGCGGAATTACCAGATACACGAAATGGAGGAGTCAAGGCTTGTGAAGAAATGTAGCACTTACATGTTGTTGGCGGATGATGATGATGAGATTGACAACCACACGACGAGCTCGTTGAGTGCATCCTCTAAGGGTACAAATCTTTTTCGGAGGAAGACTGAAGACCAAGAGGATGGGAATGATGATGGTGTGAAACAATGTAGCACCCACCCGTTATTAGTTTGTGCTGCTTTCACATGTTGTGATTGAAACCTGATAATTTTGTGTTGAAGGAAACAATAGCAATTATTTCCAAGAGTCTGAAGGAGAACACAATAAATGGATGATGAAGGCGGTGTCGACACTCTTGATGTATGCCATTATATTTTTTTTACAGGATCTGATCGATTTTGTACATGAAAACACATAGGTATGGAATGGTCAATTAAAATGTACAACATCCCCTTGTCCAAAAAAATAAGTTGATGTGTCTTATTTTAGATCAACATAAGTGCAGCTCTGTTAATTTAGATATTGATGTGTAGACGAAGATAATGACTGTAGGAAGAAAACTGATGTAATGAAAAGTTGACAATGCATCTGATATGCATGAAGGATATGATCAATGTTAAACCGCTAGAATTAGGCCTACCCGTTGCAACGCACGGGCAATGACCTAGTACTATCATAGAAAAATGCACGTTTGTTCCCTATGTTAATAAGCTGCATACATACTTAGGTGTGTTGTACGTATATCTATGCACGACTGATAATTATTCTCTTACCCATAGAAAAGAACTAATTGTTCTCTTCCAAAAGGAAAAAGAAATAGATACACAATCAGAATGCGTGTAACCTGCATACTATATAAATCCTGTCAATAAATCACATATGTAATATTTTCTGTTCTCTCAAATATGTATATCTTATGCACTTAGTGTTTTCAAAAATAAAATAAAGAAATTAGCATAGAAAAATTCTAAATCTATCTGGAAAATATATGTAATAACGAAATACTAGATTCGAAGATAATTGTAAACTTCTAAAGGGGCGCAAGTGCATCCGATAATCATGGATTTTATACGTGAATGTGTGCACTTTTCTTTGAGGGAATGAATATGTGTGTTTTAAATTCAACAAATAATATATTTACTGACTATGCAAAAAAAAGAAAATAACAGAGTGTAATCAATAAATAATCTTAGTTCATACTAATCAAAAGAAGGAATGTGCTCACGTTCAAAAAAAATTATGGCATAGGTGTCGCTAGATAAAGCTATAGATCATAAGCTAGAGTACCAGTTAGTTGTCACCGGCCAAAGAAAGGTATGTCATTACTTTTCTTGATGGCTCAGTTGAGATGTCGGAACCATATTCTAAAATCAAATAGATTTAAAAAATATGAGAAATGTTACACCTCCACAAAATTTAGAAGGTTTCAGTACTCCAAGAGTTTAAGACTGGCCATGAAAGTGTTACTTGATGGAGAGCGCGAGACAACACATTTGGATTGAGCAGAGATTGACCGACTTATGCTGTATGAAATTCCAAAACAATGATGTCACCAACTATTGTTGTTGCACAAAGATTAACACAGAATTATGATAAATATGAAGATCGAACATGACCCACTATATTCTGAGTATATCCATATCAAATTGGAATTGCACTCACATGTATTCCTCCATACTATGCACTAGCCCGTGTGGATGCACAGGTTGACGACTAGTATTCCATAGTTTCGAGTTTTCCATCAAAATATTAGTCACTCATGGTTGATATTTATTTTCAATCATGTACACATATGCACTATGTAACTAGCCTTGCTTATTGGCTTCCAAAGCTTAACTTTTACTCCTACTTACAATATGTAGAGTATTTAACAAAAAACTACCACTTTCAACTAGCCCTAGGAAGAATTTGTTGTACAAAAAATAGCAAAAACATACCCAAAATTTCTTAATCCACGCCAATAACTACTACCTAGTACTCCTACCGATTAGGTTCGTTCAAACCCATTTATGACAGGGTTGGCCCACACGTCCGTGCTGACGAGGTAGCTTAAACCAACACATTTTGTTTGACCGTTAACACGAGGGACCCACATCTGACCTTTTATCCTGTTATCCCCCCTTCAAATCATTATTTTTCCTGAATATTACTTCAAACAGTACTGATGCGTGTTCGTTGGCGGCCCCGGTGGTGAGCGAGTTGGCCGCCACTCCGCTGGACGGGCCGGACGCCGCGCTGACCTCCGCACGGGTTGGCAGGCTGGCCCGAGCGTGACTCACGAGCGAGCAAGCCGCCGTGCTAGCCTTCGCTCGAGCCAGATGGCTGGCCTTAGCGCGGCGCGCACGAGCAAGCCGCCGCGCTTCCGTGCCAATCTAGCTATCAAACCTTGCAGACAAGCATCTGGACGAAGCTATCTTGGCTAGCTAGTGGCCGCAAGCGCCGGAGGGAGCTGGCATCCGGGCTGTCGCAACATGGGCTCCGCACCGCCGGCGGTTTTGACGTCGCCTGCCGACGGCGGTACCTACGTCCCATGGCCGAGGATGACTAGGTGGACGGGCCAGAGGTAGGAGGTCACTCGGGGATTATTGTGCAGACTGACATGTAGGTCCCACAAGTCATAACGCACGGTCGAATAGAAGGCGTTGACTTAATGGGCGACATGGGCCCTGTCAGAGGTTAGAGTTAGATTCTAACCCTGAACTAACTCTAACCAAAGTGGTCTTTGGATGGCAGGGTTAGATTGACAACAAATGTATCCAAACAGGGCCATGGGTAGAAACGTCCCTATAACGACACTTTGTAGAGTAGTCGTTTCTTAGTAGGGCTGGTTGGTAAGAGCATGTACAATGGTTGATAAGGTAGCCTTATCTTAAGTCTTCCACATATGCAAGTGGTAGTAGTTTCTTGGCATTTTAGTGGTTTCTTGCATTATTAGGGGTTTCTTCTAAGGAACAATGTACGTACTAGTAGCGACAAAAGGCGATTCTTGGTTGCGTTGTACTCCAACGAGTACTACTAGTGGTCGTGGGAGTGTATTCCTAGTTTTGTGGGTTCGGTCCCGGTCGAACGCACGGTGGCCTTTTTTTTAAATAGTAACTTCGCTGCGAGCCAATATTTTACGCGGGTAGTTTGAGTATTGAAGTCAAACGGGCGTGCGGCACCACAATCTGGGTGCACTGGATAGCCTAGCCACGTCAACGGGTTGTCCTTCCCAGCATCCCGTTGTTTGCGTGCTCGCCCTAGCCGCACCTCGCTTGCAGCTTCCTCATTAGCTAGTAGCATATTGAAACTAGCGCCTCCCAATTAAGCCCGAGGAGCCGGAAAAGCCTGGCGGGGCATTGGGAACTGTGCAATATGGCTCTGTACGTAAAGTGCTCTACTACTACTCTGTAGCTTGTGGCGTTGCACGCATGGACTTCACTCCATTATCGGCTCTACTATAAAGGAAATTCCTCTTGACGTGTTTTTTTCCGAAACGGAGGCAAAAGCTTTGCTTCATCTCATTCATAAAGAAGGAACTACTAACAAAGTTCGACGAGATCCATTACACCTCCACAAATGGAAGCGAAAAGCCTAGTCTCGCTGTATCAAATAACTGAAATGTTCCGCCCCCGCAGTAACCGTTGCTGATAAAAAGGCTACTAGTGTGTGCGTGAGAGGAGCGGCTGAGTAGGCCAGCTACGTGAGAGGAGCGGCTGAATAGAGCACCGAGAGTACCCACTAGGCCACTACGCAGGTTTACTTTCCCTTTATTGATCATAGTACAGCGATGGTTCTAGAGAACAGTAGTACCCTCCACTTCCAACTGTAGCTCCTTGGCCCTGAGATTCAAGAGTTCAGAACTGGTGCACTATACTAGACTAGACTAGAAGTACAGTACATCGCACTACTATTTAAGAAAAAGTAGTACTAGTATTGCTACAGTACAAGTACGTACTCCTCCGTCACATAATGTAATACGTTTTTTGACACTAGTTGGCGTGTACAAAAAATAGCAAAAACATACCCAACATTTCTTAATCCATGCCAAAAACTACTACCTAGTGCCAATAATTTCTTACTAGCGCTATTATTTACAGTATAATGCAATCCCATAACGTTCCATAATGCTAGTACTAGTAGTAAATAAAATCCTCACCCCTTCGCTAAGGAATGATCTACAGTTGGAAGGGACGAGGCCCTGCGGTTACTACGCTCTTACCTCCTCCTCGCCAGTTCCCCTCCCCCCAAAGAGAAGGCAATTCATCGCTGCTCCCATGGATTTGCCAGGCGGTTCTCCTCCTCGTCGGGGCTGGGAGGCCTTGGACGACGATCCTATGGGAGAAATCGCACGCCGCTCCAACGTCCTCAACGTCGCAAGACTCGGTGCTTCGTGCACCAACTTTTTCAAGACGGTGCTTAAACAGGCTTGGGAAAAGGCTATGCTTGTTGGTCTTCCATGCGTCCTCGAAGAGAAGGTTCTTCTATAGGAAAATCCTTTGAATAGTCCACCGCTCCCTGGCCATGGTTGCACGTTGACTCCGCTAGAGTTGCCGACTTTGAGAGGTAGTCGGATTTTGTCCGATGAGCAGGTCAGTAATGGAGTTTGATCATGTAGTACTTAGTTATTCCATTTCCATCCCGTAATTTCTATGCTGCCCACCGTCTTATATATAGGTCTGGGTCGGTGCCAACGAAGATTGGCTTGCATACCTCCGGCCGGATACCACCATAATTGTTCACAACATCCATAGTAGTGCGGCCGTTCTGGTGGACCCCTTCTCCAACATTGGGATCGGCCTTCCAGACTGGCTGGGCTTGAAAACGTATGATGATGCCTACATGAGATTGAAGAAGATAGCAATTGCGGACCCGCCGACAAAGCAACGCGGCCACGACAATTACTATCTCATCGCGGTGTTCGACATAAGGATTGCCATCAATGCAAGAGGCAGTAACGGCAGAGGCTGGCGCATGTTGGTGGCGGCAGATTTGTACCCCTACACGTTCGAAGATGTCGTGCGCCATCTAGGCCGCATCTTTGCGGTGACAAGCCATGGGACTTGTTTCATCTGGTTGCCATCCTACGGTACGGGAGATTACAAACGAAATGGACAAATCATCATTTGCATCCCTAACGGTATTCCATTATTTTGCATGGACCAGTCATCCCCTGATCAAATTAAGATCGCCGATCCTGGATGTGCATTTGCATCCGCGATTCGGTCTAACCTGGAACCTTGTAGCTGATTTTGGCATATTGGGATCAACTATCTTAGCAGTCGTTACCCATGGTACCAATGATGTGCAACATGGTCACACAATCTACCACGATCGGACTCTCACCGTCTACCCAGGTATTCCATTTTTTAACCCTCTCGCCTTCTCTTTCATTGTTGTACTAGTAGTACTTACTAGTACTAGCAGGAGTACTTTTTACCTTGGAGGACGCGTATAGCTAGCTAGGCCCTTGAAGACTTGAACCCACTAGCTGCCACCATTTTTGTTTTTCCATGTCTTACTATCTCATCCATGTAGCCAAGAGTGCCTAAATATAATAAGCCGGTTATTTACATCCTCTATACCGGAGTAGTACTATTTGCTACACAGTATTACTGACCGCCATATTTGAGCACAACATTATTATGCATGGACCTTGACTATGTACGTCACCATGTGTCGAGATCTGAGATGCCGCGTGTACCAGATGAACATCGCTGAGTTCAACCCCCATGATGCTACGTGGGTGCCGAGGAACACTCTTGGAGACTACTCGCTTTTCATTGGGGACAACTACCCCATTGTGAAGCGGATGCCACCTTCCATGCACGACACGGAAGGCCTGTCGTTCATGAAGCATGATTGTGTCTTCAGTGCGCACCGCCGGATGAACAACATGCTGGGACACGCTATCCTTGATTTATGCCGCTTCAGCTTGGATGAGTCTCCATCGTGTGGAACCGGACTAGAAAGCTGCGACAATGATTCCCGTTGCCCACCGCTACGGATCATGCCATCCATGAAGAACACCTGGGACTAGAACCAGGAGGAGGACATGTAGCTCATCTATAACATGTAAGTGGAGTACGGTAATTGTGAACGGTAGCGCTGTGAATATATGTAGACTAGTCATGCACAAATTTATCACATGAATTGGAGATGAACTTGTGTGGCATACTGGCATTTGTCCTTTAGAATTTATTACTAGTAAATGTGTTATGTGTACGTGCAACTTGTGTGGTTGTTCCACGGGCTCCAACATGCTCTTTGAGAAAAAAAGGTGGCACACCTTTGGATATACGTGACGTGGCGGCATCATACAATAGCATCGTTCGCTATAGTTGTAGTACACTCCTACTAGGACGACAACTCCTATAAAACCTTGCGCTTCGCTCTTTGCCTCTTCGGGAGGTCCAACAGTTCGTACTCATGTGAACCTTGCACTTGACTCTTTGCCTCATTGGAAGGTCCAACAATGATGATACTACAGTAGAATATGCTTCTGGCAATCTGACACTAATTGAACTGCTGCACGTCCACCGCGAGGGCAAGGGCGAGGGAGAGGGAGAGGGAGAGGGCGCTGTCGTCAAAACACTCTCCTCGTCCTGCGAACCACCGCGCGCGTGGGCGAGGGAGAGGCGTAGTAAGAAAGCTTCTCCTCGTTTGGCGAGTTGACGGGACACATCAAAGCAGTACTAGTACTACTAGTCCATACTGCGTCCTTCCGGTTAATATGGCTTAATTTGAAACGAGAAAAATATACTGGCGGTCAACGTATGTAACAATACGCTCGTTACTGTCACTATATATAGTTTTGCGGTGATTATACGATCACTACCTCATCGTAGAGCACTGTATTGCACCCTACTGACTGACCACATAGTCGACGTGGCACTTTGTTGACTGGTTAAATTGTCACCTGGTTTTTGGGTCCCACCTGTCAGTTGGCAGAGCAAAGAAATCAGTTAAACAAAACTTTATGTAGGCGCGATAGGAGTCCAACCCTTGCGCGCGAACCACCCTGGCTGTGTATGTGAGTGCATGCACGTGTACTCCCTTGGTCTTCCAACAAATAGTGTACATCGGCTAAAAAACAAAGAGTGTAGTACATGAGGCCCCTCCCAATGCTCCACCTTGTACAGGTGCTAAGCCTTCTAGGTAGGCAAAAAATCTGATGTGGCAAGTTATTTAAGAAGAGAGAGATGAGTGTGGTGACCCCAGGAATAAACAGTGCTAAGTGCGTGAACCTAGAGAACATTTAAAGGAAGGAAGCCCACCAATACATGAAGAGCTTTAGTTGCTAAATCATTAAATGAAGCAAGCTTAGCAACCATAACCTAAGCACCTATGCATTGGGGAGTATAGTTGCTAAGCTATTTAATGTGCTTAGCACCTTGTCTAAGCACCCATGCATTGGCAGCAGCCTGATGTACATCTACACTTCCAATGCATTTAGCCTTTAATCTTAATCGATATTGATTGGCAAATGCACCAACTTGTGCTTTAGGTATATGCTACATGTCTATCCTTAATTACAGCATGCAATGGCCTTCATTTACTCTTCTTCTCTCAATGGTCGCATGCACACATAAGTCTGCTACTTTTGGGCGTTAATTATGCCCTGGTCAATGTGTAAATCTCTAAATGTGCAGTCTTTCACGAATGTAGGGAGTAGGTTCAACACTTGAGCGTGAGCGTGTGTGTTGCATCGTGTGCAGTGTGCCACATAGGTGCGTGAGTGTTGCGTGCGTCCATGTGTATGTGTGAGTGTTGCATGTTGCATGCATGCATGCATGCATTGGGCTTACTCCCTCCCATTGACATGTTCATATTTCAAGCTTCCTCTGTTCCCTCCATATGGTGATACTCCCTCTGTTCCCAAATACGGAGTAAAAGCCTCCCTCTATTTGCAAATACGGAGTATTTGTCTTTCTACAGATTTTAACAAGTGACTAGGTACGGAGCATAATGAGTGAAGTGAGCGTAGAGGCATAGGGATACTGTAGAAAGGAAGTCTTTGCGATCCATTATTCCCCTTCTCGGTCAGAGAGAACTATTCAACTAGTCTTCGCAGTGAAGTGACAATACACGCTGCAGCAGATGGGACACATAATTAATACACTGAACCAGCGTGTTGGTGTTACTAAATTAGCCTTACCCAGTACTGCCATCATGTTTTCCAGTAGAGCACGCTTCCACAAATACGCCTACGCACCTCTGTCCTCCATTAACTGACATATGGGCCCTCTTGTGGTAGACCCACATGTCATCGGTGTAACTATTTACACTCCGAAGGACGGTATATCCTGGTAGTAGTACTAGTAGAATTGAGATTTAATGCACTTTCTTCCACGTCTTCCACTCTTCTTCCTCCTCTCTTCTTCTTCCTCCTCTCTTCCCCATCGTCGGCCGCACACCATTTACCCCCGCTCACTGCTCGCCCGCCCGCGCCATCTTCCTTGGTAGCTCGCGCGTACCATATCCCCCCGCTCACTCCTCAGCCACATGAGGAGAAGCTTCTTCGCTCGCCCGCCCGAATCCACTTCCCCGCTGGCTCGCAGGCACCAAAAACCCCAATGGCAGAACCGACTGACACGCAGAGCCGCGATTGAAATTCCCTCCCTGATGTTCTCTTGGAGCAGATCTGTAATCGTATGGACCTACTCAGGACCGTCCGTCTGGCCGCATGCTCGGTGTCTTTGTACCGTCTACTTGTCTGCAACCGGCCGACTCTTTTCAAGTCACCCTGCTTGCTGATGCCCGATCCTCGCAGGTGGCCCAGACACCGACTTGACGATCCTACGGAGGTTGTCGTGGTGCCCCTCGACATGCTACCACTACCCGTCGACCTATCCTTCATGCACAGCCACTACTGGTCGGGCATGAAGGCCAACTGGATTGTCCTCATCCACCAATCCGGTTGTCCGTGGCGTCTTGTGGATATCTACACACAACGAGAGATCACCCTTCCATCGTTGGATACCGCTGCCATCGAGCCTCGCGGCCCGCCAGACACTCCTGCCTACTACACACGAGACGCGTCAAGCTTTTGGCTCCACCTCTGTTTGCTGAAAGTTGTAATCTGCCAAGTGCCCACACCATCAGAAGACTACATGGATTACATGCTCATTACCTTGTTCAACATGGGATTAGTCTATCTGGAATCCGGTCGCCATACATGGTTATGGCTCATCGTCAATCCTGTTGAGGCAACATTTCTGTCTGATGCTATAGTGCATGATGGCATCGTTTACACGGTCGACGCACATATTGGCTGCCTATACTGGTGGAATCTATCGTCGTGTAATTGTTCTATCACATCTCATCTTTACCTTGTGAATATGACTGTCTGTTCATTGTTACAAATTTATAAAAGATAGTATGTCTATAACCACATCATTGCTATATGTTCCTCACATTTCCTATATTTTTATGACCACACATGTTATTGTTAGAGTTGATATGAGAACAATTGGCCTCTAATGATTGTTAGACTACATATTATGAGGATAACATCAGGATTGCTATATGTTACTCTCATTTCCAAGATTTTTATAACAACGCATGTTATTGCTTAGAGTTGATATGAGAACAGTAGTAAGTGCTATGGTAGAATATGAGTAGGCTCTGTCATAGATGTTTTCCTCTCATTGTTACAAGATGTGTGAACCATGACATATTGCTAGAATATGACATCCATTGGTTTATTTTTTTTAACTTGGGGTATGATTATGACCACGGCATTGCAATTCTTTGTCTATGATATGTGTCACTGTTATAATAATCTTAATTTCACACATACTCTGAACAAGATTGTTTATTTTTGTCCTTTTGGTCTCCAGTTTGAATTGTTGCAGCAGGCGCAAACGCGCTGGCCTTCATGATTCCAGGACCTGGAATCATACCAGCCGATGGGTGGTGGTTTATCGCTTGTTCAGCTGACGGCGGTAATTTGATGCTCATTCGCATGTACCAAATTGACCAAACCATTACATCAAACCACATGCAGTACAATGCGTGGGTCGTTTGTGACATTGATGGCTATGGCTGCTTCATGTTCGAGAAAGATCCCAACTCCGTTGGGCTAGGCGTATTCAACTGGAGGTGGGTTTACAGCCTCGGCAACCACTCCTTGTTCGCCGGGCTCAATTATCCGATCATCCAACCAATTATCGATCAAATCACCGACGATGATTACCGTGCTATGCAACTTCCATTCGCCAGGGGGGACTGTGTTTACACGTCATAGCATGGGTTTCATGAAGCACCATATCCAGAGATTCGTGGACACAGCTTGTTTCCAGATAATCTTCTGTGTGTGAAAGGCATCAACCTTCCATGCGATGGATGGCTTTTGCAAACCCGACATGCGGCGATGTGGTTCATGCCAACATCAAATATGCAGAACTTGATTCGTGCTGATATCTAGACTAAGCCATGTATAATGCTGCCGTAGCGCGACTCTCTTTTGTTGGATACTATGTACTGTTGTTAGTTTGAAGCACTCCTCTGGTTTGAAGCATAGATACCTTCCTGGGATCAAATGCATCCTAACTCACCTGCGTAGGATGTACTGATAATGATGATGGAGATGTTGTGCAAAAGCCATATATATATATATATATATATATATATATACAGACAGTCTATTTTGCTAATATTAGCAGAATAACTATTCTGCACACCACTTTCGCACTGCACGCTGACGCAAGTGCACTGCATCTTCTTGACGACGAGCACTGCAATATAGACTAGTGAACTTCTTGTCAGAAAAACTGCACACATTATTTTTTTGTACTATTTTTTGCTCTAATTCTTTAACCATTTAACAGAATGAGGCGTGTAATATAACGTTGAAAAGCTATGGATTAGGCGCAACTTCTACATGTTGAACACTTTTCGAGATTCCACATGGTTTAAGAGCAGTTTTGAAAATGGTGCGGCGGATGACGAGTGGCAGCCAGCATTTTTTTGAGATTTCTTCTAAACCGCTCGTCGGAATGAAGCAAACGATACGCCGTTGGATAGATATCGTCGAGGCGCATCTTTTCCATATATAAATCATTCTCTAATTCATTACGGTTTAAGAGCAGTTTTAAACTTACTAAATCGCGGAATTCTGTTTTTCAAAAAAATTCAAATTTTTGGTACTATTTTTGCTCCAGTTTTTTACCCGTTTGTCAAAACGAGGCGTGTAATATTATCGTTGAAAAGCTATGGACGTGGCGCAACTTTCATATGTTGCAATGTTTTTGAGATTCCTTACGGTTTTAAGTTAATTTTGAAAATCGTGCGGCGGACGACGAGTGGCAGCGGCCGTTTTTCGCGATTTTTTTGCAAACCGCTGGTCGGAATGATTCAAACAATACGACGTTGGAAAGGTATCGACGATGCGCAACTTTTTCATGTAGAACACTCTCCCTAATTATTTACGATTTAAGAGGAACTTCAAATTTACCGAAATACGGACACTGTTTTTCGCGACACCTAAATCGACGTGGGTACTTCATCCGACTGAAAACCTCACTGCATCGGACGAAAAACCGCACTGCATCAGACGGGTAAGAGAACTGCATGGTTTCCTTTTTGTGGGACGTAATTTTTTGAAGATGAGGAAGAAAACCGCACTGCTTTTAGACGGAAAAGCGCACTACATCAAAGAGTCGAGCGAACTTCATGATTTTCTTGTCGGGCATTAATTTTCTCAGGCGAGCTTTTGTGAGTTTCTGTCGTCATTTTTTATGAAAGAAAGCACTGGAAGGTGGAGTGCACTGATTCAGTCAAAAACCACACTGCATCGGACGAGCAAGTGCACTTCATGATTTCTTTTATCGGACGTAAAAATTTTCAAAAGTGTACTACAAAGTCCTTCGGAGCAGACGTTTTTAAAGACCGGAGTGCACTGCATTTTTCTTTTTCTTTTTCTCTATAGAGTTTCGATTTTCCCGTTGTGCACTGCATATATCTATTTTTTGTTTAAAAATGAAATATGCACTGCAGGGACGAGGCAAGTGGACTGCATTGTTTTGTTTGCACGCTACATATTACCCACAAGAATTCATACACATCTCTTTACTCTCATTTCCTCACTGCGTTTTCTCAAACAACAAAATAAACTTCTTTTAAAGGAAAAATGATGCTCTCTTGTCCTTCGTTATTGAGTGCACAACAAATTATTTTTCCAACAAATGAAAAACATGGGTGTAGTGGGCTGCATCAATCGGCTACAATAACCCTTTTTTCGTGAAAATGAACCTCTCTAACATACCAATCGAACTGCACTGCACCAAACTTAGACAAAAACAAAAAAGAGTTAACTTGTGAAAGAAGCAAACTACTCCGACATACACAACAAACTGCATCATCACTGGACAAAAATATTCTTTGCATTTTTTTGAAGCTACGCCAACGAGACACAGGGAGTTCGTTATACTTTTGATGCCCTCTTTTTTGAAGTTACGCCAACAAAGTTTCGGTGTGTTTTAACAGAACAACAACCCAATCATCATACTTTTTCCTTGAAACACGAAAACAAGGACCCGTGGACAAACTGCACCTCGGCAGGGCACCCAACCACACTACAATTTTTGCAATTTTGCGTCCCAAAAAAAGAACAGCACCGCCCCACACAGAGAACCGCAAAACACCGACGACGAGTTGCTCGGCCACGATCTTCGCAAACGGCACACCACGAGATGAAAATGATGAACAACTGCAGTGCACTAGGGGGAAGAAGATGGATCAGAGCAGGATCAGGAAGCTCCCTTCCATGCAAGCAAACTGCACGCCGCTCCCTACCAAACTGCCCGACGCCGCGCCTGGAAACTTGTACGTACAATTTTTTTTCATTTCGACAGTGCACTACAAAATAAAATTCAGTGAGCTTCAACAAAAAATCAAAGGAACTGCAACAGTTGGAGGAGGGAGCTCGTTACAGGCCATTGGGGGGATAAGGAGGAGCATGCCACCACAGCCACCGTCCTCCTCATCAGCCACAGCTGTGTAGCACCTCCACTCCATCCAGTGTGCTGATGCCGCATGCCCTCCCCCGTGTCCAGAGCATGGACCAAACACGGGTGGAGCGTCCTCATCCTCCTCTCTGGCACGCCATGGAGAGGGCGGCGTGGCGCTATCAGATTTTGGAGGTGGAGCGTCCTCATCCTCCTCTCTGGCACGCCATGGAGAGGGCGGCGTGGCGCTATCAGATTTTGGAGGTGGAGCGCCCTCATCCTCCCCCATGTCCATCGAGACAACAAAGTTGCCACCTGCACACATGAAGTGAACCGCATCGGCGCGCCGGCACAGAGCACAAAACTTCATGTCGTACACAAACTTAAAGTTCTTACTTGTGAACTGCATGTGGTGGTGTCGATCTGTAGGGGCGACTGCTGCTGCAAAGCGCCGGCGGACGGCGGCGGCGAAACACAGGTATGGTGAAGCTACAAATCCAGTGTCCAGGGGACACGGTCAGACCAGATCCTGTAGTCACCGGAGTCCATGACCACCAACGAATCGGGATCTGATGGTTGCCGTTGGAAAGGTGGCCGTCCGGCGCTTCCTTGGGTCAACTGACGAGGAGAGGAAGTAGAGGGAGGAGGGGATGCTGGGCCAGCGAGTTCAATGACAGTGGAGGTGGGGATCGACAGATCCGACCACCAAGGTTGGCAGAGGAAGCCGGGGGATCCGCACCTTCCCGTCTCCAGCATGCTGGACCTCGTCGGCTCTCCCATCTGGCCACACGCGTGGGAGGGCACAGATCCATGGGGAGCAGGGCCACGCAGTTGCTGTGCTGGTGGCGGTGGAACACGGTGGCCGCGACCAAGAGCGGTTGCACGCAGAGGAAGGCAGGGGCAATGGGGGAGATCCACATCGGGAGTCACGGGGGAGCTGCTCGACGGGGAAGCAATGAGTTGGATCCATCGACGGCCAGCGAGGCGGGGTGGGAGTGCGGGGGAGACGAATTGGTCGGGTGCTGGGGCAGCATCGATAGTGGAGGTGGAAGGAAGGTCGGAGGAGGCGGCGAAGGAGGAAGAAGGTAGGAGGGAGGGGGTCGGGCACGAAGAGACCGTGTGAGCAGAGGGGTTGTTTTGCGGGTGGCTTGACTCGGTTTGGGTGGGCGGTGGGTGGTGTTAGCAGAATAAGGATTGGGTGTGCATAATAAGGTCTTAAGGGGTGTTATCATAATAGACCCACCCTATATATATATATATATATATATATATATATATATATATATATTAGGCTTCAACTGCGTACTTGTTAGTTAAACCTATGGTTAAAATGTGACACTAAATACGACTAGTAAGTAGTACAGTAGCAGTACTAGTATACGTCGATCAAATTATTCATCATGTCCACACATTGAATTGACGTGACAACACGCTGCGCGTGAGGTGACACAAGAATCCTGGCGGCGTGTTCGGGTATTCTAGCCTTCAGATTTGGAGTACCACTTATCTGTCAAAATCTTTCATCATTAACTTAAAACAGTTGATTGATCATACATTGAGTACCATATAACTGGAATTACCGATGCAAGTGGAAGAAGGATTGGTCGGTGCTGTCGGCTGGCGTCAAGTTCGATCCCACGGATCAGGAGCTGATCGAGCACCTTGAGGCCAAAGTGAGTGCTGACAGCGCGAGATGTCACCCTCTCATTTATTTGTTCATACCAACCATCGACAGCGTGCACGGCATATGCTAGACCCAACCTGAGAAACTTCCAGGTCATACACCGATCAGTTGTCTACTTGCACAAACATATTCCTTTGTTTATAGCTCTATTTTTCTTTTTAGATGCAGACCTGGTGAAGAAAGTACAATTTTACAGTTAATAAAAAGTGAAACAAGTGACTGCAACATGCCAAAGATGTTATGAAAATGCCAACTACGTACACTAAAACCTGTATTTGACAATACTGCAGGTATCACATTGAGTGGCCTAAGGAAGCATTTCTTCCAGCGCAATTCCAGGGCATTCAAAAGGGGCACGTGGACGCGTCGCAAGATACAGTCGGAGTGTGGCATGCATGCGATGTGGCACAAGACCGGCAATACCTTGCCGATGATGGTCAATGGCCGGTAGACGGGCAACAAAAAGTTTCTAGTGCTACACACCAACAAGAACTTCGACGAGCAGAGGACCGACTAGGTGATGCACCAGTACCACCTCAGGGACCTGGAGAAAGAGAAGGAGCGGGTGCTGGTCCTCTGCAAGATTTTCTACCAGACGAACACTAGGGCCAGGAGTAAAAAGATTATAAGTTAGTTTGGTATTGGTAGTTGTACGTACTACCTTGTCGTCCGCAAGTTGGTATTGTTGATAACGATCTTTTGGTATGAACTTGCATTTGCTTCCAACCATCATGCCGAGAGTCAACGTGGATATAAAGCTGAATCATTTGTTTCAAAACGGATTTTCAGGCACCTGATTTTTATTTGATGGGTAGCATAAGCACCTGCAGTTCGAATTCCCAGTTCTCCAATTTTTTTCAAAACAAGTGCATGCACTTATTATCATGATGAAAAAACAATATCCCTACTGCATCCCAGTTATCAGTCTGTACTTGCAGAATTCTCTCGTTTATTGAGAATGTATATTTTTTCAGGTCGAGCAAGTTTCAACTGGGCTGTAGACTGCCCAGGCTTGATTTTGTTTTTAGCAGGCCCAGCCTATGACGACAACAGGGCACAAAGATCTAGCAGGTATCTACTGGCCTCTGGCCCACCAACGTTAGTTATATTTTGTCTTACAACATCCGTAGGAAGTTTTTTTACTGAATCAAACACACAACCCAGTTCTATTTTCCTCTTGAAACGCATGTCCTACATCCGTTTTCTAATCTCTACCTATAGTTTTACTAGTTCATATACACGTATCATTATATTGAAAATACATAAAATTCCCTTTTCATATTTACATCCTTATTTTTGTTGTTGTTTTCCCTCCCAATGCTGATTTTTTACCACTGATTTTCTCTTAAACCAACTCAATTGCCCCGCGTCTTATTTTCTTACAAAAACAAAATGTTTTTTTGGCAAATCAATAAGTTCTTAAAAAATTGTTTATCATTTCAGGATTACAACAGTTCGGACTCCACCGAAATATGCAAAATAAGGTTGAACTTTTTGACCGTGGTCCTGGGCAGAAAATGGGCTGTAATAAATTACTTAAGAATTAGCAAATGGGCTGCAAATTATTAAAAAAAATAGCAAATGGGCTCTATGTTGTTTCATGCGTACACAAGTTTTCTCAAAAAAGAAACTTAGTCAATAATCGACTCTACCAGCGTCAGACCGTTAGATGTCAATCTAACGGAAATTGTGCTTCTTCAGTCTCTGATCTTCCTGGCCCAGCCACCCAACCCAGCGCCGTCGGAACTGCCTGCTCCCGCCTCCCATGGCCGGCTGTGCTGCCGTGCAGGCCTCACGGCCCCATCATACTCGCATCCCTGGCCTGTCTATCCCTCTACTCACCCACACCTCCTGTTATTTTCCGGCGACGGCAGCCGAACCAGTCAACCCTCGTACTCTCCACCACGTGGGCAGCCACTGCCGTGTCTTCCCTGGCTCCGTGTTGTTCCCTTCGTAGGCCTTGTCGTCGTCGAATGACATCCATCGGAAATGGATTGTACGTGGAGAGGCTGATAGCTGGGTCCATGGCCGCACACAAGGAAATGCCTCCTTATTACGCGCAAAATAATGATTCCTCCACCTGACATCTAGGACCCGCCGGAAGGGCCTCTATATTTCTCGAAAAAAAGTTCCCTCCGCTGACAAGTCGGACCCACCAACTATATCTTTGCACCGAAGGAAGTGCCTTTTTATTGCACACAAAAAATGAATACCCCCCTTCCAGCTAGGACCCACCATAGTGGGAGGCTGACTTGTGGGCCTTCTAAGTTGACGGGGATGGAGGGCTTTGTCAACTTAGTCAATATATGAATGATTCTAGCTCCAGTGATGGTACGATGTCCATCCAACGGCCGTAGTGCTTCTTCAACCTCTGGTCTTCTTGCTCCAGCCGCCCAAAGGAGCGTCGGTCGTGCCGCTTGCTCCTGCCTCCCGTGGGTGGATGTGCTGCCGCAGAGGCCTCACCGCCCCCTATTATTCCCACCGCTGGCCAGGCCCTGCGGCGACGACAGCCTCACACCGCAGCTGTTGAGGGTATAGCTACTGAGTGTAAACCGCCCAGGAGGGGCTGATTCATGCTCCACTATACTGAAGCCCATGAAGACAAAGAAGATGGCGCTTTACTAATAAGGCTTAGAGGCCCAGAGCCCAGAGGCAGATTAGGGCCCATAATGGTAAACCGCCATAGTTATATAACTTGTATTGTAAGTTAGGGAAAGGGAGAGACCGAGCTGGACACTTGTATGAGCCGGCCTCGGGACTCTGAAAACCGGTCGGGCATCAACCTGTGTATATAAAGGGACGACCCAGCGGATGTTCAGGAACAACACACAACAACTCGAGACCCAGGAAAAGCGTATTTTCTCCCTGGTCATCGAAACCCCAATAATCCCATCACAACTAGACATAGGCTTTTACCTTCATCATAAGGGGCCGAACTAGTATAAAACTCTCGTGTCCCATGTCCGGTTTAACCACTTCAGGCTAATCTCGTTGGGATGGCTCCATGACTAAGTCCTTCTGCTAGGACATCTGATGTGATATTTGCACGACAGTTGGCGCCCACTGTGGGGTTATCGCACGATGGTTTCGAGTTCTTGAAGGGCAACTTTGAAGGACTCAAAGAGTACGCGGTTGGCCGGATGACCAAGAGTCGTCGCGGCAAGCTTTACATCGTTGATGTAGGCTAGGGCCCCGAGGCCATCTCAATCGAGCATGGGTATCGGGTCCCCTTTGGCGGAATTCATGTTTTCATTGGCAAGATCGGTGAACCGGGCCCTGAGCCGGACATCTCCACCAACCTCGTCGAGACGGCTCAGCATGCAAGTCCTGCCCGGGTTCAGCCTGCCATGAAGCATGCGTTCGTAGGATTCATCCATGGAGCGGAATCTGAACCGGTGTCCGACGGCAAGACGGCCATCTACTCAGATGGTGAATCGTCCACTGGCGAAACTGAGTCGTTATACCAACTGCACGATGGCCGGATTGAGGGATATTCCGATGGCGATAGTATTCCGGGTCCCCTTGAACTGCCAAACTGGGTTGCGATCTTTATGGCCGGTACACAGCCCACCATGCAATCTTCATCTATAGCAGCGATGGTCTCCGGATCGGCAGCCGTGGCAGGAGGCCCGGCGCGCCGGCCGGCTCAAGTTCTTGCCGGTTTACTGGACGATTTGACAGCATTGTTGACCACAGCGGTGACTCCAGAGACTCAAGTTCAGCATAATGCGGATGTCACGAAGCTAAAGGATCAGATAACTCAAGCCAAGGTAGACTTGGCAGCAGAGAAGGCCAAGATGGATGAAGAGCGGGCCTCTTTGGATGCCCAATCACAACAGATCCAGGCACAGAATTACTGGCTTATGTTGGACCACAACGCATCAAACGACGTTATGAGAAGGAAGTACCGGTCTCGACTGCCGCAAATTTACGAGGGTCTGAATCTCTTCGGTACACCAGGAGCTGGGCCTAGCAATCCGGCAGGAGTAAACCGGACTGAGGCACCTGGGGCGGCGCCGGATCAGCCACGGACGATGGACCCACCTCGACGGACGGACAATCCGCCACAGTATGTAGCAACACCGCCGGGTAACTTTTCCAGCTCTTTGGATAATATGATTGCGGCAGCATCACGTTTGGCAGCTATTCCAATGGAGGGTGATTCATTAGCAGTAACTGAGACTCGACGAGCCAGGGATCTTCTTCAAACCGCAGTGGTATAGCAACAGGCTTATTCCGTCAGCCGAGACAGAATACATTCAACCCCTCGTCCGAGCAAGAGTTATAGCAGGCACATAGACGAACCGGCCGTGTCGAGCAGTCCGCTGCGTCGTGATGCTCCTAGAGGGCCTAATCCGGCGAACGGCGGTTTGAATGCTCAAGATGTGGTGGATAATGGCAGAGCGCGAAGGGAGGCCGCATTAGCAGCGCAACATGCAGGTCGTCACCAACCCGCCCCGGTTCAGCCAGCGGCGTCAGTAGAGCGAGGGACCGGGTCTGCCTTCAGCTCCTGGGGAGTACCGTGTCTCATCCCGGCTATTCGTAATGTGCGTTTGCCCAAAGATTTTAAAGGTCCACGCAAGGTGCCTAACTATACCGCTGATCAGCCCCCTGTCACGACCGGTTTTCCAATAAAAATATTTATTGATAAACCAGTCTTTTGAGTCCAGTATGAGAGAAATCCTCCTCACTGGTAGACAATTTCTTGATACAATAAGCCATTAGCATAAAATATATTACAGGGTTGAACTGCGGTTGCTCAACCAAATTATTACAAGCACGCCAATAATTATACATAATGGCGGACAGGACACAGTGGTGTGGAGACATACTACTGACTCATGGATAGGGTGGTGGTGGAAAGACACAGCGGGAAGGGAAATACAAGACTCTAAATATATCGTTTCATCGAACGTCGAGGTGAGGCTCGATAAATTTATTTGGTAGCGGAAGCGGATATAAAACAGTGACCAAATCCAGGGTCGCACGAGACTGACTGGGACTCCTCTAAGTGTCGGACTCGCTATCGAACTCTTCATCCATGAGATCGCCTTCGTCAGCATCTGGCCAAATCAACAAGCCAGTGAGTACTTTGAAAGTACTCGCAAGACAGTTCGGACGTAAGATATAACAAATGCGTGCATGGATGCAACATGGTTAATTCCTCAATGCACAATAAATAAAATTGGCATAACGGGGTAAGTAAAAAGGGAAACGGCGGTAGTCCGCACGAAATCCTAGAGAACATAAATAAGGACCGATCGGGTGTCTGAAGCGACGCCTCGAAAGGTGAACAAATAAAAATAAGGAAAATGATGCCACAGTCGGGCGTCTTAGCGACACCACAAAAAGGGCTTTAAAAGAAATACCACAGTCGGGCGTCTGAGCGACGCCACATAAAGGGTTTAAAAAGAAATGCCACAGTCGGACGTCTGAGCGACATCACAGAAAGGGCTTAAAAAGAAATGCCACAGTCGGACGTCTGAGCGACATCACAGAAAGGGCTTAAAAAGAAATGCCACAGTCGGACGTCTGAGCGACATCACAGAAAGGGCTTAAAAAGAAATGCCACAGTCGGACGTCTGAGCGACATCACAGAAAGGGCTTAAAAAGGAATGCCACAGTCGGACGTCTGAGCGACATCACAGAAAGGGCTTTTATTCACAAGTAAATAATACTCATAATAAACATTTAATCCATGATAATAAACGGGTTAGTCCATCCACAGG
>LT934122.1:51065592-51130687 GCA_900231445.1 Triticum turgidum subsp. durum | reverse complement strand
GAAAGGGCTTAAAAAGAAATGCCACAGTCGGACGTCTGAGCGACATCACAGAAAGGGCTTAAAAAGAAATGCCACAGTCGAACGTCTGAGCGACATCACAGAAAGGGCTTAAAAAGGAATGCCACAGTCGGACGTCTGAGCGACATCACAGAAAGGGCTTTTATTCACAAGTAAATAATACTCATAATAAACATTTAATCCATGATAATAAACGGGTTAGTCCATCCACAGGAATAATCATTTAATCGGACTTAGCATTCATGCGATTCACCGGAGTCTCTGTCATCAAAACTGACAATTGATTAGGATAAGATGGAACGAATTTGGACATGGAATAGATGATTTGGAGGAATATATGACTCTGCAGAGTTTGTACAAAAATTTTCCCACCACCAACGGATTTCCGTAGTCACGAAGGACTAGTTCCGTTTACGGTATTTCGGAAGAAAACACAGCTAACCGGTACACACCCATCCTACCTCTCGATGCTAGGAATCACCCTAGACATCGTCCAAGAAAAGCTTTTGAGACGGGGAGATCACAATCTCGAATATCATGGGATCAAATTTATATACGCGCGCTCTAAGGGGTGCCCCCCTCTCGGTCCCAACCGGAAACACCCATGCCCCCTGACCGGATGACTGGATTTAATCCAGGGCCATGGAACCATCATCACGGCCTCTCCTTTTGATGTGTACCATGAAAGTGGTTTGCAACTTACTAAACCATATTCCTTGCGGAAAACATGTGGTAGTACAAGGAAGGAAATGATAGGTACTGGACCGATATGGTTTGACACTGAAGTCACATAGTCTGGCGTAAGACTGGCATGCTACAACACTGCCATCGTACCCATCCTCATGCCAACACATGCCATTCATATTCACATTCATCCACGTATGGATCATCGAATTCACTTACCTCATTATCACAAAAAAATAACGTTCATCGGTATGCTCACCAACATGCCATGAAACTAACTAAATGCAAAACATGCCAAGGCACTCATCATATCAAAAGTTCAAACATACTTGCCTGGTTCAGAGTAGTCGGAGCCTAGCTCGGTGAAGTTCGCGGCTCCGTCACCTCCTTCGGTATCTACGGTATAAAGAAAATACATGCACTATCGTAAATACCAAGGAGTGCACAGAAAGTAAACCAAATATTTTTCCAAATAAATCTGATAAAAAACTAGACAAAATTTTAAAGAGAACAGAAAAAGAATCAATCAAAAATACTTTTCTGCTTAAAAGTTATAAGGGTTTTTGTCCAGGGACTATTCTGTAATGAAACAGAAGATTTTCAGGGGCTAGTTTATAAAAACAGAAAACGCTTCGGTAGCGACTACGCCAACCCAAAGAGAAGACGCATTCTGCCCGAAGGCGCTTTCAGAAAATGATTCGAGAGAGAGAGCAGAGAGGCTGACGGTGGGGTCCCACCCGTCAGGTTCAAATGTTCAAACGGGCGGCAGAGATCGCCGGCGCCCGAGAGCCGCGATGGTCGCCGGCGGCGATCCACGGCGTGGCAGAGAGATCGGAGGGTACCTCCGTGCTCAGGGCACCCTTCCGCGTCAGTTGATGGTGGTGGAGTCGGTCGGCGAGCACCACGTCGACGGCAAGCTTTGCTCCGGCGGACGGCGGCTCGGGTGGTCGAGGGGCTCGTCGGAGAGGGCTGCAAAGGTTAAATTGAATAGGGGGTTATGCTCCTGGCAGTGAGAGAGGGTAACGAGCGGGGTTTGAGCGCCGGAGATGGCCTCACCAGAACGAATCGGGCTGGAGGCCGAGGCGGGGTGAGGTGGCCGGAGCTGGGGGAGGAGACCTCCTCGAGGTCCCCCTAGTGGCCTGGCGGGGTGTTGGTGAGAAGTGGAGGTGCTGCGTGCACGAGAGTGAGCTCGGGGCCCCTTTATATAGGCGGTCCGAGGCGGTTGCCGTGAACGAGGATCACCGGCGAGTGATTACGGTGGCGCCGTGCTCGGTCGGGGTGGTTAGGGGGTCGAGCGTCATCACGGAGGTTCAAAGGGTCCGTTTTGGTGTTAAACTGGCCGGGCTTTGGGTGTTAAGGGCGAGCTCAACGGAACGGGGATGGCGCGGGCCCATCGGCGGCGGAGAGTGCGTTCCGTGCTTGCCGGCCACGGTGGCTGTGCCACGGGCGTGCGCTGGCGTGCATGAGGCCACACGGAGAGCCAGGGAGCGATGGGCGGCGCGGAACGGCGTTCTGCCGTGGTGTGCCTCCTGTCGGCTGCCACGGGAGGTCCCGACGCCGCAGAAGACGCCGGCGAGGGCGGGCCAGCGTGCTACCGACGCCAGGAAGGCTCCACGCACGCGTGTGCAGCTTCGGACAAGAGGAAGAGGCGGCGAGGAACGTGCCAAGGGCACTGTGGCCGCGTGACTGAAACTGACGAACTGAAGATGACACTGAAACTGAATTTTCTGAACTTTGAACAGTAACAGTGCCCACAAGGTGTTTGACGGAATGAAATTGGCCTCTGGTGATTTTTCCTTGAGCTGATTTTTGGTGGAGTGGCTTCTCCTTGCTCAAGTAGGCTGCATGATTTTTGGTGGAATTTTTGGAGCAGTGTGGATATGAATTTCATCAAATTTGGCAAATCTGGTCCAAACTTGCAGAGACTGTATTTTGAAAAATTTGAAAAGAGGAGGAGTGGATCAAGATGGTTCTGGGTTGTGGGTTCAAAGGACAATCCAGGAGAATTGGTTTGAGGTCAAAACTCAAATGAAAAACTGCACTTGCTTTGAAAATCCCTCAGGCTCCAAATAATTTTCAGAATTGATTTGAGAGGGAAAAATAATTAGAATAAAATCCAAAACTAGTTTGGATTAGTTGGGACAGAGAACTTAGGTTGATCACAAGGGGGAGGGGAGGTTTTGGAGGGGTTTTATCTCATGGGAAAAATACAAAGCCATGGGTGGCTTCAAAGACAAGAAAAATCCCAAACTTTCATAGAGCTTCATTTTAAAATAAAACAAATAAAACTCCCAAAAATATATATTTTTAGAGGGAACCAACAGAGAAGAAGTTTGCAAAAGATCAACTACCAAAGTTTGAAAGAAATAAAATCTTTGCCAAGGCAAAAGGAAGTTTTTAAGAGAAAGGTTTTTCTGAAAAAGAAAAACTTTAAAAAGGGCTCTCCTCAAAACCACAAAGTTTTTGATAAAAACCAAATAAAATTTTGGAGTGTCACAACACCTACCCCCTTAGGAAAAATCTCGTCCCCGAGATTTCAGCTGATCCTTAAATAGGTGTGGATGCTCTGTCCGAAGAAAATCCTCGCTTTCCCAAGTTGCTTCACTGTCGGTGTGATTGCTCCACTGGACTTTGAAAAACTTGATGGTTTTCTGTCGGGTCCTCCTTTCAGACTCCTCTAATATTCTTATGGGACGTTCTCGATAGGTGAGGTCTGGCTGTACGTCAATGTTCTCATGGGATACTTGTTTCTCTGGGTTGTTTACGCACTTCCTTAATTGGGAGACGTGGTACACGTCGTGAATGTCGGACAAGTCTTCGGGTAAGTCTAGCTAGTAGGCTACAGTGCCTCTTCGTGCCACTATGCAAAATGGTCCAATGAATCTTGGTGCTAATTTTCCTTTAATCTTAAACCGTTGCAATCCTCTCATAGGGGATACTCTCAAGTATACGAACTCACCGGGTTCGAAGCTGACCCTATGATGTTTCTAATCATAATAACTTTTCTGTCGATTTTGAGCGGTCTTAAGTCGGTCCCTGATTAGCTTGACTTTTTCCTCGGCTTCTCTGAGCACGTCTGGTCCGAAGATGCGGCTGTCTCCGGTCTCTGACCAATTTAACGGGGTACGACATCTCCTTCCGTATAGGGCTTCGAAAGGAGCCATTTGCAGGCTGGCCTGGTAACTGTTGTTGTATGCGAACTCGGCATATGGCAGGCTGTCCTCCCAACTGGTTCCATAGGTGAGGACGCATGCTCTCAGCATGTCTTCTAAAACCTGGTTTGCGCATTCTGTTTGTCCATCAGTCTGAGGATGGTATGCGGTACTGAAGGCTAGTTGGGTTCCCAGAGCCTGTTGTGAATGCTCCCAAAATCTTGAGACGAACTGAGTGCCTCTGTCGGAAATTATAGTCTTCGGGACACCGTGCAGACAGACTATGCGGGAAAGATAAATCCTGGCAAGCCTCTGAGTGGTGTAGGTTATCTTCACTGGAATAAAGTGTGCCACTTTGGTCAACCTGTCAGTGATGACCCATATGGCATCATTCCCGTGTTGTGACCGAGGTAATCCGACAATAAAATCCATCCCTATTTCATCCCATTTCCACTCAGGTATTTTGTTAGGTTGCAGTAGTCCGGCTGGTCTCTGATGTTCAGCTTTTATGCGTTGACATGAGTCGCAACATGCAATGAAGGCGGCTATGTCCCTCTTCATACCGTGCCACCAAAATCTTTCCTGAATATCCTTATACATTTTGGTTCCTCCAGGGTGGATCGAATATGGAGTGGTGTGCGCTTCAGCTAAAATTTGTTGTTTAAGGTCTTCTATGTTTGGCACGCATAGCCTTTCTCCGTACCATAATATTCCTTCATTGTCTGTGACGAATTCCGAGGCCTTGCCCATACTCAACTTCCTTTTAATTCCTTCAATGCTGGGGTGATCGGACTGAGCCTCTTTAATTTTCTCCACAAGGTGTGGTTGTATTTCCAGGTTTGATATGGTGCCTTCTGCTACCATTATCAAGTTGAGCTTGGCAAATTCTTGATGGAATTCGGGCCTCAAGCTGTGCAGATAGTTTCCGTCGGAGCTGGGGTTCCGACTCAGGGCATCAGCCACTACGTTTGCTTTCCCTGGATGGTAATTGATACCAACATCATAATCCTTTACCAATTCCAACCAGCGGAGTGGGATAATTTTCCTCGTGCTTGCGAAGTTGCCTTGAAGCGTAGGCGACAACCTTGCCTTCTTGCATCAACACGCATCCGAGACCCTTTCTGGACGCGTCACAAAATACTTCAAAATTCTTGTGTATATCGGGTACAATTAATACCGGTGCTGTTGTCAACTTCCGCTTTAGCTCTTGGAAACTTTTCTCGCAGGCTTCTGTCCACTCAAACTTCTTATCTTTCTTGAGTAACTGTGTCATAGGCTTGGATGTGGTGGAAAATCCTTCAATAAATCTGCGGTAATATCCTGCCATTCCCAAGAAACTTCGTATGTCCGTTACGCTGGCTGGTGACTTCCAGTCAAGTACGGCCTTGACTTTCTCTGGGTCCACTGCTATACCGTCTTGAGTCAGCACGTGGCCTAGAAAACCTACTTGTCTTAGCCAAAATTCGCACTTGCTGAACTTGGCATACAATTGGTGTTTCCTTAGCTCTCCTAGTACAATCCTGAGATGTTCTGCGTGCTCTTCTGGTGTTTTGGAGTATACCAGAATATCGTCGATGAATACCACGACGAATTTGTCCATAAACTTCATAAATACTTTGTTCATGAGGTGAACAAAATATGCTGGGGCGTTAGTTAATCCAAATGGCATCACTGTGAACTCGTACAGTCCATATCTGGAGGTGAAGGCTGTTTTGGGGATATCTTCCGTTCGTACCTTCAATTGATGGTATCCTGACCTTAAGTCAATTTTTGAGAATACCTTGGCCTGAGCAAGTTGATCAAACAAATCGTTTATCCTTGGCATCGGGTATTTGTTTTTGACCGTGACCAAGTTAAGTGCTCGATAGTCAATACACAATCTCAGCGTTCCATCCTTCTTCTTGGCAAATAAAATTGGTGATCCCCAAAGTGAGGAGCTGGCTCGAATATATCCTTTTTCCAGTAATTCCTTTATTTGCTTCTTCAATTCGATCAACTCGGATGGTGCCATTCTGTATGGTTTCTTGTATATGGGGGTGGTTCCTGGTGCTAGCTCAATGCGGAATTCTATTGCTCGGTCTGGTGGCATGCCTGGGAGCTCTTCAGGGAACACATCTGGGAATTCACATACTACTGGAACCTTGTTTAGCTCAGAAACGTCCACCTTATTTAATCTCGGTTGCCGGGGTCTTTTTCCATCCTTGGCTGATACTCTTATTGTCTTCCCTTGGTGGTGTGTGAGAATCACGGTCCTGTTGAAACAGTCGATAAAACCTTTATTGGTGGTTAGCCAATCCATCCCTAAGATGACATCCAGTCCTTTATTTTCCAATACAATAAGATTTGCGTAAAACCCCAATCCTTCAAACTCAATGACCACATTCTAACAGTAATTCTGAGAAACTTGCTGAATCCCGGGGGACTTGATGATTATGGATTTCTCCAAAGGAAGCATCGAAAAATTATTTTGCAAAGAAAAACTTTTCGAGATGAAAGAGTGAGAAGCTCCAGAATCAAACAAAACCATTGCAGGTATTGTGTTGATAGGAAACGTACCGAGTACGATATCCGGAGCATTTTGTGCCTCCTCTTTGGTTACGTGGTTCAGATGACCCTTCCTATGGTTATTGTTGGGATTGAAATTGTTTCGCTTGGGCGCTGAATTATTGCCGACGTTGTTCGGCTTTGGGGTTGAGTTCCTTGGCTTGGGGCACTGTTTGGCATAATGCCCTTCTTCTCCACAAGCGTAACAAGTAACGCCGGGGCGATAGGTGAATTCCTTGTCCCTTGCATGAAAATTCTTGATTGGGCGTGAGACATTGGATGAGAATTTGGGTGTCCCACCCTTTTTAAAATCTGTCTTGCTTCGGTGATTGCGAGTGTGATTAGTCTGGTCCCTTTTTCGCTTGCGGATATCTTCCAGACTGCGTCTCTCATTTTCCAGAGTAGTGGCCTTGTCCACCAGCGTTTTAAAATCAGGAAAAGTGTGCACGACCAGTTGGCATTTAAGCGCGGGCGCCAGACCGTCAAGAAATTTCTCCATCTTCTTGATTTCAGTCATGCGCTCCTCATTGGCGTAGCGGGATAATAGGGTAAATTGACTGTTGTAATCTGACACTGTCATGTTCCTTTGTTTGAGGTCATCGAATTCTCTCTTCTTGATTTTCATAATACTCTTAGGAATATGTGCACCACGGAAACCTTCCTTGAAATCATCCCAGGTTATGTCATTTTCGTTGGGATGCATGTGCAGAAAATTCTCCCACCACGATGCGGCTGCTCCTGTGAGATAGTGTGGAGCATATAGTACTTTCTCGAGATCTGAACACTTTGCAATAATTAATTTCCTCTCCATATCTCGAAGACAGTCCTCGGCTTCAAGAGGCTTGTCAGTGTGAGAAAATGTTTGAGGACGTGTCTTCTGTAGCTCAGATAACTTGGAATGTTGCTGATACTGTCCATGATGATTCCCCATGTTGATGACTTGGTTCATCATCTCGCGATGTTGTTGCTGACTCTGTTCATAAAGGCGGCACATTTGTGAAAGTGCCGATTCACTGCCTTGTTGGCTTGACTGTCCCTGAGTGAACTCATTGTTGGGTTGAGTATCATGAATTTCCTCTGGTGGAGTTGGCATGGAACGTGTCCAAGGACGAGACATTTTTCACTCTGGGAAAAATATTTTTGTAAAACTCTTAAGAAAAGCGGAAAGAGTCGCAAAACAAAACCATAAAAGCAATAAGCTGGCAGATATAATTAAATACCCGAGCTTACTTAAGAAAAACAAATCAACTTGCGCACGGAGAAGGACTGCTCATTACATATCTTACACGCGGGCGGTAATTATACAGTACATCACTCAGGATATGCGTACATAATCCTGACATGTTATTTAGGCTAGTGCACTTCTCCAGATCCTACATGATGCGCAAACAGGCTACTTCTCACAACCTATGTACATATCTTACAAGCGGCACAATACACGGCAGCTAGGCATACTCAGGCAGAGATGTTGACGACCTCCCTTGCCCTGCCGAGGGCGAGGCGTAGCGAGGTTGGGGACTCGACTTCCTCCTTGCTAATGGGCTCCATACGTGTAGTGTTGCGCAGAGCGGACGGAGCGGTTGCCAGGGGCGGAGCAACACGTACAGGAGTGGGCGCGAAGGTTGGTGTAGTGTGCGCTGGAGTGGGTGCCATGACTTGGTTAAATTCTTTGGTAGAAGGCAGGCGACGAGTAGGCGTAACAGATGCTGATGACGAGACAAAAGTCAGTGGCGGAGCGATGGGTAGGAGCTCCCTCCTGTTGGCAGCACAGCCATGGACTGAGTCCATGCGGGTAGCTACGAAGTCGTCCATCAGGTTGTCGAAGGCTGCCTCCAGGGCCCGGAGATACTCAATGAGCATCTCAAAAGCCTCGTCTCGTTCTCCTCTGGGGCAGGAGTATGCGTAGTGACAGGTGTAAGGCACATGGCACGGAAGATAACGGTAACGACGAGTCTTCATCACGGGAAGGACATCCCTGAGACGAGCTATCGCCTCGCGGGCTGCCATCTGCATAGCATGCCTCTCCGTAGGCATGGCTCTTCCCACGAACCGGAAGCGGCGTAACTCACCACGCCCTCCCCTGAACTGCACCGCGGCCTGGTGCATGGTCAGACTGTCGTTGACTCGGTGCTGGCAGAGTGAGAAGACTGGGCGCACGGATGGCCCCATCGCGACCTGAACGATGAAAGAAAGAAGCTTGACGAACCCATCAGGCACGTTGGCGAAGGTCTGAGACTCGCAGCTATTGTCGGCCATCTACAAAAGTAGGCAAAAATTCTGCAGGGTCAGATCATAAATTTATGCCGACTGACAGAAAATGACTACAATTGCAAAAACATAAAATAGCTCTGTCATGCTAATAACTAATTAGCGATCGCACCTAGTGGCTTCCTACAGTCAGCCTGGCTCTGGTACCAAGCTTGTCACGACCGGTTTTCCAATAAAAATATTTATTGATAAACCAGTCTTTTGAGTCCAGTATGAGAGAAATCCTCCTCACTGGTAGACAATTTCTTGATACAATAAGCCAGTAGCATAAATATATTACAGGGTTGAACTGCGGTTGCTCAACCAAATTATTACAAGCACGCCAATAATTATACATAATGGCGGACAGGACACAGTGGTGTGGAGACATACTACTGACTCATGGATAGGGTGGTGGTGGAAAGACACAGCGGGAAGGGAAATACAAGACTCTAAATATATTGTTTCATCGAACGTCGAGGTGAGGCTCGATAAATTTATTTGGTAGCGGAAGCGGATATAAAACAGTGACCAAATCCAGGGTCGCACGAGACTGACTGGGACTCCTCTAAGTGTCGGACTCGCTATCGAACTCTTCATCCATGAGATCGCCTTCGTCAGCATCTGGCCAAATCAACAAGCCAGTGAGTACTTTGAAAGTACTCGCAAGACAGTTCGGACGTAAGATATAACAAATGCGTGCATGGATGCAACATGGTTAATTCCTCAATGCACAATAAATAAAATTGGCATAACGGGGTAAGTAAAAAGGGAAACGGCGGTAGTCCGCCCGAAATCCCAGCGAACATAAATAAGGACCGATCGGGTGTCTGAAGCGACGCCTCGAAAGGTGAACAAATAAAAATAAGGAAAATGATGCCACAGTCGGGCGTCTTAGCGACACCACAAAAAGGGCTTTAAAAGAAATACCACAGTCGGGCGTCTGAGCGACGCCACATAAAGGGCTTAAAAAGAAATGCCACAGTCGGACGTCTGAGCAACATCACAGAAAGGGCTTAAAAAGAAATGCCACAGTCGGACGTCTGAGCGACATCACAGAAAGGGCTTAAAAAGAAATGCCACAGTCGGACGTCTGAGCGACATCACAGAAAGGGCTTAAAAAGGAATGCCACAGTCGGACGTCTGAGCGACATCACAGAAAGGGCTTTTATTCACAAGTAAATAATACTCATAATAAACATTTAATCCATGATAATAAACGGGTTAGTCCATCCACAGGAATAATCATTTAACCGGACTTAGCATTCATGCGATTCACCGGAGTCTCTGTCATCAAAACTGACAATTGATTAGGATAAGATGGAACAAATTTGGACATGGAATAGATGATTTGGAGGAATATATGACTCTGCAGAGTTTGTACAAAAGTTTTCCCACAGCCAACGGATTTCCGTAGTCACGAAGGACTAGTTCCGTTTACGGTATTTCGGAAGAAAACACAGCTAACCGGTACACACCCATCCTACCTCTCGATGCTAGGAATCACCCTAGACATCGTCCAAGAAAAGCTTTTGAGATGGGGAGATCACAATCTCGAATAGCATGGGATCAAATTTATATACGCGCGCTCTAAGGGGTGCCCCCCTCTCGGTCCCAACCGGAAACACCCATGCCCCCTGATCGGATGACTGGCTATAATCCAGGGCCATGGAACCATCATCACGGCCTCTCCTTTTGATGTGTACCATGAAAGTGGTTTGCAACTTACTAAACCATATTCCTTGCGGAAAACATGTGGTAGTACAAGGAAGGAAATGATAGGTACTGGACCGATATGGTTTGACACTGAAGTCACATAGTCTGGCGTAAGACTGGCATGCTACAACACTGCCATCGTACCCATCCTCATGCCAACACATGGCCATTCATATTCACATTCATCCACGTATGGATCATCGAATTCACTTACCTCATTATCACAAAAAAATAACATTCATCGGTATGCTCACCAACATGCCATGAAACTAACTAAATGCAAAACATGCCAAGACACTCATCATATCAAAAGTTCAAACATGCTTGCCTGGTTCAGAGTAGTCGGAGCCTAGCTCGGTGAAGTTCGCGACTCCGTCACCTCCTTCGGTATCTATGGTATAAAGAAAATACATGCGCTATCGTAAATACCAAGGAGTGCACAGAAAGTAAACCAAATATTTTTCCAAATAAATCTGATAAAGAACTAGACAAAATTTTAAAGAGAACAGAAAAAGAATCAATCAAAAATACTTTTCTGCTTAAAAGTTATAAGGGTTTTTGTCCAGGGACTATTCTGTAATGAAACAGAAGATTTCCAGGGGCAAGTTTATAAAAACAGAAAACGCTTCGGTAGCGACTACGCCAACCCAAAGAGAAGATGCATTCTGCCCGAAGGCGCTTTCAGAAAACGATTCGAGAGAGAGAGCAGAGAGGCTGATGGTGGGGTCCGACCCGTCAGGTTCAAATGTTCAAACGGGGCGGCAGAGATCGCCGGCGCCCGAGAGCCGAGGTGGTCGCCGGCGGCGATCCACGGCGTGGCAGAGAGATCGGAGGGTACCTCCGTGCTCAGGGCACCCTTCCGCTTCAGTTGATGGTGGTAGAGTCGGTCGGCGAGCACCACGTCGACGACGAGCTTTGCTCCGGCGGACGGCGGCTCGGGTGGTCGAGGGGCTCGTCGGAGAGGGCTGCAAAGGTTAAATTGAAGAGGGGGTTATGCTCCTGGCAGTTAGAGAGGGTAACGAGCGGGGTTTGACCGCCGGAGATGGCCTCACCAAAACGAATCGGGCTGGAGGCCGAGGCGGGGCGAGGTGGCCGGAGCTGGGGGAGGAGACCTCCTCGAGGTCCCCCTAGTGGCCTGGCAGGGTGTTGGTGAGAAGTGGAGGTGCTGCGTGCACGAGAGTGAGCTCGGGGCCCCTTTATATAGGCGGTCCGAGGCGGTTGCCGTGAACGAGGATCACCGGCGAGTGATTACGGTGGCGCCGTGCTCGGTCGGGGTGGTTAGGGGGTCGAGCGTCATCACGGAGGTTCAAAGGGTCCGTTTTGGTGTTAAACTGGCCGGGGTTTGGGTGTTAAGGGCGAGCTCAACGGAACGGGGATGGCGCGGGCCCGTCGGCGGCGGAGAGCGCGTTCCGTGCTTGCTGGCCACGGTGGCTGTGCCATGGGCGTGCGCTGGCGTGCATGAGGCCACGCGGAGAGCCAGGGAGCGATGGGTGGCGCGGAACGGCGTTCTGCCGTGGTGTGCCTCCTGTCGGCCGCCACGGGAGGTCCCGACGCCGCAGAAGACGCCAGCGAGGGCGGGCCAGCGTGCTACCGACGCCAGGAAGGCTCCACGCACGCGTGTGCAGCTTCGGACAAGAGGAAGAGGCGGCGAGGAACGTGCCAAGGGCACTGTGGTCGCGTGACTGAAACTGACGAACTGAAGATGACACTGAAACTGAATTTTCTGAACTTTGAACAGTAACAGTGCCCACAAGGTGTTCGACAGAATGAAATTGGCCTCTGGTGATTTTTCCTTGAGCTGATTTTTGGTGGAGTGGCTTCTCCTTGCTCAAGTAGGCTGCATGATTTTTGGTGGAATTTTTGGAGCAGTGTGGATATGAATTTCATCAAATTTGGCAAATCTGGTCCAAACTTGCAGAGACTGTATTTTGAAAAATTTGAAAAGAGGAGGAGTGGATCAAGATGGTTCTGGGTTGTGGGTTCAAAGGACAATCCAGGAGAATTGGTTTGAGGTCAAAACTCAAATGAAAAAGTGCACTTGCTTTGAAAATCACTCAGGCTCCAAATAATTTTCAGAATTGATTTGAGAGGGAAAAATAATTAGAATAAAATCCAAAACTAGTTTGGATTAGTTGGGACAGAGAACTTAGGTTGATCACAAGGGGGAGGGGAGGATTTGGAGGGGTTTTATCTCATGGGCAAAATACAAAGCCATGGGTGGCTTCAAAGACAAGAAAAATCCCAAACTTTCATAGAGCTTCATTTTAAAATGAAACAAATAAAACTCCCAAAAAATATATTTTTAGAGGGAACCAACAGAGAAGAAGTTTGCAAAAGATCAACTACCAAAGTTTGAAAGAAATAAAATCTTTGCCAAGGCAAAAGGAAGTTTTTAAGAGAAAGGTTTTTCTGAAAAAGAAAAACTTTAAAAAGGGATCTCCTCAAAACCACAAAGTTTTTGATAAAAACCAAAAAAAATTTTGGAGTGTCACACCCCCTGAGGCATGGGTTGAGAGTTATGAGATGGCTATGGAGATGTTAGATGTGGATGAAGCGGCGTGTGCAAAATACTTCACCGTGATGCTAGAAGGAACGGCTCGCACCTGGCTAAAGAGCCTGCCCGCTAACTTGATCAATTCATGGGATGAGTTAAAGGACAAGTTCATAGCAAATTTCAAAGATACATGCAAGCAACCTATGTCCATCGTAGATCTGGCAGCTTGTGTCCAAGGGGAGAATGAATCAACAACCCATTGGGTGCATCGGGTTTCAGAAATTTTGCACTCATTCGGCCGCATCAATCCGGATACAGCAATTGTGACGTTAGATGGCAATTGCCGGTTTAAGTCACTAAAGATGAAGTTGGGACGGCTCAAGCGTCACTGCAATGATATGGGAACACTCATGGTGGCTCTGGTTAAGTATGTTGATTCTGATAATACCAAGGACCCTGACTCTGATGAAGAGAAACAGGAGACGGGAAAGAAGAATGCCGGTTCAAAGGGACAGCATAACCAGTCAGGCCACGGAAATAATGGTAAGCATAAAGCGGACAATTCCAATTTTGTGGTTAACACCAGTATTTAGGGTAATATGCAGCGCCGTAAGGGTAAACCGCCCCATCGCGGTGGAGGAACGAATCTGGAACGCCTGTTAAACCAGCCTTGACCAAAGCACGGGACAAAGGAGGTTCCGGCCACGCTCCTTTGGAAGGATTTCCACATCATGAGGGAATTCAAAAACTCTGATCTTTTCCGGTATGATGAGGGTCCATCTGGTGGTTCCGGTCCAGGATTTCATGGGCCGGGTTACGGTGGTGGCGGTTCAAACTCAAGGTTTCAGAATAATCAGGGCAATCAGAATAACCAAGGTGGTATCCATCAACAGGGTAATCAGGGGAATCAACAGTAGTCGGGTTATCAGAGCAACCCAAAACAGTTAAATGGTGGACAGTATCATGTCTTCACTACTAGCTTGTGCAAGCACGATCAGAAACTCCATAAAAGGGTAGTGAACTCTGTTGAACCGGCGGTACCCCGTTATCTACGCTGGTCTGAGCAGCCTATTGTCTGGAGCAGGGAGGATCATCCTCCCCGGGTTGACAATTCGGGTTACCTAGCTTTGGTGGTTGCACCACAGGTGGGGGGTTATAAGTTGACCAACGTACTCATGGACGGAGGGAGCAGTATCAATATTTTGTACTATGAAACCTTCCGGCGTATGGGGTTGACAGATAAGAATCTTAGACCGTCAAACACCGTCTTTCACGGAGTGGTGCCTGGTAAATCGGCTTACTCAGTTGGTAAGATAGCTCTGGAGGTAGTTTTTGGAGATGATCATGATTCAAGGTCCGAGACACTTACCTTTGAACTGGTCAAAATGAGAAGTCCATACCATGCTTTATTTGGACGGCCAGTTTACACTAAATTCATGGCAAGGCTGTGTTATGTTTACCTGCAGCTCAAGATGCCGGGGCACAAAGGGACCATTACGGTTCATGGTAGCCGTAAGATTGCTCTGGAGTGTGAGGAAGGTGATGCGGCATATGCTGAATCAGTTTGTGCAACGAAGGAGTTGAAATTTTATAAGGACAATGTTGATCTGGCAGACATGACTTCTCTAAAGAAGCCCACCACAGAGCATGATCCGGCTTTGAAGTTTAAATTGGCTTATGAAACCAAATTGGTTGATTTTATTCCTGGCGATTCATCCAAGCAGTTCAGCATCAGCATCAACTTGGATCCCAAATAGGAAAGCGCGCTCATCGAGTTCATCCGTGAGAACCGGGACATCTTTCCATGGAAACCTTCTGACATGCCAGGTGTACCAAGGGAACTCGCTGAGCACACCCTTAATATTGATCCGAAGTTGAAACCGGTCAAACAATTTCTTCGCCGCTTTAATGAGGAACGGCGTAAGGCCATTGGGGAAGAAGTAGTCCGGCTACTGGCAGCAGGGTTTATCGTGGAAGTGTTTCACCCAGAGTGGTTGGCTAATCCGGTGCTGGTACTTAAGAAAAACGACACTTGGCGTATGTGTGTGGATTAGATAGATTTGAACAAAGCTTGCCCAGCTGATCCCTTTGCCCTCCCTCGTATTGATCAAATTATTGATGCTACGGCGGGTTGTGAGCGTTTGAGTTTTTTGGATGGTTATTCTGGGTATCATCAGTTCAAGATGGCAGTTAAGGACCAGGAGAAGACAACTTTCATTACTCCCTTTGGAGCCTTCTGTTATGTATCTATGCCCTTTAGTCTCAAGAGTGCCCAGGCAACTTATCAACGTTGCGTGCAGAATTGTCTTGATATTCAGATTGGGCGCAATGTTCATGCCTATGTGGACGATATTGTGGTCATGTCCAGGAAGGCAGAGACGCTCATATCTGATTTACAAGAAACCTTTGATAATCTGAGAGTTTATAAAATGATGCTCAATCCGGCCAAGTGCGTTTTTGGTGTACCGGCTGGCAAGCTCTTGGGTTTTCTGGTGTTCAACCGGGGTATTTAGGCTAATCCGGAAAAAATCAAGGCTATCAGATCTCTGGCTAAACCGGCATGTATCAATGATGTTCAATGTCTGGCGGGTCGTATTGCGGCTTTGAGCCGGTTTATCAGCAGGTTGGGAGAAAAGGCAAGCCCTCTGTACCAGATGTTGAAGAAGACAGACAATTTTGTCTGGAGCGAGTCTGCTGATGCGGTGTTTGAAGACTTGAAGAAGTAGTTGGCTGAACCGCCGGTTCTTGCCGCTCCAGTTGATAAGGAGCCACTGCCATTATATGTGGCTGCTAATGCCCGAGCCGTCAGTGTCGCCATTGTGGTGGAGAGCAAGGAGGCTGGGAAGGAATACCCAGTTCAAAGGCCGGTTTACTATATCAGCCAAGTGCTCATTGAGTCAAAGCAAAGATATCCGCATTGGCAGAAGCTAGTGTATGGATTTTTTTTATGGCAAGTCAGAAGCTTAAACAGTACTTTCAGGGTCATCCCATCACAGTGGTCAGTTCTGCTCCTTTGGGGGATATAATCCAGAACAGTGAAGCGACTGGCCGGGTTGCTAAGTGGGCTATTGAGCTTGTACCACACGGTTTGAAGTATATGCCTTGAACAGCAATCAAATCCCAAGCCCTTGTGGATTTTATCAATGATTGGACAGAGTTGCAAATACCGGAGGACAAACCGGACAGCACATACTGGACTATTCACTTTGACGGGTCCAGGCAATTGGAGGGCTCGGGGGCTGTAGTTGTCCTTACTTCCCCTTGAGGTGATAAAATTCATTATGTTCTTCGCTTAATGTTCCCTTGTACTAACAATGCAACTGAGTATGAAGCTTTACTCCATGGTCTTCCAGTGGCTAAAGAGATGAACTTAAGCCGTGTACGATGCTTTGGAGACTCAGACCTGGTAGCCCAGCAAGTTTCAGGTACTTGGGATTCCAAGGATCCACTCATGGCGGCTTACTGACGCGAAGTGGATATTGTTGCTGGTAACTTTAAAGGTTATCAGGTGGAGCACATTGATCGGTGCAAAAACGAAGCGGCTGATGCTTTAAGCCGGCTAGGATCTCAGCGTAAACCGGTGCCACCCAATACCTTTCTGGATATTTTGCATAACCCGTCGGTTCAACTGCCTACAGAGGAGGACCTCGCTATTCCTGATTCAGAAGCGCAGTTGGTGGCCGCTTTACATATCATTCCAGATTGGACGGTTCCATATTTGGCATATATGAACCGGGGCGAGTTACCAGATGATGAAATTTTAGCCAGGCAGATAATCCGACGGTCCAAGTCCATGGTTGTTCACAACGGCGAGTTACACCATTGCAGTGTTCCTGGTGCGTTCCAACGATGTGTTTCTCCTGAAGAAGGTCGTGAGATTCTACGCGAGATCTACGAAGGAGACTGTGGTCATCACACCGGTTCAAAATCCTTGGTTGCTAAAGCTTTTTGTCATGGTTTCTATTGGCTGACGGCTCACGCTGATGCTGAGGACTTGGTAATACGATGCGACGGCTGTCAAAAATTCTCACGACGAGCTCATGTTCCGGCTCAGGAGCTACGGATGATTCCTATCACCTGGCCGTTTGCCACATGGGGGCTTGACATGGTAGGGCCTTTCAAGCGCTCCAAAGATAAGAAGACCCACCTAGTTGTGGCGGTTGACAAGTTCACTAAATGGGTTGAAGCGGAGCCAGTAAGCAAGTGTGACGCAGCCACGGTGGTTCAGTTCATCAACAAGGCGATCTTCCGTTTCGGTTTTCCACATAGCATTATCACAGATAATGGCACGAACCTCTCTAAAGGCGAGATGGAGGAATTTTGTCAACGAGAGCACATCCGGCTTGATGTGGCGTCCGTGGCTCACCCCCAATCTAATGGTCAAGCTGAGCCAGCTAATCAGGAAATTTTGAAGGGTATAAGGCCCAAGCTTATGGTCCCTTTGAAGTGGACGCCGGGTTGCTGGGTGGAAGAACTACCATCTATGTTATGGAGCATAAACACTACCCCAAACCGGTCTACAGGATATACGCCGTTTTTCATGGTTTACGGAGCAGAGGCGGTACTCTCAAGTGATATTCATCATGACTCGCCTCGGGTTGCCAGTTATGTTGAAGCGGACAACGAGCAAGCACGTCAAGAAGCACTGGACCTATTAGATGAGAAGCGGGACATGGCCTTGGCTCGTTCGGCGGTTTATCAGCAAGACTTACAGCGTTATCACAGCCACCGGGTTAGGACAAGAACTTTTGAAGAAGGCGCCTTAGTGCTCCGGTCATCCAGGATCAGTCAGATATGCACAAATTATCCCCACCTTGGGAAGGCCCCTTTGTGGTCAGCAAGAATCTGCACAACGGATCATACTACCTCATCGACGTTCGCGAGCACAAAGACTCAAGAAAATTGGAAGAGGAGACCCGTCGGCCGTGGAATATCGCTCTTCTACGGCCTTACTATACCTGAGCCATAGGCTCTCACTATGTACATATTATGACAATGTATATATTATGCTCAATATAATAAACTGGCATCCTTGCTACAAGCAGGGCCTCTACCGTTCTTCCAATATTTCTTGGTTACAAGGGGGCTTCTGCTTCCAAAGCGATGACCCGTTTTTTCCATTAAACCAGCTATTCTACCATCATACAGCTTGGGAGCTTCACACCCAAGGGGCCAAAGAGAGATTTGTTGCTACAAGCACGACTCAAACATAGGCACCCATTGAGCATAGCTCACAAAGTTACTTGGGGGCTCTTTGTGTAAAGTAACAAAGAGTTTGAAAGGACCCTTGTAATTGGGTATTGACCCACGGCTTGGAAGCCTGGTGTATTCACCTAAAACCCTGGGTTAACCTGCCTTCATCAAGTAAGCCACTCCTATCCAGGTAATCCTGGCATGACCCGCCGAACGTTTAACAAGTTACTCTCATTGAGACACTGAACTTGTCAAAGTTAAAACGACGATTGGTTAGTTGGAGGCCCATCTTAAAAGGCTTTGTCAAATGGTTTAACTCAGCGGCCTGGCAGCCCATGAAAAGCCTCGAATTTGGGCCTGGCAGCCCTCGAAAAGCCTCGACTACAAGTTTTTATTCACTTTCGTTTTTTGCAAGTTTTATCCTTATTTGATCACCTTTTACGGTAAACCGGCATCTCTTGATCCGGCCAGGCTATATGTCTTCATCTCAACCCGGTGTTTCTTAACCTGGTGTGGCTTACAGTTATCATCTGTTAAAGCATATAATCAATGGTGAACCGGCGTCATTAAATCCGTCCTGGCATTGACTATAAGTCGCCAGAATGATCATACGGTGTTTACAAATACCCAGTATGGCTTATTACGCACCAACATAATGTGGTGGGTACCTTCCCATACCCTAAGTTTGGGTTTTCACCCCTACTAAATGAGTTGGCGGACCAACAGAAGTTATTTAAAATCACAGGTATGATATGATTCATATTTTATTACTTTATAGCCTTGATGATGAGGATTATGTTTAGGTATTGGGTATCATAACCCGTCCGGCGGTAAACCGCCAGGACATGTTTAAGTATTTTACATGCAGAAAAAGGACTTATACGGAATACCAAGGCAAATAAAGCAAAGCATAGCAACGTCATGACAGATTATAGTATCAAGTAGCATTGCACGATGGCACACAATCAAAGTATTTCATCTAGCCTATTACAAGGCGCTTTGATGCCCAAAAGAACAATTGTTTATTGCTCCCAACACATGAAATCAAACCAGCCGGCGGATTATGATTCAGCACCAGGCTGCCGTGATGTTGAAGGGTCATCTCGCGCCGGTTCAGCCTCCTCCTCCCCATCCAGTGGCTAGAAGTCAACGGTGGTCCAGTCAATCCGGGTTAAAGCTTGAAAGACAACCTCTTCACGTATAAGTTCGGATGGTTCAACGTCAGGAGCGTCAGTGTGCATACGGATTGGTGGGATAAGATTTTGCACTTCCTTCACAGCAGTGTCAATCCGTTGGTTGTTTGCATCATAGAAGGACCGATGAACAGTCAAGTTAGCCTCTTCCGCCAATTGGCTGGCCAGCGCGCGCATCTCCTTCTTCAGGACTTTTAGGGCTTCATTGTCAAATTCTGACCCGTTCTCTTGTTCACCCGGAAATCCCATGGCGTGTACAAAAAATAGCAAAAACTTACCCAACATTTCTTAATCCATGCCAAAAACTACTACCTAGTGCCAATAATTTGTTACTAGTGCTATTATTTACAGTATAATGCAATCCCATAACGTTCCATAATGCTAGTACTAGTAGTAAATAAAAGCCTCACCCCTTCGCTAAGGAACGATCTACAGTTGGAAGGGACGAGGCCCTGCGGTTACTACGCTCATATCTCCTCCTCGCCAGTTCCCCTCCCCCCAAAGAGAAGGCAATTCATCGCTTCTCCCATGGATTTGCCAGGCAGTTCTCCTCCTCGTCGGGGCTGGGAGGCCTTGGACGACGATCCTATGGGAGAAATCGCACGCCGCTCCAACGTCCTCAACGCCACAAGACTCGGTGCTTCGTGCACCAACTTTTTCAAGACGGTGCTTAAACAGGCTTGGGAAAAGGCTATTCTTGTTGGTCTTCCATGTGTCCTCGAGGAGAAGGTTCTTCTATAGGAAAATCCTTCGAATAGTCCACCGCTCCCTGGCCATGGTTGCACGTTGACTCCGCTAGAGTTGCCGACTTTGAGAGGTAGTCGGATTTTGTCCGATGAGCAGGTCAGTAATGGAGTTTGATCATGTAGTACTTAGTTATTCCATTTCCATCCCGTAATTTCTATGCTGCCCACCGTCTTATATATAGGTATGGGTCGGTGCCAATGAAGATTGGCTTGCATACCTCCGGCCGGATACCACCATAAGTTTTCACAACATCCATAGTAGTGCGGCCGTTCTGGTGGACCCCTTCTCCAACATTGGGATTGGCCTTCAGGACTGGCTGGGCTTGAACACGTATGATGATGCCTACATGAGATTCAAGAAGATAGCAATTGCGGACCCGCCGACAAAGCGACGCAGCCACGACGATTACTATCTCATCGCAGTGTTCGACATAAGGATTGCCATCAATGCAAGAGGCAGTAACAGCAGAGGCTGGCGCATGTTGGTGGCGGCAGATTTGTACCCCTACACGTTCGAAGACGCCGTGCGCCATCTAGGCCGCATCTTCACGGTGACAAGCCACGGGACTTGTTTCATCTGGTTGCCATCCTACGGTACGGGAGATTACAAACGGAATGGACAAATCAGCATTTGCATCCCTAACGGTACTCCATTATTTTGCATGGACTAGTTCCCCCGATCAAATTAAGATCGCCGATCCTGGATGTGCATTTGCATCCGCGATTCGGTCTAACCAGGAACCTTGTAGCTAACTTTGGCATATTGGTATCAACTATCTTAGCAGTTGTTACCCATGGTACCACTGATGTGCAACATGGTCACACAATCTACCACGATCGGACTGTCACCGTCTACCCAGGTATTCCATTTTTTAACCCTCTCGCCTTCTCTTTCATTGTTGTACTAGTAGTACTTACTAGTACTAGCAGGAGTACTTTTTACCTTGGAGGACGCGTATAGCTAGCAAGGCCCTTGAAGACTTGAACCCACTAGCTGCCACCATTTTTGTTTTTCCATGTCTTACTATCTCATCCATGTAGCCAAGAGTGCCTAAATATAATAAGCCGGTTATTTACATCCTCTATACCGGAGTAGTACTATTTGCTACATAGTATTACTGACCGCCATATTTGAGCACAACATTATTATGCATGGACCTTGACTATGTACGTCACCATGTGTCCAGATCTGAGATGCCGCGTGTACCAGATGAACATCGCCGAGTTCGACCCCCATGATGCTACGTGGTTGCCGAGGAACACTCTTGGAGACTACTCGCTTTTCATTGGGGACAGCTACCCCATTGTGAAGCGGATGCCACCTTCCGTGCACAACACGGAAGGCCTGCCGTTCATGAAGCATGGTTGTGTCTTCAGTGCGCACCGCCGGATGAACAACATGCTGGGACACGCTATCCCTGATTTATGCCGCTTCAGCTTGGATGAGTCTCCATCGTGTGGAACCGGACTAGAAAGCTGCGACAATGATTCCCGTTGCCCACCGCTATGGATCATGCCATCCATGAAGAACACCTGGGACTAGAACCTGGAGGAGGACATGTAGCCCATCTATAACATGTAAGTGGAGTACGGTAATTGTGAACGGTAGCGCTGTGAATATATGTACACTAGTCATGCACAAATTTATCACATGAATTGGAGATGAAATTGTGTGGCATACTGGCATTTGTCCTTTAGAATTTATTACTGGTAAATGTGTTATGTGTACGTGCAACTTGTGTGGTTGTTCCACGGGCTCCAACATGCTCTTTGAGAAAAAAAGGTGGCACATCTTTGGATATAAGTGACGTGGCGGCATCATACAATAGCATCGTTCGCTATAGTTGTAGTACACTCCTACTCGGACGACAACTCCTATAAAACCTTGCGCTTCGCTCTTTGCCTCTTCGGGAGGTCCAACAGTTCGTACTCATGTGAACCTTGCACTTGGCTCTTTGCCTCATTGGAAGGTCCAACAATGATGATACTACAGTAGAATATGCTTCTGGCAATCTGACACTAATTGAACTGCTGCACGTCCACCACGAGGGCAAGGGCGAGGGAGAGGGAGAGGGAGAGGGCGCTGTCGTCAAAACACTCTCCTCGTCCTGCAAACCACCGCGCGCGTGGGCGAGGGAGAGGCGTAGTAAGAAAGCTTCTCCTCGTTTGGCGAGTTGACGGGACACATCAAAGTAGTACTAGTACTACTAGTCCATACTGCGTCCTTCCGGTTAATATGGCTTAATTTGAAACAAGAAAAATATACTAGCAGTCAACGTATGTAACAATACGCTCTTTACTGTCACTATATATAGTTTTGCGGTGATTATACGATCACTAGCTCATCGTAGAGCACTGTATTGCACCCTACTGACTGACCACATAGTCGACGTGGCAGTTTGTTGACTGGTTAAATTGTCACCTGGTTTCTGGGACCCACCAGTCAGTTGGCAGAGCAAAGAAATCAGTTAAACAAAACTTTATGTAGGCGCGATAGGAGTCCAACCCTTGCGCGCGAACCACCCTGGCTGTGTATGTGAGTGCATGCACGTGTACTCCCTTTGTCTTCCAACAAATAGTGTACATCGGCTAAAAAACAAAGAGTGTAGTACATGAGGCCCCTCCCAATGCTCCACCTTGTACAGGTGCTAAGCCTTCTAGCTAGGCAAAAAATCTGATGTGGCAAGTTATTTAAGAAGAGAGAGATGAGTGTGGTGACCCCAGGAATAAACAGTGCTAAGTGCGTGAACCTAGACAAAACATTTAAAGGAAGGAAGCCCACCAATACATGAAGAGCTTTAGTTGCTAAATCATTAAATGAAGCAAGCTTAGCAACCATAACCTAGGCACCTATGCATTGGGGAGTATAGTTGCTAAGCTATTTAATGTGCTTAGCACCTTGTCTAAGCACCCATGCATTGGCAGCAGCCTGATGTACATCTACACTTCCAATGCATTTAGCCTTTAATCTTAATCGATATTGATTGGCAAATGCACCAACTTGTGCTTTAGGTATATGCTACGTGTCTATCCTTAATTACAGCATGCAATGGCCTTCATTTAATCTTCTTCTCTCAATGGTCGCATGCACACATAAGTCTGCTACTTTTGGGTGTTAATTATGCCCTGGTCAATGTGTAAATCTCTAAATGTGCAGTCTTTCACGAATGTAGGGAGTAGGTTCAACACTTGAGTGTGAGCGTGTGTGTTGCATCGTGTGCTGTGTGCCACATAGGTGCGTGAGTGTTGCGTGCGTCCATGTGTACGTGTGAGTGTTGCATGTTGCATGCATGCATGCATGCATTGGGCTTAATCCTCCCATTGACATGTTCATATTTCAAGCTTCCTCTGTTCCCTCCATATGGTGATACTCCCTCTGTTCCCAAATATGGAGTAAAAGCCTCCCTCTATTTGCAAATACGGAGTATTTGTCTTTCTACAGATTTTAACAAGTGACTAGGTGCGGAGCATAATGAGTGAAGTGAGCGTAGAGGCATAGGGATACTGTAGAAAGGAAGTCTTCGCGATCCATTATTCCCCTTCTCGGTCAGAGAGAACTATCCAACTAGTCTTCGCAGTGAAGTGACAATACACGCTGCAGCAGATGGGACACATAATTAATACACTGAACCAGTGTGTTGGTGTTACTAAATTAGCCTTACCCAGTACTGCCATCATGTTTGCCAGTAGAGCATGCTTCCACAAATACGCCTACGCACCTCTGTCCTCCATTAACTGACATATGGGCCCTCTTGTGGTAGACCCACATGTCATCGGTGTAACTGTTTACACTCCGAAGGACGGTATATCCTGGTAGTAGTACTAGTACAATTGAGATTTAATGCACTTTCTTCCACGTCTTCCACTCTTCTTACTCCTCTCTTCTTCTTCCTCCTCTCTTCCCCATCGTCGGCCGCACACCATTTACCCCCGCTCACTGCTCGCCCACCCGCGCCATCTTCCTTGGTAGCTCGCGCGTACCATATCCCCCCGCTCACTGCTCGGCCACATGAGGAGAAGCTTCTTCGCTCGCCCGCCCGAATCAACTTCCCCGCTGGCTCGCAGGCACCGAAAACCCCAATGGCAGAACCGACTGACACGCAGAGCCGCGATTCAAATTCCCTCCCTGATGTTCTCTTGGAGCAGATCTGTAATCGTATGGACCTACTCAGGACCGTCTGTCTGGCCGCATGCTCGGTGTCTTTGTACCGTCTACTTGTCTGCAACCGGCCGACTCTTTTCAAGTCACCCTGCTTACTGATGCCCGATCCTCGCAGGTGGCCCAGACACCGACTTGACAATCCTACGGAGGTTTCCGTGGTGCCCCTCGACATGCTACCACTACCCGTCCACCTATCCTTCATGCACAGCCACTACTGGTCGGGCATGAAGGCCAACTGGATTGTCCTCATCCACCAATCCGGTAGTCCGTGGCGTCTTGTGGATATCTACACACAGCGAGAGATCACCCTTCCATCGTTGGATACCGCTGCCATCGAGCCTCGCGGCCCGCCGGACACTCCTGCCTACTACACACGAGCCTCGTCAAGCTTTTGGCTCCACCTCTGTTTGCTGAAAGTTGTAATCTGCCAAGTGCCCACACCATCAGAAGACTACATGGATCACATGCTCATTGCCTTGTTCAACATGGGATTAGTCTATCTGGAATCCGGTCGCCATACATGGTTATAGCTCATCGTCAATCCTGTTGAGGCAACATTTCTGTCTGATGCTATAGTGCACGATGGCATCGTTTACACGGTCGACGCACAGATTGGCTGCCTATACTGGTGGAATCTATCGTCGTGTAATTGTTCTATCACATCTCATCTTTACCTTGTGAATACGACTGCCTGTTCATTGTTACAAATTTATAATAGATAGTATGTCTATAACCACATCATTGCTATATGTTCCTCTCATTTCCTATATTTTTATGACCACACATGTTATTGTTAGAGTTGATATGAGAACAATTGGCCTCTAATGATTGTTAGACTACATATTATGATGATAACATCAGGATTGCTATATGTTACTCTCATTTCCAAGATTTTTATAACAACGCATGTTATTGCTTAGAGTTGATATGAGAACAGTAGTAGTAAGTGCTATGGTAGAATATGAGTAGGCTCTGTCATAGATGTTTTCCTCTCATTGTTACAAGATGTGTGAACCATGACATATTGCTAGAATATGACATCCATTGGTTTATTTTTTTTAACTTGGGGTATGATTATGACCACGACATTGCAATTCTCTGTCTATGATATGTGTCACTGTTATAATAATCTTAATTTCACACATACTCTGAACAAGATTGTTTATTTTTGTCCTTTTGGTCTCTAATTTGAATTGTTGCAGCAGGCGCAAATGCGCTGGCCTTCATGATTCCAGGACCTGGAATCATACCAGCCGATGGGTGGTGGTTTATCGCTCGTTCAGCTGACGGCGGTAATTTGATGCTCATTCGCATGTACCAAATTGACCAAACCATTACATCGAACCACATGCAGTACAATGCGTGGGGCGTTCGTGACATTGATGGCTATGGCTGCTTCGTGTTTGAGAAAGATCCTAGCTCCGTTGGGCTAGGCGTATTCAACTGGAGGTGGGTTTACAGCCTCGGCAACCACTCCTTGTTCGTCGGGCTCAATTATCCGATCATCCAACCAATCATCGATCATATCACCGGCGATGATTACCGTGCTATGCAACTTCCATTCGCCAGGGGGGACTGTGTTTACACATCATACCATGGGTTTCATAAAGCACCATATCCAGAGATTCCTCGACACAGCTTGTTGCCAGATAATCTTCTGTGTGTGAAAGGCATCAAGCTTCCATGCGATGGATGGCTTTTGCAAACCCGACATGCGGCGATGTGGTTCATGCCAACATCAAATATGCACAACTTGATTCGTGCTGATATCTAGACTAAGCCATGTATTCTGCTGCTGTAGCGCGACCCTCTTTTGTTGGATACTATGTACTATTGTTAGTTTGAAGCACTCCTCTGGTTTGAAGGATAGATACCTTCCTGGGATCAAATGCATCCTAACTCACCTGCGTAGGATGTACTGATAATGATGATGGAGATGTTGTGCAAAAATCCATATATATATATATATATATATATATATATATATATATATATATATATATACAGACAGTCTATTCTGTTAATATTAGCAGAATAACTATTCTGCACACCACTTCCGCACTGCATGCTGACGCAAGTGCACTGCATCTTCTTGACGACGAGCACTTCAATATAGACTAGTGAACTTCTTGTCGGAAAAAACTGCACGCGTTATTTTTTTGTACTGTTTTCGCTCTAATTCTTTAACCGTTTAACAGAATGAGACGTGTAATATAACGTTGAAAAGCTATGGATTAGGCGCAACTTCTACATGTTGAACACTTTTCGAGATTCTACATGGTTTAAGAGCAGTTTTGAAAATGGTGCGGCGGATGACGAGTGGCAGCCAGCATTTTTTTTAGATTTCTTCAAAACCGCTCGTCGGAATGAAGCAAACGATACGTCGTTGGATATATATCGTCGAGGCGCATCTTTTCCATATATAAATCGTTCTCTAATTCGTTATGGTTTAAGAGCAGTTTTAAATTTACTAAATCGCAGAATTCTGTTTTTCAAAAAAAATCAAATTTTTGGTACTGTTTTCGCTCCAGTTTTTTAACCGTTTGTCAAAACGACGCGTGTAATATATCGTTGAAAATCTATGGACGAGGCCCAACTTTCATATGTTGCAATGTTTTGGAGATTCCTTACGGTTTTAGGTTAATTTTGAAAATCATGCGGCGGACGACGAGTGGCAGCGGCCGTTTTTCGCGAATTTTTTGCAAACCACTGGTCGGAATGATTCAAACAATACGCCGTTGGAAAGGTATCGACGAGGCACAACTTTTTCATGTAGAACACTCTCCCTAATTATTTACGGTTTAAGAGGAATTTCAAATTTACCAAAATACGGACACTCTGTTTTTCGCGACACCCAAATCGACGTGGGTACTTCATCCGACTGAAAACCTCACTGCATCGGACGAAAAACCGCACTGCATCAGACGGGTAAGAGAACTGCATGGTTTCCTTTTTGTGGGACGTAATTTTTTGAAGACGAGGAAGAAATCCGCACTGCTTTTACATGGAAAAGCGCACTACATCAAAGAGTCGAGCGAACTTCATGATTTTCTTGTCGGGCATAAATTTTCTCAGGCGAGCTTTTGTGAGTTTCTGTCGTCATTTTTTATGAAAGAAAGCACTGGAAGGTGGAGTGCACTGATTCAGTCAAAAACCGCACTGCGTCGGACGAGCAAGTGCACTTCATGATTTCTTTTGTCAGACGTAAAAAATTTCAAAAGTGTACTACAAAGTCCTTCGGAGCGGACGTTTTTAAAGACCGGAGTGCACTGCATTTTTCTTTTTCTTTTTCTCTATAGAGTTTTAATTTTCCCGTAGTGCACTGCATATATCTATTTTTGGTTTAAAACTGAAATATGCATTGCGGGGACGAGGCAAGTGGACTGCATTGTTTTGTTTGCACGCTACATATTACCCACAAGAATTCATACACATCTCTTTACTCTCATTTCCTCACTGCGTTTTCTCAAACAACAAAATAAACTTCTTTTAATGGAAAAATGATGCTCTCTTGTCCTTCGTTATTGAGTGGACAGCAAATTATTTTTCCAACAAATGAAAAACATTGGTGTAGTGGGCTGCATCAATCGGCTACAATAACCCTTTTTTTCATCAAAATGAACCTCTCTAACATACCAATCGAACTGCACTGCACCAAACTTAAACAAAAACAAAAAAGAGTTAACTTGTGAAAGAAGCGAACTACTCCAACATACACAACAAACTGCATCATCACTGGACAAAAATATTCTTTGCATTTTTTTGAAGCTACGCCAACGAGACACAGGGAGTTCGTTATACTTTTGATGCCCTCTTTTTGGAAGCTACGCCAACAAAGTTTCGGTGTGTTTTAACAGAACGACAACCCAATCATCATACTTTTTCCTTGAAACACCAAAACAAGGACCCGTGGACAAACTGCACCTCGGCAGGGCGCCCAACCACACTACAATTTTTGCAATTTTACGTCCCAAAAAAAGAACAGCACCGCCCCACGCAGAGAACCGCAAAACACCGACGATGAGTTGCACGGCCACGATCTTCGCAAACGACACACCACGAGATGAAAATGATGAACAACTGCAGTGCACTAGGGGGAAGAAGATGGATCAGAGCAGGATCAGGAAGCTCCCGTCCATGCAAGCAAACTGCACGCCGCTCCCTACCAAACTACCCGACGCCGCGCCTGGAAACTTGTACGTACAATTTTTTTTCATTTCGACAGTGCACTACAAAACAAAATTCAGTGAGCTTCAACAAAAAATCAAAGGAACTGCAATAGTTGGAGGAGGGAGCTCGTTACATGCCATTGGGGGGATAAGGAGGAGCATGCCACCACAGCCACCATCCTCCTCATCAGCCACAGCTGTGTAGCACCTCCACTCCATCCAGTGTGCCGATGCCGCATGCCCTCCCCCGTGTCCAGAGCGTGGACCAAACACGGGCGTGGTGGAGCACCCTCATCCTCCTCTCTGGCACGCCATGGAGAGGGCGGCGTGGCGCTATCAGATTTTGGAGGTGGAGCACCCTCATCCTCCCCCATGTCCATCGAGACAACAAAGTTGCCACCTGCACACACGAAGTGAACCGCATCGGCGCGCCGGCACAGGGCACAAAACTTCATGTCGTACACAAACTTAAAGATCTTACTTGTGAACTGCATGTGGTGGTGTCGATCTCTAGGGGCGACTGCTGCTGCAAAGCGCCGGTGGACGGCGGCGGCGAAACACAGGTATGGTGAAGCTACAAATCCAGTGTCCAGGGGACACGGTCAGACCAGATCCTGTAGTCACCGGAGTCCATGACCACCAACGAATCGGGATCTGATGGTTGCCGTTGGAAAGGTGGCCGTCCGGTGCTTCCTTGGTTCAACTGACGTGGAGAGGAAGTAGAGGGAGGAGGGGATCCTGGGCCGGCGAGTTCAATGACAGTGGAGGTGGGGATCGACAGATCCGACCACCAAGGTTGGCAGAGAAATCCGGGGGATCCGCACCTTCCCGTCTCCAGCATGTTGGACCTCGTCGGCCGTCCCATCTGGCCACACACGCGGGAGGGCGCAGATCCATGGGGAGCAGGGCCACGCAGCTGTTGTGCTGGTGGCGGTGGAACACGGTGGCCGCGACCAAGAGCGGTGGCGCGCAGAGGAAGGCAGGGGCAATGGGGGAGATCCACATCGGGAGTCACGGGGGAGCTGCTCGACGGGGAAGCGATGAGTTGGATCCATCAACGGCCAGCGAGGCGGGGGGGCGTGCGGGGGAGAAGAATTGGTTGGGCGCTGGGGCAGCGTCGATAGTGGAGGTGGAAGGAAGGTCGGAGGAGGCGGCGGAGGAGGAAGAAGGTAGGAGGGAGGGGGTCGGGCACGAAGAGATCGTGTGAGGAGAGGGGTTGTTTTGCAGGTGGCTTGACTCGGTTCGGGTGGGCGGTGGGTGGTGTTAGCAGAATAAGGATTGGGTGTGCAGAATAAGGTCTTAAGGGGTGTTATCATAATAGACCCACCCTATATATATATATATATATATATATATATATATATATATATATATATAAATTAGGCTTCAACTGCGTACTTGTTAGTTAAACCTATGGTTAAAATGTGACACTAAATACAACTAGTAAGTAGTACAGTAGCAGTACTAGTATATGTCGATCAAATTATTCATCATGTCCATACATTGAATTGACGTGACAACATGCTGCGCGTGAGGTGACACAAGAATCCTGGCGGCGTGTTCGGGTATTCTAGCCTTCAGATTTGGAGTACCACTTATCTATCAAAATCTTTCATCATTCACTTAAAACAGTTGATTGATCATACATTGAGTACCATATAACTGGAATTACCGATGCAAGTGGAAGAAGGATTGGCCGGTGCTGTCGGCTGGCATCAAGTTCGATCCCACGGATCAGGAGCTTATCGAGCACCTTGAGGCCAAAGTGAGTGCTGACAGCGCGAGATGTCACCCTCTCATTTATTTGTTCATCCCAACCATCAACAGCGTGCACGGCATATGCTAGACCCAACCTGAGAAACTTCCAGGTCATACACCGATCAGTTGTCTACTTGCACAAACATATTCCTTTGTTTATAGCTCTATTTTTCTTTTTAGATGCAGACCTGGTGAAGAAAGTACAATTTTACAGTTAATAAAAAGTGAAACAAGTGACTGCAACATGCCAAATATGTTATGAAAATGCCAACTACGTACACTAAAACCTGTATTCGACAATACTGCAGGTATCACATTGAGTGGCCTAAGGAAGCATTTCTTCCAGCGCAATTCCAGGGCATTCAAAAGGGGCACGTGGACGCGTCGCAAGATACAGTCGGAGTGTGGCATGCATGCGATGTGGCACAAGACCGGCAATACCTTGCCGATGATTGTCAATGGCCGGCAGACGGGCAGCAAAAAGTTTCTAGTGCTACACACCAACAAGAACTTCGACCAGCAGAGGACCGACTAGGTGATGCACCAGTACCACCTCAGGGACCTGGAGCAAGAGAAGGAGCGGGTGTTGGTCCTCTGCAAGATTTTCTACCAGACGAACACTAGGGCCAGGAGTAAAAAGATTATAAGTTAGTTTGGTATTGGTAGTTGTACGTACTACCTTGTCGTCCGCAAGTTGGTATTGTTGTTAACGATCTTTTGGTATGAACTTGCATTTGCTTCCAACCATCATGCCGAGAGTCAACGTGGATATAAAGCTGAATCATTTGTTTCAAAACGGATTTTCAGGCACCTGATTTTTATTTGATGGGTAGCATAAGCACCTGCAGTTTGAATTCCCAGTTCTCCAATTTTTTCAAAACAAGTGCATGCACTTATTATCATGATGAAAAAACAATATCCCTGCTGCATCCCAGTTATCAGTCTGTACTTGCAGAATTCTCTAGTTTATTGAGCATGTATATTTTTTTCAGGTCGAGCAAGTTTCAACTGGGCTGTAGACTGCCCAGGCTTGATTTTGTTTTTAGCAGGCCCAGCCTATGACGACAACAGGGCACAAAGATCCAGCAGGTATCTACTGGCCTCTGGCCCACCAACGTTAGTTATATTTTGTCTTACAACATCCGTAGGAAGTTTTTTTACTGAATCAAAGACACAACCCAGTTCTATTTTCCTCTTGAAACGCATGTCCTACATCCGTTTTCTAATCTCTACCTATAGTTTTACTAGTTCATATACATGTATCATTATATTGAAAATACATAAAATTCCCTTTTCATATTTACATCCTTAATTTTGTTGTTGTTTTCCCTCCCAATGCTGATTTTTTTACCACTGGTTTTCTCTTAAACCAACTCAATTGCCCCGCATCTTATTTTCTTACAAAAACAAAATGTTTTTTTGGCAAATCAATAAGTTCTTAAAAAATTGTTTATCATTTCGGGATTACAACAGTTCGGACTCCACCGAAATATGCAAAATAAGGTTGAACTTTTTGACCGTGGTCCTGGGCAGAAAATGGGCTGTAATAAATTACTTAAGAATTAGCAAATGGGCTGCAAATTATTAAAAAAAAGCAAATGGGCTCTATGTTGTTTCATGCGTACACAAGTTTTCTCAAAAAAGAAACTTAGTCAATAATCGACTCTACCAGCGTCAGACCATTAGATGTCAATCTAACAGAAATTGTGCTTCTTCAGTCTCTGATCTTCCTGGCCCAGCCGCCCAAACCAGCGCCGTCGGAACTGCCTGCTCCCGCCTCCCATGGCCGGCTGTGCTGCCGTGCAGGCCTCACGGCCCCATCATACTCACATCCCTGGCCTGTCTATCCCTCTACTCACCCACACCTGCTGTTATTTTCCGACGACGGCATCCGAACCAGTCAACCCTCGTACTCTCCACCACGTGGGCAGCCACTGCCGTGTCTTCCCTGGCTCCGTGTCGTTCCCTTCGTAGGCCTCGTCGTTGTCGAATGACATCCATTGGAAATGGATTGTACGTGGAGAGGCTGATAGCTGGGTCCATGGCCGCACACAAGGAAATGCCTCCTTATTACGCGCAAAATAATGATTCCTCCACCTGACATCTGGGACCCGCCGGAAGGGCCACTGTATTTCTCGAAAAAAAGTTCCCTCCGATGACAAGTCGGACCCACCAACTATATCGTTGCACCCAAGGAAGTGCCTTTTTATTGCACACAAAAAATGAATACCCCCCTTCCAGCTAGGACCCACCATAGTGGGAGGCTGACTTGTGGGCCTTCTAAGTTGACGGGGATGGAGGGCTTTGTCAACTTAGTCAATATATGAATGATTCTAGCTCCAGTGATGGTACGATGTCCATCCAACGGCCGTAGTGCTTCTTCAACCTCTGGTCTTCTTGCTCCAGCCGCCCAAAGGAGCGTCGGTCGTGCCGCATGCTCCTGCCTCCCGTGGGTGGATGTGCTGCCGCAGAGGCCTCACCGCCCCCTATTATTCCCACCGCTGGCCAGGCCCTGCAGCGACGACAGCCTCACACCGCAGCTGTTGAGGATATAGCTATTGAGTGTAAACCGCCCAAGAGGGGCTGATTCATGCTCCACTATACTGAAGCCCATGAAGACAAAGAAGATGGCGCTATACTAATAAGGCTTAGAGGCCCAGAGCCCAGAGGCGGATTAGGGCCCATAATGGTAAACCACCATAGTTATATAACTTGTATTGTAAGTTAGGGAAAGGGAGAGACCGAGCCGGACACTTGTATGAGCCGGCCTCGGGACTCTGAAAACCGGTCGGGCATCAACCTGTGTATATAAAGGGACGACCCGGCGGATGTTCAGGAACAACACACAACAACTCGAGACCCAGGAAAAGCGTATTTCCTCCCTGGTCATTGAAACCCCAATAATCCCATCACAACTAGACGTAGGCTTTTACCTTCATCATAAGGGGCCGAACTAGTATAAAACTCTCGTGTCCCATGTCCGGTTTAACCACATCAGGCTAATCTCGTTGGGATGGCTCCACGACTAAGTCCTTCTGCTAGGACATCTGACGTGATATTTCCACGACAGTTGGCGCCCACTGTGGGGTTATCGCACGATGGTTTCGAGTTCTTGAAGGGCAACTTTGAAGGACTCAAAGGGTACGTGGTTGGCCGGATGACCAAGAGTCGTCGCGGCAAGCTTTACATCGACGATCTAGGCTAGGGCCCCGAGGCCAGCTCAATCGAGTATGGGCATCGGGTCCCCTTTGGCGGAATTCACGTTTTCATTGGCAAGATCGGCGAACCGGGCCCTGAGCCGGACATCTCCACCAACCTCATCAAGACGGCTCAGCATGCAAGTCCTACCCGGGTTCAGCCTGCCATGAAGCATGCATTCGTAGGATTCATCCATGGAGCGGAATCTGAACCGGTGTCCGACGGCGAGACGGCCATCTACTCAGATGGTGAACCGTCCACTAGCGAAACTGAGTCGTTATACCAACTGCACGATGGCCGGATTGAGGGATATTCCGATGGTGTAGTATTCCGGGTCCCCTTGAACCGCCAAACTGGGTTGCGATCTTTATGGCCGGTACACAGCCCACCATGCAATCTTCATCTATAGCAGCGATGGTCTCCGAATCGGCAGCCGTGGCAGGAGGCCCGGCGCGCAGGCCGGCTCAACTTCTTGCCGATTTACTGGACGATTTGACAGCATTGTTGACCACAGCGGTGACTCCAGAGACTCAAGTTCAGCATAATGCGGATGTCACGAAGCTAAAGGATCAGATAACTCAGGCCAAGGTAGACTTGGCAGCAGAGAAGGCCAAGATGGATGAAGAGCGGGCCTCTTTGGATGCCCAATCACAACAGATCCAGGCACAGAATTACTGGCTTATGTTGGACCACAACGCATCAAACAACGTTATGAGAAGGAAGTACCGGTCTCGACTGCCGCAAATTTATGAGGGTCTGAATCTCTTCGGTACACCAGGAGCTGGGCCTAGCAGTCCGGCAGGAGTAACCGGACTGAGGCACCTGGGGCAGCGCCAGATCAGCCACGGATGATGGACCCACCTCGACGGACAGACAATCCGCCACAACATGTAGCAACACCGTCGGGTAACTTTTCCGGCCCTTTGGATAATATGATTGCGGCAGCATCACGTTTGGCGGCTATTCCAATGGAGGGTGATTCATTAGCAGCAACTGAGACTCGACGAGCCAGGGATCTTCTTCAAACCGCAGTTGTACAGCAACAGGCTTATTCCTTCAGCCGAGACAGAATACATTCAACCCCTCGTCCGAGCAAGAGTTATAGCAGGCACATAGACGAACCGGCCGTGTCGAGTAGTCCGCGGCGTCGTGATGCTCCTAGAGGGCCTAATCCGGCGAACGGCGGTTTGAATGCTCAAGATGTGGTGGATAATGCAGAGCGCGAAGGGAGGCCGCATTAGCAGCACAACACGCGGGTCGTCACCAACCCGCCCCGGTTCAGCCAGCGGCGTCAGTAGAGCGAGGGACCGGGGTTGCCTTCAGCTCCTGGGGAGTACCGTGTCTCATCCTGGCTCTTCGTAATGTGCATTTGCCCAAAGATTTTAATGGTCCACGCAAGGTGCCTAACTATACCGCTGATCAGCCCCCTGAGACATGGGTTGAGATTTATGAGATGGCTATGGAGATGTTAGATGTAGATGAAGCGGCGTGTGCAAAATACTTCACCGTGATGCTAGAAGGAACGGCTCGCACCTGGCTGAAGAGCATGCCCGCTAACTTGATCAATTCATGGGATGAGTTGAAGGCCAAGTTCATAGCAAATTTCAAAGATACATGCAAGCAACCTATGTCCATCGTAGATCTGGCGGCTTGTGTCCAAGGGGATAATGAATCAACAACCCATTGGGTGCGCCGGGTGTCAGAAATTTTGCACTCATTCGACCGCATCAATCCGGATACAGCAATTGTGACGTTAGATGGCAATTGCCGGTTTAAGTCACTAAAGATGAAGTTGGGACGGCTCAAGCGTCACTGCAATGATATGGGAACACTCATGGTGGCTCTGGTTAAGTATGTTGATTCTGATAATACCAAGGACCCTGACTCTGATGAAGAGAAACAGGAGAAGGGAAAGAAGATTGACGGTTCAAAGGGACAACATAACCAGTCAGGCCACGGAAATAATGGTAAGCATAAAGCGGACAATTCCGATTTTGTGGTTAACACCAGTATTTAGGGTAATATGCAGCGCCGTAAGGGTAAACCGCCCCATCGCGGTGGAGGAATGAATCTGGAATGCCTGTTAAACCAGCCTTGACCAAAGCACGGGACAAAGGAGGTTCCGGCCACGCACCTTTGGAAGGATTTCCACATCATGAGGGAATTCAAAAACTCTGATCTTTTCCAGTATGATCAGGGTCCATCTGGTGGTTCTAGTCTAGGATTTCATGGGCCCGGTTATGGTGGTGGCGGTTCAAACTCAAGGTTTCAGAATAATCAGGGCAATCAGAATAACCAAGGTGGTAACCATCAACAGGGTAATCAGGGGAATCAACAGCAGTCGGGTTATCAGAGCAACCCAAAACAGTTGAATGGTGGACAGTATCATGTCTTCACTACTAGCTTGTGCAAGCGCGATCAGAAACTCCATAAAAGGGTAGTGAACTCTGTTGAACCGGCGGTACCCCGTTATCTACGATGGTCTAAGCAGCCTATTGTCTGGATCAGGGAGGATCGTCCACCCTGGGTTGACAATTCGGGTCACCTAGCTTTGGTGGTTGCACCACAGGTGGGGGGTTATAAGTTTACCAAGGTACTCATGGACGGAGGGAGCAGTATCAATATTTTGTACTATGAAACCTTCCGGCGTATGGGGTTGACAGATAAGAATCTTAGACCGTCAAACACCGTCTTTCACGGAGTGGTGCCTGGTAAATCGGCTTACCCAGTTGGTAAGATAGCCCTGGAGGTAGTTTTTGGAGATGATCATGATTCAAGGTCCGAGACACTTACCTTTGAAGTGGTCAAAATCAGAAGTCCATACCATGCTTTATTTGGACGGTCGGTTTACGCTAAATTCATGGCAAGGCCGTGTTATGTTAACCTGCAGCTCAAGATGCCGGGTCACAAAGGGACCATTACAGTTCATGGTAGCCGTAAGATTGCTCTGGAGTGTGAGGAAGGTGATGCGGCATATGCTGAATCAGTTTGTGCAACGGAGGAGTTGAAATTTTATAAGGACAATGTTGATCTGGCAGACATGACTTCTCTAAAGAAGCCCACCACAGAGCATGATCCGGCTTTGAAGTTTAAATCGGCTGATGAAACCAAATTGGTTGATTTTGTTCCTCACGATTCATCCAAGCAGTTCAGCACCAGCATCAACTTGGATCCCAAATAGGAAAGCACGCTCATCGAGTTCATCCGTGAGAACCGGGACATCTTTGCATGGAAACCTTCTGACATGCCAGGTGTACCAAGGGAACTAGCTGAGCACACCCTTAATATTGATCCGAAGTTGAAACCAGTCAAACAGTTTCTTCGCTGCTTTAATGAGGAACGGCGTAAGGCCATTGGGGAAGAAGTAGTCCGGCTACTGGCAGCTGGGTTTATCGTGGAAGTGTTTCACCCAGAGTGGTTGGCTAATCCAGTACTGGTACTTATGAAAAACGACACTTGGCGTATGTGTGTGGATTACATAGATTTGAACAAAGCTTGCCCAGCTGATCCCTTTGCCGTCCCTCGTATTGATCAAATCATTGATGCTACGGCGGGTTGTGAGCGTTTGAGTTTTTTGGACGCTTATTCTGGGTATCATCAGTTCAAGATGGCAGTTAAGGACAAGGAGAAGACAACTTTCATTACTCCCTTTGGAGCCTTCTGTTATGTATCTATGCCCTTTAGGCTCAAGAGTGCCCAGGCAACTTATCAACGTTGCGTGCAGAATTGTCTTGATATTCAGATTGGGCGCAATGTTCATGCCTATGTGGACGATATTGTGGTCATGTCCAAGAAGGCAGAGACGCTCATATCTGATTTACAAGAAACCTTTGATAATCTGAGAGTTTATAAAATGATGCTCAATCCGGCCAAGTGCGTTTTTGGTGTACCGGCTGGCAAGCTCTTGGGTTTTCTCGTGTTCAACCGGGGTATTTAGGCTAATCCGGAAAAAATCAAGGCTATCAGATCTCTGGCTAAACCGGCATGTATCAATGATGTTCAATGTCTGGCGGGTCGTATTGCGGCTTTGAGCCGGTTTATCAGCAGGTTGGGAGAAAAGGCAAGCCCTCTGTACCAGATGTTGAAGAAGACAGACAATTTTGTCTGGAGCGAGTCTGCTGATGCGGCGTTTGAAGACTTGAAGAAGTAGTTGGCTGAACCGCCGGTTCTTGCCGCTCCAGGTGATAAGGAGCCACTGCCGTTATATGTGGCTGCTAATGCCCGAGCCTTCAGTGTCGCCATTGTGGTGGAGAGCAAGGAGGCTGGGAAGGAATGCCCAGTTCAAAGGCCAGTTTACTATATCAGCCAAGTGCTCATTGAGTCAAAGCAAAGATATCCGCATTGGCAGAAGCTGGTGTATGGGGTTTTTTATGGCAAGTCAGAAGCTTAAACAGTACTTTCAGGGTCATCCCATCACAGTGGTCAGTTTTGCTCCTTTGGGGAATATAATCCAGAACAATGAAGCGACTGGCCGGGTTGCTAAGTGGGCTATTGAGCTTGGACCACACGGTTTGAAGTATATGCCTTGAACAGCAATCAAATCCCAAGCCCTTGTGGGTTTTATCAATGATTGGACAGAGTTGCAAATACCGGAGGACAAACCGGACAGCACATACTGGACTATTCACTTTGACGGGTCCAGGCAATTGGAGGGCTCGGGGGCTGGAGTTGTCCTTACTTCCCCTCGAGGTGATAAAATTCATTATGTTCTTCGCTTAATGTTCCCTTGTACTAACAATGCAACTGAGTATGAAGCTTTACTCCATGGTCTTCCAGTGGCTAAAGAGATGAACTTAAGCTGCGTACGATGCTTTGGAGACTCAGACCTGGTAGCCCAGCAAGTGTCAGGTACTTGGGATTCCAAGGATCCACTCATGGCGGCTTACCGACGCGAAGTGGATATTGTTGCTGGTCACTTTAAAGGTTATCAGGTGGAGCACATTGATCGGCGCAAAAACGAAGCGGCTGATGCTTTAAGCCGGCTGGGATCTCAGTGTAAACCGGTGCCACCCAATACCTTTCTGGATATTTTGCATAACCCGTCGGTTCAACTGCCTACAGAGGAGGACCTCGCTATTCCTGATCCGGAAGCGCAGTTGGTGGCCGCTTTACATATCATTCCAGATTGGACGGTTCCATATTTGGCATATATGAACCGGGGCGAGTTACCAGATGATGAAATTTGAGCCAGGCAGATAATCCGACGGTCCAAGTCCATGGTTGTTCACAACGGCGAGTTACACCATTGAAGTGTTTCTGGTGCATTCCAACATTGTGTTTCTCCTGAAGAAGGCCGTGAGATTCTACACGAGATCTACGAAGGAGACTATGGTCATCACGCCGGTTCAAAATCCTTGGTTGCTAAAGCTTTTCGTCATGGTTTCTATTGGCTGACGGCTCACGCTGATGCTGAGGACTTGGTAATACGATGCGAAGGCTGTCAAAAATTCCCACGACGAGCTCATGTTCCGGCTCAGGAGCTACGGATGATTCCTATCACCTGGCCGTTTGCCACTTGGGCGCTTGACATGGTAGGGCCTTTTAAGCGCTCCAAAGATAAGAAGACCCACCTAGTTGTGGCGGTTGACAAGTTCACTAAATGGGTTGAAGCGGAGCCAGTAAGCAAGTGTGACGCAGCCACGGCGGTTCAGTTCATCAAAAAGGCAATCTTCCGTTTCGGTTTTCCACATAGCATTATCACAGATAATGGCACGAACCTCTCTAAAGGCGAGATGGAGGAATTTTGTCAACGAGAGCACATCCGGCTTGATGTGGCTTCTGTGGCTCACCCCCAATCTAATGGTCAAGCTGAGCCAGCTAATCAGGAAATTTTGAAGGGTATAAGGCCCAAGCGTATGGTCCCTTTGAAGCGGACGCCGGGTTGCTGGGTCGAAGAACTACCATCTATGTTATGGAGCATAAACACTACCCCAAACCGGTCTACAGGTTATACGCCTTTTTTCATGCATTACGGAGCAGAGGCGGTACTCTCAAGTGATATTCATCATGACTCGCCTCGGGTTGCCAATTATGTTGAAGCGGACAACGAGCAAGCACGTCAAGAAGCACTGGACCTGTTAGATGAGAAGCGGGACATGGCCTTGGCTCGTTCGGCGGTTTATCAGCAAGACTTACGGCGTTATCACAGCCACCGGGTTAGGACAAGAACTTTCCAAGAGGGCGCCTTAGTGCTCCGGTCATCCAGGATCAGTCCGATATGCACAAATTATCCCCACCTTGGGAAGGGCACTTTGTGGTCAGCAAGAATCTGCACAATTGATCATACTACCTCATCGACGTTCGCGAGCACAAAGACTCAAGAATATTGGAGGAGGAGACCCGTCGGCCGTGGAATATCGCTCTTCTACGACCTTACTATACCTGAGCCATAGGCTCTCACTATGTACATATTATGACAATGTATATATTTATGCTCAATATAATAAACTGGCATCCTTGCTACAAGCAGGGCCTCTACCGTTCTTCCAATATTTCTTGGTTACAAGGGGGCTTCTGCTTCCAAAGCGATGACCCTTTTTTCCATTAAACCAGCTATTCTACCATCATACAGCTTGGGAGCTTGACACCCAAGGGGCCAAAGAGAGATTTGTTGCTACAAGCATGTCAAACATAGGCACCCATTGAGCATAGCTCACAAAGTTACTTGGGGGCTCTTTGTGTAAAGTAACAAAGAGTTTGAAAGGACCCTTGTAATTGGGTATCGACCCACGGCTTGGAAGCCTGGTGTATTCACCTAAAACCCTGGGTTAACCTGCCTTCATCAAGTAAGCCACTCCTATCCAGGTAATCCTGGCACGACCCGCCGAACGTTTAACAAGTTACTCTCATTGAGACTCTGAACTTGTCAAAGTTAAAACGATGATTGGTTAGTTGGAGGCCCATCTTAAAAGGCATTGTCAAATGGTTTAACTCAGCGGCCTAGCAGCCCATGAAAAGCCTCGAATTTGGGCCTGGCAGCCCTCGAAAAGCCTCGACTACAAGTTTTTATTCACTTTCGTTTTTTTGCAAGTTTTATCCTTATTTGATCACCTTTTACGGTAAACCGGTGTCTCTTGATCCGGCCAGGCTATATGTCTTCATCTCAACCCGGTGTTTCTTAACCTGGTGTGGCTTACAGTTATCATCTGTTAAAGCATATAATCAATGGTGAACCGACATCATTAAATCCGTCCTGGCATTGACTATAAGTCGCCAGAATGATCATCCGGTGTTTACAAATACCCAGTATGGCTTATTACGCACCAACATAATGTGGCGGGTACCTTCCAATACCCTAAGTTTGGGTTTTCACCCCTACTAAACGAGTTGGCGGACCAACAGAAGTTATTTAAAATCACAGTATGATATGATTCATATTTTATTACTTTATAGCCTTGATGATGAGGATTCTGTTTAGGTATTGGGTATCATAACCCGTCCGGCGGTAAACCGCCAGGACATGTTTAAGTATTTTACATGCAGAAAAAAGAACTTATACGGAATACCAAGGCAAATAAAGCAAAGCATAACAACGTCATGACAGATTACAGTATCAAGTAGCATTGCACGATGCCACACAATCAAAGTATTTCATCTAGCCTATTACAAGGCGCTTTGATGCCCAAAAGAACAATTGTTTGTTGCTCCCAACACATGAAATCAAACCGACCGGCGGATTGTGATTCAGCAACAGGCTGCCGTGATGTTGAAGGGTCATCTCGCGCCGGTTCAGCCTCCTCCTCCCCATCCAGTGGCTAGAAGTCAACGGTGGTCCAGTCAATCCGGGTTAAAGCTTGAAAGACAACCTCTTCACTTATAAGTTCGGATGGTTCAACATCAGGAGCGTAAGTATGCTTACGGAATGGTGGGATAAGATTTTGCACTTCCTTCACAGCAGTGTCAATCCGTTGGTTGTTTGCATCATAGAAGGACCGATGAACAGTCAAGTTAGCCTCTTCCGCCAATTGGCTGGCCAGCGGGCGCATCTCCTTTGTCAGGACTTTTAGGGCTTCATTGTCAAATTCTGACCCGTACTCTTGTTCACCCGGAAAGCCCTTGGCGATATCAACCGGATCCAGGTCAGCTATCCATGCTTTGGCCCGGGTCAGTGCTAACAAAGCGCCAGTCCTGGCAGCAGATTGTTTCATTTCTTCTATCTATGCTGGTGTCATCGACAATTTGGATAGTGTCTCCTTGATCAAACTTGGTGCCGGTTTGTTGTATGATACGGCGCAGATAACCCGTTGGGCACCGGTATACAGTTGCTCTATCAACGTATATGCTGCCTTCAGTTTCATCCGCATGTCAGAGCCCAGATGAGCAACATGGCTACCACAAACGGTTTAAAGATTTCATTGTTAAACCGGATATTGTAGAGATGGTTAATCAAGCTCTTTGCACAAGGTACTTTCCAAATATTGAAGAGGTCATAGCATTTACTTGATGCTTCAAACCGGTTAGCTCTTCTGTCACCGGTTTAAGTGCTGCCTCGGCGTCTTCAGCCCGCTTCAACAAAGCAGCCTTTTCAGTTTCCCAGTTGGCATGTTCAGTCTTGAAAGCGTCCTTCAGTTGTTCCATGGCTGTTAAAGAGATTTTCAGCTCCTCTTTAACCTTGGAAGTCTCTGCTTGCTGGGACTTAATATTCTCTTGAAGATCAGAAATTTGAGAACCTTGGTTGTTTATATCAGCCTGCAACAGTTAGATGATGAAGAGGTTAATATTTTTCTCAAAAGTCCCAAGCATATAACAAGTTATACACTTGGCACTTGGGGGCTAATGTATATTTGATCAGAAAATACACAGACAAGGGAATTGACAAAATGTAGTATGGAACATAAAGTCCAGGTTTGTCTTCAAGAGACAAACTGGCCCTTGGGGGCTACTCAAGTTGAAGTGTTCTTTATCCAAAAAGTCCCGGTTTGTCTTCAAAAGACAACTCGGCCCTTGGGGGCTACAATGAAGTGGATATACAGAACAAGAAAGATTAAAGTATTGGGAAGATTACCTCATAGCTAGCGCTCCTTCATCATGTTCACTAAGCCGGCCTCATAATCTCGGCTTGTGTATAGGCGGTTTAGGAATCCTGCATGAAGCTCCTGTCATGACCGGTTTTTCAATAAAATACTTATTGAGAAAACCGACCCTTTTATTTCCAGTATAGGAGAATCCTCCTTACTGGTAGACAAATTCTTGATACAGAAGTCCAGAAGTACTAAATATATTACAGGGTTGAGCTGAGGTTGCTCAACAATTTATTTCAAGCACACCAATAATATACATAAAGGTGGATAAGACACAAGGGTGTGGTGGCATACTACTGACTCGTAATAAAAGTGGTGGTGGATATGTCACAGTGAAGTGGGTGACATGACTCCTACTCTTGCAGCTCATCGAGCGTCGAAGTGAGGCTCGATGGTTTATTCGGGTAGCAGAAGCGGATATGGTACAAGTGACAAATTCCAGGATCGCACGGGACTGACTGGGACTCCTCTAGGCGTCGGACTCGCTATCGAACTCTTCATCCATAAGATCTCCTTCGTCAACATCTGGCCAAATCAACAAGCCAATGAGTACTTTGAATGTACTCGCGAGATGGTTCGGACATAAGATATAACAAATGTAAGCATGATGCATCATGAGCAATTAGCAATGCACACTCAAATAATAAACTTGCACGACATGTTAAAATAGAAAGGGAGTCAGGCGGTAGTCCTCCCGAAATCCCAACAAAATAACTGAAAACCGATCGGGTGTCTGAAGCGACGCCTCGAAAGGTGACATATAAATTAAGATGCCGCAGTCGGGCGTCTAAGCGACACCACATAAAGGGCTTATATTGAAAAGTAAATGACAGTGCGTGCCACAGTCGGACATCTGAGCGACATCACATAAAGGGCTTATATTGAAAGTAAATAACAAGAGTGCCACAGTCGGACGTCTGAGCGACATCACATAAAGGGCTTATATTAGAAGTAAATAACAAGAGTGCCACAGTCGGACGTCTGAGCGACATCTCATAAAGGGCTTATATCGAAAGTAAATGACATAAATGCCACAGTCGGACATCTAAGTGAATCACATAAAGGGCTTATATCGAAAGTAAATAACATAAATGCCACAGTTGGACGTCTGAGCAACATCACATAAAGGGCTTATATTTCATTGTCATATTCAAACAGTACAGACCATTCCAAGGAAAATACTCAGCACATAATAATAATAAACGGGTTAGTCCATCCACAGGATTAATCATTTAGCCGAGTTTACCACTCATATTTATTCACCGGAGATTGTCAAGGAGACTGACACTGAGACTGACAAGCACAAGTTGAACACAGACCTTGACCATAAATACGGTTACTTGAGGGAGTTTGACTCTGCAGAGTTTTTACTATTTAACCACAGCCAACGGATTTCAGTAGTCACAAGGGACTAGTTCCGTTTACGGTATTTTAGAAGAAACACATCTAACCAATACACACCCAATTCCACATTCCGCTGCCAGGAATCACCCTAGGCAACGTTCAAGAAAAACTCTAAGACGGGGAGGTCACAACCTCGAATAGCATGGGATCAAATTTATCTCGCGCGCTCTAAGGGGTTCCCCCCTCTCGGTCCCAACCGAAACACCCATGCTCCCTGACCGGATGACGGGCTTTAATCCAGGGCCATGGAACCCTCATCCCGTCCCCTCTGTTTGGTGTGCACCAGGAAAGAGGTTTGCAAGTTACTAAACCATATTCTTTGTAGAAAACATGTGGTAGTACAAGGAAAGGAACGGATGGTAACGTGACTTGACTCACGTTGACACTGGAGTTAAATGGTTTGGCATAAGACTGACATGCTACAACAATACCATCTTACCACCTATCATGTCACCACATGATCATATAAACTCATCGAATAACACACCGAGTCTCGAAGCTCACTCGCAATAGCTTTGCAATATAACATTTACGGATGTTCATATAAACATGCCATGAAATAACTACTTAAGCAGACATGCAAAACACTCATCATATAGAAGGTTCAAACATGCTTGCCTGGTTTGGAGTAGTCGGAGTCTTGCTCGGTGAAGTTCGCGGTTCCGTCACCTCCTCCGGTATCTACGGTACACAGAAAACGCGTACTAACGTAAATACCGTGGGTGCACAAAAAGTATTCCAAATATTTTTCATATAAATATGATAAAAAAACTAGACAGAAAAATAAAGAGGATAGAAAAAGAATCAATCAAAAATCATTTTCTGTTTAAAAGTTATTAGAGTTTTAGTCTAGGGACTTGTTTGTAATGAAACAGAAAGTTTCCAGGGGGCAGAATAGAAAAAGACAGAAAAACATTTCAGTTAGAAAGCGTATTTGCCCGAATGCGCTTTCCAGAAAAAAAAACGGTTCGAATATAAAAGAGAGGCTGACGAGGGGGTCCCACTCGTCAGGTTTGAATATTTGAGAGAGGAACAGAGCGCGCCGGCGCCCGAAGCTTGCGGTGGTCGCTGGCGACGATCCACGGCGAGTTAGGAGGAGCGGAGGGTACCTACGGAATCAGTGTGCTCACCCGCGTCTGTGGGTGGTGGAGGTGGTCGTCGGCGAGCACCACGCCGACGTCGGCCCTTACTCCTGCGGACGGCGGCTCGGGTGATGGTGGATCTCATCGGGGAAGGCTGCACATGCCAAATCGAGGCGCGCGTTAGGTGATTGATTGCCCTAGGAGGCTACGGGCAGGGTTTGGGAGGTGGGGGTGCCCTCACCGGAGTGGATCGCTCCGGAGCCCGAAGCGGATCGGGGCGGCCGGAGACGGAGGAGAAGGCCTCCTCGGGGTCCTCCAAGGGGTCGAGCGCAGTACTGGCGAGGTGGAGTGAGCGGTGCTGGTCGGGGGCGAGCTCGGGGTGGCTATTTATAGCCGGCCCGAGGCGGTTCCGAGAACGGGATAAACTCCGGCGGTGATTACAGCGAGGCAGTGGCCGGACGGTTGGTTTAGGTGGCTGGGCATCAACGTGATGATGCACTGGTTATGATCAAATGCTAACCTTGGATGGATTTGGCCTGCTCCGCGGTTTCAACGGAATGGCGCTTCGTGGGCCCGTCGGCGGCAGAGAGCGCGCCCTGTGCTCACCAGGCCACGGCGACGGTGCCGCTGCATGCACAAAGGAGGAGAAGGCCACGCAGAGGCCTCGGGTGGCTCGGGCGGCACTGGTCGGCGTCGAAAGCCGAGTCGGCCGCTGTTGGTCACCACAGGTGACTCTGCCACCGCAGAGGATGCCGGAGCTGGCGAGCCACGTCGCCACTGACGCTCGCTCCCGGCCAAGCGACTTTGCGGCGCTCTGGATAAGGAGGGGGAGCAGTGCGTAAGAGGCCAGCGCAAGCACTGGCGAGATGGATGCCAATCTCTGAAGAAAACAACACTGTCATCTGAATTTAAACACTGAACTCTGAACATGAACAACAACAGTGCATGCCAGGTGCTCGATGAAATGATTTTGGCATGTGGGAAATTTATCTGGAGCTGATCTTTGGTGAGCTGATCTCTCAATGCATCTGGGGGCTGCCTGAGTTTTGTCAGAATTTTTGGAAAAGGAAAAATATGAATTTCACCAAATTTTACAAATCTGGTCCAAACTTGCAGTGAGTAAAACTTCAAAATTTTGAACTGTGGAGGAGTGGATCTTGATGGATCTAGGTTGGGGATGCTAAGGACTAGTCAGAGGAGTTGGTTTGGGATCAAAACTCAAAGTAAATTTGGTACTTCCTTTGTAAACTACCTAGGTTCACAAATAATGGCAGAAATAGTTTTGGGGAAAAAATAAATGGAATAAAAAATCAAGAATGGGTTGGGCTTGTTGGAATTGAATATTTGGCTTGACCCAAAGTGGAGGGAGGGCTTTTGGGAGAAATTTTAACATGAGGCATGGTAAAAATGGATGGTTACAATAAAAGGAATAATTCCAAAAAACACATAGGATTTCTTTTTAATAAAATAATTTCCAAAAATAATTGTTATGAGTTAACATCAGAAGGAAAGTCTTTAACACCAAACACCAAGGTTGAGGAAGACACAAAAATAAAATATTTGTCATAGGAGAAATTTTTTGAGAAGGAGGGTCTTTTTAGAAAGATTTTAAATAGCCTCCTCCAAATCAAATAAAGAGTTTGGTAAAACCAAATTAAAATTTTTTAGAGTGTCATAGCTCCTGGGCAGTAAGGTCAACATAGCTGGATAAATCTGTCTTCCCTTTCCACTTGCCCATAGCAACAAATTCTTCCTTGGCAGTATGCTTTGATAAGGCAACCGGATTGCCTGGGACGGTATGAGCAATACCGGTGATAATCACATCATCGTCACCACCTTTTGACGGGCTCGGCGGATTGACAGTAACCCTGGTTGGGCTTGGTGGATCAGTGGCTGGGCTCGGCGGATTAGCAGCTAGACTTGGAGGAGTAGCATGCGGGCTTGATGGATCAACATGAGTTGCCGGTTCAGCTTCCGGCGGATTAGCATCAGTGGCTGGATCTTGTGGGGCAGAGTCATCCATGACAACATCAGTGTCTCTACCAGCATCTTCTGGGGTCTTTTCCGGTTCAACTTCATCAGTGGGGCACTGGTTTTGGCTTTCTTGCTCAGTCGGGCTTTGGCACTACAATATCAAACAAAGGTTAGTATGGTAAACCGACGCATGAAGGAAAAGCTGAAGAGCAGTATACTTACTCAGCGACGGTCTTAAGGGGAGGCAATTGTGTTGTTGATGAGTCGCCAGATGAAGAGTTAGACGTCACATGATAATTTGAATCAGATGGATTAAGTGGGTATCGGAAGCAACCCGCCAAGGGATAAGGTTTATTAAAAGAGGAAGAGACCTCTGGACGACGTTTCCAGGGTGGAGTGTCTGGTAAACCGGAGGAAGTGACTTGTTGGCCACTGTGTCGGGTTGTGCGATGACCTTCATGTTGCTGTGTCTTCATACAAAATTGTGGATCCAAATGAGCAAGAGGGTGAGAGTATTTTACTTTTCGAACTGCACAGCGAAATTTTTGAACCGGCACATGATCTGAATCGGAGGAAAGGGAGATTACCTCTACATGATCAGCATGACTGGCTTCCGCATCATCCTGATAATAATTTTTGTCAATAAGGTGTACGAAAAATAAGCCAAGGGAGTCAAGATCTACCTCTTGGTCCGATTCTTCAATATCTTCGGGCGGATCAGCGGACTCGCCGGGTTTCTTCCTGGCTGGTTTCTACATGGCTTTGCTTTTGGCACAAGGAGCCCTCGCCGGTTTATCTTGAGCTTTCCTTTTCCAGAAGGTATCTTTGGCTTGTGGAATTAAACAAAGGATTATTATAGCAGTGTTAAAGCGGAGACGGATCAAAAAGCACAAGGTTAATAAAATTACCGCTGGCGGTTTGTTGGAGGTGCAAAAAGGGGGCAACCCAATTTTGCTGCATGTAGCGATCGGTTCATCCAGCATCTTCACAGATTCAGTGAATTCATCATCAGTCATTTCTATTTCATTAAACCGTTTAGGATCCTTGGCGTCGCCGGTATACTCATGCATCAATCCGGAGCGGTGGCTTAAAGGTAGGATACTCCACGAAACCCAGCAGCGAATGAGGTCAACACCAGTCAAACCATTGGCTAGGAGAGCCCAGAGCTTGGCGAGTTGTGGTGCATAAGCTTGTCGTTCTTTGGTAGTTAGTCGCTGAGGTAACGGGTGGCCGTTCCTAAGCCGGTGACCACGGTAACCCGACAAAGGATTTTCTCCAGCAGGGGTAGTGTTCTGACAATAAAACAATGTTTGGTTCCAGTCTTTGGGATGGCTGTGGTGTTTTGCGTGAGGGAAATCAACCTCTTTCCTCTTCTAGATTGATACCCCACCAAGTTCAATGTTGGGACCATCAGAGTACTCGGTTTGGCGGTTTAGATGGAAAAATTCCCGGAAAAGCTCAACAGATGGTTCTTCTTGAAGGTAAACTTCACAGAATACTTGAAAATTGCATATGTTGGACACGGAATTCGGTCCAATATCTTATGGATGGAGTTGAAAGCTAGCAAGGACATCCCGGAAAAACTTCGATCCGGGAGGGCTGAATCCCCGGTCTAGATGCTGCATGAACACAATCACTTCTCCATCTTGAGGCTCAGGAGGGGATTCAGGGCCAGGCACTCGCCAATGAAGGACATTTTTTGAGGCTAAAGCGCCAGTCAGACCATATCCATTGATTTGTGTTTCCGTGATCCGGGAAGGAACCCAGTTGCAAGCGGCGAATTGCTTGGTCATCTTGGAAAACAAACTGTAAAGGAGAAGTTAAGGCCGGTTTATGATTGAAGGTTGATGTGCACTAATCGGTGTTAAACCGGGGAATTTGATCAAGGCATATATGTGAGTTAAACCGGAAACTACTCTTCAAGTCCAGATGGCGGCTTAAGTGAGGGCTAATGGTATCTGGCGGATTATCAACTACTAAGGGTTAAACCGCCGAACAAACGGAAGAAACAGATCTGAAATCTACTAAGTATTACAGAAAAAAGTTTCACAAGATGGTGATATAATCTTGGATCTACCGTAGTTTTACAAAAGGAAAAAATTTCTAACCCTAAAGGTCGCGACAGCAGAAGAGCCCGTGTGCCTGGGCAGGATCTCATACAGTAAAAGGTAGTTTCTAAGGGTAACTAGGGGTGTTGAATTACTACCGCATACCTTTTCTATCAGTTTCAGGTCTATTTATGAGATCTAGGAGAAGAAAAGGAAAAACCAAGAAGAACACCGATGAACAGAAGAACCCTAATGCAGATCTAACAGTTGTAAAAAGGAGTACTCACTGATGCTGCGAGGCAGCGGAGGGGCGGCGTAGTCTATCTGATCAAGAACAGGTTGATGCAGCGGCCCTGTTGATGCAGTGCTCGAAGGACAACGGCGGCGCCGGAGCTCGAGGTCTTCAGAGTCGCGAGGAAGAAGAAGATGAGAAGAGGCGAGGGGGAAAATGAAAGGACCCTCGGTCCTATTTATAAAGGCAAGAGGATAAAACGGCAGGCGCAAAAATCGAGGAGCCTGAAGCGGCAAAAGAGGGTGCAGCTGTCGCCTCGATCTTCGGGAATTAATTAAGAGAAGGGAATCTTCATAAATCTTTTTATAGAGAGATGACATCATGATGATTTACTGCAGTGACAGAAGATGACGTCACGGCGATTCACCACAGTGTACACGGAGATGATAATATGGCGGTTTACAAAGATCATTAAAAGACGTTCACGGAATTTTTCTAAGTATTGAAGATTGACATGAACAGGTTCAAATCAATATGGGGCCTAATGTTGAGGATATAGCTACTGAGTGTAAACCACCCAGGAGGGGCCGGTTCACGCTCCACTATACTGAAGCCCATGAAGACAAAGAAGATGGCGCTTGACTGATAAGGCTTAGAGGCCCAGAGCCCAGAGGTGGATTAGGGCCCATAATCGTAAACCGCCATAGTTATATAAATTGTATTGTAAGTTAGGGAAAGGGAGAGACTGAGTCGGACACTTGTATGATCCGGCCTCGGGACTCTGAAAACCGGTCGGGCATCAACCTGTGTATATAAAGGGACGACCCGGCGGATGTTCAGGAACAACACACAACAACTCGAAACCCGGGCAAAGCGTATTTGCTCCCTGGACATTGAAACCCCAATAATCCCATCACAACTAGACGTAGGCTTTTACCTTCATCGTAAGGGGCCGAACTAGTATAAAACTCTCATGTCCCTTGTCCAGTTTAACCCCTTCAGGCTAATCTCGTTGCGATGGCACCACGACTAAGTCCTTCTGCTAGGACACCTGACGTGATATTTCTACGACAGCAGCCGAACCAGTGAACCCTCACTAGTAGAAAAAGGGTCAAATGTGAGACACATTAGTGCCAGTTCAAACGGCTAGCCGGGAGGAGCTCTTTAGTACCAGTTCATGGTGAAACTTTAGCACCGGTTCGTGCCCCGAAACGTTACTAAAGTGAGTGGTGGTAGGATGTTGTCAGTCTGGGTCCCTCCAGCACCTTTAGTACCGGTTCGTGGAACGAACTGGTACTAAAGGCCGCCCTGCATAAGCCCTTCGTGCACACGAGCTCGCTCTGTTCTTCCCCTTTCCCCTCTCCTCTCTGTTCTTCCTCTTCTCCCCTCAAGATCATCACACATTTTGCCCAAAATTTGTCAAGATTTTAAGGCCCCCATCCATTCAAGTGATCACAAAGGTTAGCAACTTTGTCCTTTCGTCTCTCATTGTTAGATAAGCTCTTGCAATGCTTTATATAGTGATTAATTTGTGGGTTTTAATAATTTGGGAGAAATTATATGTGGTAGTATATTTGATTTATATCAATCTGAGCTTAAAATAACTCTTAGTTTGCATATGTAGGTGTGGTTTACTTAGTGCCTTCCCATCTCCGTCGTAACTACCATCGATCGTCCGCACCGACCCGTCGCCGGCACCGCCTTGTAGTGAACCTCTTGTTCTTATCTTTTTTATATAAAACAATCATGTTTGTGTGATTTAGATATATAGTTACTTGTATAATTATCTTACCCGTATGTTGTTTGTTATACATAGTGCCATGGTTTTGACATCCGTCTCCGTCGACCCTCGTCCGTGTTATGATTCGGATGTGGTATATTCTGTTTTAAAACTATTTGTTGCATTTCGTGTTTATGAAAAATTGTGCCCATGAAGTTGACATAGATATTTTTATCTAGGAGGTATGTGAACCGGAAATTCCAACCGACCCTATTGTCGAGAGGTTAAATTTAGTTCAAAGAGAAAACGAGTATTTGAAAGAAAAATTGAAAAGAATTGAGGGGGAGAATATGGAATTGGAGTTGCATGATGCCGATGTCGTCGATGATCACAAGATCAAGATGGAGAAAATGCTGTTGAAGATTAGAAAGATTAGAAAATATGCCATTGATAGTGTGGCTTGGTATCATTATGTTGTTGGATCGATTATTACCTTAGTTGCGATCTTGATCGCATTTGTTGTTGTATTTAAATTCTTTAGCTAGAGAGTTATTTGTATGTTGCATTTAAGTGTTATATGTGAACTTTATGTATGAACTTTATGTTTGACCTTGTATTAATTTGGTCTATTCGGTGGTGTGTAATGAAGATGCGCCGACAATGGATGTACGATGACCGATGCTCTCCCCAGTTCATTGATGGCGTGCATACTTTTCTGATTGCGGCTCAGGCAAACAAGAGGGCAGATGGTTTTATGCCTTGTCCATGTGCTGGCTATAAGAATCGTCACAATTACTCTAACTCAAGAACCATTCACATCCACCTATTTGCGTCCGGTTTCATGCCCCACTATAATGTTTGGACTAGGCACGGAGAAAGAGGGGTTATGATGGAAGACAATGAAGAAGAAGAGGATGACGATAGCTATCCTGGCCATGGTTTCCCTCAATACGATGATACAACAATGGTGGAAGAAGCTGAGTCGGCCATGTGGGAAGAAGCTGAAGAAGAGGCATCAGATGAGCCCGCTGATGATCTAGGTCGAGCCATTGCCGATGCAAAGAGAAACTGTGCAAGTGAAAAGGAGAAGAAGAAGTTGCAGCGCATGTTAGAGGATCACAAGAAATTGTTGTAGCCGAATTGCAAAGGTAACAAGAAAAAGTTGGGCACCACACTGGAATTGCTGCAATGGAAGGCAGAGAATGGTCTATCTGACAAGGGATTTGGAAAGTTGCTGGTAATGATAAAGAATATGCTTCCAAAGGACAACGAATTGCCCGATAGTACGTACGAAGCGAAGAAGGCTGTCTGCCCTCTAGGTTTAGAGGTGCAGAAGATAAATGCATGCCCTAATGACTGCATCCTCTACCGCGATGAGTATGAGGTTTTAAATGCGTGCCCGGTATGTGGTGCATTACGCTATAATATCTGCTGCGATGACCCTGGTGATGTCGAGGGCGAGCGCCCCAGGAAGAAGATTCCTGTGAAGGTGATGTGGTATGCTCCTATGATACCACGGTTGAAACGTTTGTCCCAAAACAAAGATCATGCGAAGGCGATGCTATGGCACGGAGAAGACCGTAAGAAAGGCGGGAAAGTTGAGAGTACCCGCTGACGGGTAGCAGTGGAGAAAAATCGAGAGAAAGTACAGGAAGGATTTTGCAGGTTAACCAAGGAATGTATGGTTTGGTCTAAGCGCAGATGGCATTAATCCTTTTGGGGAGCAGAGCAGCAACCATAGCACGTGGCTTGTGACTCTATGTTTGTATAACCTTCCTCCTTGGTTGTGCATGAAGTGGAAGTTCATTATGATGTCAGTGCTCATCCAAGCCCCTAAGCAACCCGGCAACGACATTGATGTGTACCTAAGGCCATTAGTTGAAGAACTATTACAACTACAGAATGGAAAAGGTTTACGTGCGTGGGATGAGCACAAACATGAAGAATTTGACCTAAAGGCGTTGCTGTTCGTGACCATCAATGATTGGCCTGCGCTCAGTAACCTTTCATGACAGACAAACAAGGGATACCGCGGATGCACGCACTGTTTGGATGATACTGACAGTATATATTTGGATAGTTTTAGGAAGAATGTGTACCTGGGACATCGTCGATTTCTTCCAAGCAGGCATCCCGCAAGAAAGAAAGGCAAGCATTTCAAAGGTGAGACGGATCACCGGACGAAGCCTCGCCACCGTACTGGTGCTAATGTACATGATATGGTCAAGGATTTGAAGGTATCTTTGGAAAGGGTCCTGGCGGACAACCTATTCCGAAGGACGCTGACGGACGCACCCATGTGGAAGAAGAAATCTATATTTTGGGACCTGCCATATTGGAAAGACCTAGAGGTCCGCTCCGCAGTCGACGTGATGCACGTGACGAAGAATCTTTGCATGACCCTGCTTGGCTTCTTGGGCGTGTATGGGAAGAAAAAAGATACACCAGAGGCACAGAAGGACCAGCAACGTATACACGGAAAAGACGACATACATCAGGGTCAGGCTAGCTACGCTCTTACCAAAGAAGAGAAGGAAATCTTCTTTGAATGCCTGCTCAGTATGAAGGTACCGTCTGGCTTCTCGTCGAATATAAAGGGAATAATAAATATGGCAGATAAAAAGTTCCAGAACCTAAAGTCTCATGACTGCCACGTGATTATGACGCAACTGCTTCCGGTTGCATTGAGGGGGCTTCTATCGAAAAACGTTCGATTAGCCATTGTGAAGCTATGTGCATTCCTCAATGCAATCTCTCAGAAGGGAATCGATCCATAAATCATACCAAGGTTACAAAATGATTTGGTGCAATGTATTGTCAGTTTCGAGTTGGTGTTCCCACCATCCTTCTTCAACATCATCATGCACGTCCTAGTTCACCTTTGCGAAGAGATTAACATTTTGGGTCCTGTATTTCTACACAATATGTTCCCCTTAGCGAGGTTCATGGGAGTCTTGAAGAAATATGTTCATAACCATGCTAGGCCAGAAGGAAGAATCTCGAAGGGCCATGAAAATGAGGAGGTCATTGAGTTTTTTGTATTGACTTTACTCCTGACCTTAAGCCGATTGGTGTTCCTGAATCGCGGCATAAGGGCAGACTGGATGGAAAAATCACGCTAGGAGGGGATCAAATAATATGTATGGAGGGGCATTCTCTCACTGAAGCACACTACACAGTTCTACAGAATTACGCCTTGGTGGCTCCGTATATGGAGGAACACAAGAATTTTCCACTCTCCAAACACCCGGAGCAGTCTGACGACTGGATTACACGTGAACAAACGAGGACTTTTGCCGGTTGGTTGCAGACACGTGCCATGCATGATGGCGATATTGAAGATGACCTGTCCCAATTACCATCTTCGAATATAATGACTTTCAAAGGGTACGAGATAAATGGGAATACGTTTTACATGATCGCCCAAGATAATAAGAGCACCAACCAAAACCGTGGTGTCCACTTTGATGCAACAACCAACACGGGAAAGGAAACATATTATGGTTACATATAGGACATACGGGAACTTAACTATGGGTGTGGTTTGAAGGAACCTTTATTTCGGTGCAAATGGGTTAATATGACACGAGGCGGGTGTGGGAGTCCTGGATTAGGGGGCATCCGGACAACCGGACTGTGTACAACGTCCGGACTATTGAAGCGTGAAGATATAGGACTCAAGACTTCGGCCCGTGTCCGGATGGGACTTTCCTTGGCGTGGAAGGCAAGCTTGGCGATCCGGATATTATATTTCCTTCCTTGTAACCGACTCCATGTAAACCCTAGCTCTCTCTGGTACCTATATAAACCGGAGAGGATGGTCCTTAGAAGGCCGATCACAATTACAATCATACCATCATAGGCTAGCTGTTAGGGTTTAGCCTCTACGATCTCGTGGTAGATCTACTCTTGTACTACCCATATCATCAATATTAATCAAGTAGGAAGTAGGGTTTTACCTCCACCGAGAGGTCCCAAACCTGGGTAAACATCTGTGTCTCTTGCTTCCTATTACCATCAGCCTTGACGCACAGATCGGGACCCCCTACCCAAGATCCGCCGGTTTTGACACCGACATTGGTGCTTTCATTGAGAGTTCCTCTGTGTCATCGCTGCTGGGCTCGATGGCTCCTTTAACCATCGCCAATAACACGATACCAGACAGTCACGACGAGCATGGATTAGACCTGTTGTTGGACAAAGCTCGGGGTATCACCCCCGCATTAGCCTCGGACCTAAATCCGGAGCAGGCTACATTACCTAAGGACGGAGGGCTGGACCCCGCCCCGCAGGTCGCGCAGTCAACAGTGTTGGAGCCGAACACGGGCCTTACCTCTGTGGTGGCCTATGACTCTGGACCCCCGGATTCGTATCTGGATATTGAGTCTAGTGATGGAGTTCACCGCCGCGGACATTTTTCGGCACTCGCCCTTTGGCGACATGCTGAACTCGTTGAAAACTCTCTCTTTGACAGAAATTTCTAGGCCAAACTACGTCCGGTTCGACTGGGAAGCAGGCGATGAAGAAATTCGTTGCCCACCCACCACCCACTTCATAGCCACGGTCGATGATTTAACAGACGTGCCTCACTTTGACTCCGAAGACATCGACGGTATGGATGACGATGCAGGAGAAGATGCGGAATCTACGGGGCGCCAGACTTCCCCCTCATCACACGACGTATACATGGTGGATACGCCCAAAGAGGACAAAGGCAACAATCCGGACGATAAAACCCCCGGACAAAAGCCAAAGCGACGACGCAGACGCCGTTCTAAGTCCAGCAACAGTAAAAATAGTGACAAGAGCGCCAGAGGGATCGACACTACAATCAACTCCGAAGGCAACAACGATCATACGGACCCAGCGATGGAGCAGGACGAACCAGGTCACCCTGAACACAGTTCGAAGCAGACGCCCGAGGACAATGATCCCGACGGACGAGGTCACCAAAACGAACCAGCATAGGAAAACGGTCCGGATAATGATGTAATCCCAGAAAAACACGTGGAACGAGATAACCTCCACAGAAAGCTTATGGCCACCGCAAGAAGTCTAAAGAAGCAGAAGCAGCGGCTCAAGGCCGCACAGGAAACGCTCAACCGTAGATGGAATAAAGTGCTAGACACTGAAGAAAGATACGGCGATGATCGCCATAAAAAGAGTTATCCAAAACGCAAGCTACTGCCAGACTTCGACGATGAAGCTGTACCACTTCATAACCGCAACAAAGCGGCTACCGATCCACATGAACACCTGAATAAGAAAGCTGGCGCGGCCAGGTCCATTTATGGATCCAAAGGACGAACCCCGGCGAAGGACTATGGTCGCCAAAACGATTACGCCAAGCGAATACCAGTCCGGAATAAAGACCGGACACAACAACAGCCGACGACATGCCACAACACGTCCAGATACAGATGGGCTGCTCACCCCCTGTGCTTTACCGACGAAGTACTGGACCACGAATTCTCACAGGGCTTTAAACCTGTGAACATAGAGGCATACGACGGAACGACAAACCCAGGGGTCTGGATCGAGGACTTTATCCTGCACATACATATGGCTCGTGGGGATGACCTTCACGCCATCAAATACCTCCCCCTCAAGCTGAAGGGACCAGCTCTACACTGGTTGAAAGGCCTCCCCGAAAATTCAATTGGGAGCTGGGACGAACTCGAGGACGCTTTCAGGGCCAACTTTCAAGGGACCTATGTCCGGCCTCCGGATGCTGACGACTTAAGTCACATAGTCCAACAGCCCAGAGAATCCGCCCGCAAGTTTTGGAACAGATTCCTCACTAAGAAGAATCAAATTGTTGACTGTCCGGATGCTGAAGCCTTAGCAGCATTCAAACACAGCATCCGCGGGAGAAGATAGCTGGCTAGCCCGTAAAGGCACCAGCGACCCCAGCACATCCGAAATAAGGGATGGCAACAGGAAGCCACAGTGTCATAAAAACAAACGCCAAAACAAGGAAGAGAGCCCGGATAACACGATGGTTAATGCCGGATTCAGGGGCTCTCGACCTAATCAGCAAAACAAGCCATCTAAAGGCAGCAAAGAGGGACCGTCCGGTCTGAATAGAGTCCTAGATAGACTATGCCAAATTCATGGCACCCCTGACAAACCTGCAAACCACACGCATAGAGAGTGTTGGGTCTTCAAGCAGGACTTCAAATTAAATGCCGAACACAAGGAAAGGGAAACACCAAGTGAAGACGAGGATGAACCTCGCCAGCCGAACACTGAAGGACAGAAAAAATTCCCACCAGAGGTTAAAACAGTGAACATGATCCAGGCGACTCACACATCTATGAGGGGGCACGAACGCGCGCATAGAGACGCGCTCGATATAGAGCCCATCGTACTCACGCCTAACCACTAGATGCCTTATCCGATCACTTTCGATAACTTGGATGACCGAACTAGTATTCGGCGCGGAGGATCAAAGGCCTTGGTGCTTGACCCGATAATCGACGGATACCTTCTCACCCACGTCCTTATGGACGACGGCGGCAGTCTCAATTTAATATATGAGGACACTGTCCGCAGGATGGGGATAGACCCATCCAGAATTAACCAACATAACACCACCTTTGAAGGGGTGATACCAGGCGTTGAAGCCCACAGCAGGGGCTCCGTCACACTGGAGGTAACATTCGGCTCGCCAGGCAACTCCAGAAGTGAAGAACTACTCTTCATCATCGCACCCTTCCAAAGCGACTATCACGCAGTGCTCGGAAGAACGGCCTTCGCCCGCTTCAACGCATTGCCGCACTATGGCTACCTTACACTTAAGATGCCCAGTCCACGTGGCGTCATCACCATTAGCAGACTAACAAAGCGCTCGTCACGCGCAGAGGAACATGCGACGGCCCTCGCGGACGGACTATAAGCGGCCTCCAACATCAGAAAACATGACTGGTCATTAAATGCCACAGACTCGACTAGACGAGTCCGGTCGCCCAGATAAAAATGAACCAGGGCACCGTATATGTAATCTCATAGTGGACACCAGGGGCAATAAATACTTAACACAGTCCCACAGTTGGCTCAACCTTATGGGCAGGCCAACATCTTACACTTTTATTATCCATCGCATACTTACGTTGTACTCTTCTACGAGTTTTCCTTTTTCCACTGACAACGCTCGCGCGATACCCTTCCAGGATACGGCACAATGGAGACAAAGGCGCAGACGTGCAGCAGGGCCCCATTCAACAGGTTTCTTTTTAGATTAAGCCCCTGTGTAAACCTTCCAGGATATTGCCTCTTGTTGTTTAACCATCCCATGGGTTCCATACCCACAGAGGATACTGCCGTTTTTGGCATCTCGCCACGACAGGTTAACGCACATACCTGGAAAAACAAGGTTTATAACGAATGGGCATTCTTCAGCCTATCGACTATTATAAATTCCAAATACCCTCGGGAGTGTTCGCCGTCACGAGTTTGGCCTTATATGCAGCAGGTCCGAATCATGCCTTTGGTCAAATGTTGGGTTTTCCCGGCTCCTGGGTTTGCCGCCTTACGTTGAGTTACTATCGGCTAAGGTGGCCAAACTAGAATACTGCGATTGTGCCCTAGTTATTCCGGATGAGCGAAAGTGTTACAGCTATCACTAGTAGAAAAGGGGCCTATTGACCAAGTTGGTGAGGGCCTTTAGCCCCGGTTCATGAATCGGGACTAAAGGGTCGGTACTAATACCCTGGCCCTTTAGTCCCGGTTCAATCCAGAACCGGGACTGATGGGCCTCCACGTGGCCTCTGCGCTGAGCCCAGGCAGGAGGGCCTTTCGTCCCGGTTGGTAGCACCAACCGGGACCAATAGTCATCCACGCGTCAGCATTTCTGTGGCTGGGGTTTTTTTTTAAAGGGGGGGCTTGGGGGTTTTGGGGGGTTAATTTAGGTGTTTCATATATTGTGTTAGCTAGCTAATTAATAGATAGAAGTGTCCTCTCTTTTGTCCGTGCTTGGTCGACGCTACGTACTATACATACGTATAGAGAGGACTAGCTAGACACGCTAGCTAGCTAGTAAGCAAACGAAGGAAACAGAGGATCGTCATGAACATATATGCATACAGAGGGAAGTGATATCAACCACCTCTCCTTCTCCGAGAGATTGGTCGAACAACAAGTTCTCGTATATCTATCCGACACTACCGGCTACATATATACAATAATTATCTTTTACAAAAATAATCTCCTAACATACGGACGCGTGGTCCACATAGTATTCTCCGTCTTCAGCGATCACGTGGTCAAGAAAGAATGCCGCCAATTCCTCTTGAATTGCTAGCATGCGATCTGGTGCTAGTAGTTCATCCGGCATCCGAAACATCTAATTTTAAGAAGGGGGTCATTACATATATATATGAATGAATGAAACTCAACACAAATGATGGTAATAAAATAAAATTGTGAATATTGTTATTTACGCACTTTATATTGTTTGTCAGAGTAGCCCCGCTCACAGGTCGTGTGGCGGATGGACTCGCAAATGTAGTATCCACAGAAATCATTCCCTTGTTCCTACCACAACCACTTTACAAGAAATAGAGGTCAATCAAACTGATAATTAGCAAGCATGTTAAATGGTATTGATGAAACTAGCTCTTGAATCACTAGGAGATGCGTGGAATATGCTACTATAGTACTTACTTTCGGGTGTCTAAATTGCAGCTTCTTCGGCAGTCCCGGAGCTTTTTTGGTGAATTTTCTCCAAACCCTGCCATACAAAGAAAACAATTACTTGATATCAGAAATGAACAAAGTTGCTGATATGGTGGATAATGATCGATTTAACTTACTTCTCGAGCATTTCAGTCATGTCCGCATACTCCTTGGGATCTTTTCGTCTCGAGTCTAAGACAGCTACTACTCCCTGCTCAAGCTTAATCTCTAGGAGAATATAGTGGTAGCTGCGCACGCATGCATAACTCATCAATATTACATTATTATAACCTGGACTAATAAGGGAAACCTAATATGCCACAAGACAGTAACGCTCACTTGAAGTTGTAAGGAAAGAGTATTATATCCTTGTGTTCATTTATTACGAACGATTGTAGCAAGTTGGCCTCGGTATTTTCGGCATGAAATTCAACCTCAGTTGCATCTATGAGATATGTGTTAATGAACCCAATGGAACCCACTTGTCTTTTCTTCAATTCGGCGATCTTCAATCTGCATAATATAGTGAGGATAATTATAAATACATGCAATGAAAGAGCTGAGTTATATAGAGAGACTTAATGACAGAAGTAGTACTACTTACAGACAGTAGCAGGTGACCGTTGCTTTATCGAGGGCCAATTGATTGAAAAACTGATAGAACTCCTCAAATGGAATAGGCAACAGTTCAATTCCAACGAGGTCATGCTCCTTTTTAACTCTCACATACAAAGTACTCCTCCCCTCAGACTCTCTGTAGGTTTTCATGTACCAATCATGCAATCTTCGCATCATCGTTGATAGAGAGCTTTCATCTTTGACGAGAGGCTTCCCGTACTCGTATCTTTGTATCTGCACCTCCAAGAAAGCATAATGTACATCATCGGGCAGGTAACCTTCAGGATTGCCATAACCGGGCACCATCCTCGAATCGACGATGTCGCTAGCAGGCACCTTGAGCGGGGGGCATAATTGCTTTGCTTGTTCGCCGAGCTGGGAAATTTGTTTCCCAGCTCATCGTTCTTTCATTCTTTGATCACTTTTAGTACTTCCCGACCTCTCCGCTTCGGCAAATGCCTTTCCAATAATGCGCTCATAGTTGCCTTTCGGCGGAGACTTGGGTGGTTTTGTCAGGGCAGCCAGAGTGCGCTTCGGTTTCACCGGATCTACCTTCTCCTCCGGAGGTGGATATCTCTTTGCTTTCAACCCTTCAAACCAGTCATGCACCTCGGTCTGTGCAATCTTCGCGTTTTCCTCGTCGGTCCTCACGTACGGTAACTTCTATGGATTCTTCAGAGAAGGACCAAATCTGTATCTCCTCCTGCCTTTGGTTGTACTGCTAGACGCCAGCAGAGCAGACGGATTGGATGTCTTCTTTCCTTGCTTACGAGGCGGAGGAGAAGGACTACGACGCGCCGGAGCAGCCGGAGCGGCGGCGGGTCTCTTCCGCCCTTGCTGACGAGGCGGAGAAGGAGGAGGCTGGCTGCTCGGGCGCGCCGGTGCAGGCGGAGAAGGAGGCGGAGTGCCGCCACGCGCCGGAGAAGGAGCCGGCCCAGTGCCCTGATCGTCACTCGCCGGAGGAGGAGGCGGTGGAGGAGGCGGAGTGCCCTGACTCGCCGGAGGAGGAGGAGGAGGCGGAGGCGTCCAGTTCGGAAGGTTGATGAGATCCTTCCGCCATAGGCATGGAGACTTCAGAGCAGAACCCAGCCGATACTCCCCTTCACCGGTAGGTTGGTCAAGCCGGAGGTCCTCAAATCCCTCCGTTATTTCATCCACCATCACCTTAGCATATCCTTCTGGAATCGGTCGGCAGTGAAAAGTTGAGTCGGGTTTAGTAGGATAAACAGAGCCAACAGCCGCCTTGACCTTCAAATTGCTCCATTGCGCCATAAGGTGGCAATTTTGAGACTCCGTGATAGCATCCACGGGATAGCTGGCAGGAGCCGTCAAAGCATGCTCCGGCTGAAGCAGCTCAGTGGAAGCCACGCTGCTTCTTCGCTGAGATGGCGGGGTAGCTTCGGGGGAAGCTTCGGCAGGTCGTTTGCTGCGATCTGCTGCTTCTCGTTCCTCTAGCCCCATTACCCTTTCGTGCAGCGCCTGCATTTGGCTCTGCTCCAGTTTCTTCCTCCTCTCATGGGTTTTGTTACCCCCTGCGTCCAGAAATCCTGCCTTCCACGAAAGGGAGCCTGGCGTGCCTCGTGTCCGTCCAGGGTGCTCAGGATTCCCGAGGGCCATTGTGAGCTCATCCTTCTCCATGTCTGGAACGAACTTCCCTTGTTGCGCTGCTTCGATATATTGCTTTAGCCTCTTGACTGGTATGTCCAATTGCTTGTCCGTCCAAATGCACTTCCCTGATACAAGATCCAAGGTTCCGCCAGCCCCGAAGAACCAAGTCCGGCAACGGTCTGGCCAGTTCATTGTCTCTGGTTCGATCCCTTTATCAAGCAGATCATTCTCAGCCTTAGCCTACTTAGGCCGGGCTATGAGGTAGCCACCTGACCCCATGCGATGGTGAAGCTTCTTCTTCATAGCATTTTGCTTGTTTGTCGCCGACATCTTTTTACTCTTTTCCGATGTCCTGTGGGCCACAACTGCGGGCCAGTCATCTCTGATCTTCTCATATTTGCCCTTGAATTCTGGTGTCTCTTTTTTATCGACAAACTTATTCAGGTCTTTCTTCCAATGCCTGAATAGGTCTGCCATCTTCTTAAGAGCAAAAGACTTGATTAATGGCTCTATAACTGGCTTCTCCAGATCATCCTCTGGCGGTAGGGTGAAATTTGACTTCATCTCAGTCCAAAGATCATTTTTCTACAGATCATTGACATAAGACACCTCAGGCTCTTCGTTCTTAGGCTTATACCATTGCTGGATGCTAATCGGGATCTTGTCCCTAACCAGAACCCCGCACTGAGCAACAAATGCCTTCTTTGTCCGGATGGGTTCAATCGGTTAGCCGTCGCGCGTGATTTCTATGATCTCAAACCTTTCATCCGAGCTCAACTTTTTCTTCGGTCCTCGTCTCCTTACCGAAGTTGTGCTCGATCCGGAGGGCTAGAAAAAGGAAAAAAGAAGAGAGAGTTAATTAATATGTGTACATACCAAAACAATGAATGCATCAATTAGCTAGTCAGCATAGGCTTAACCAATATATATATACCTGGCCCGACTCAGTTCGGTGATCACCGGAGCAGTCCTCACGGTCTACTTCTTCACCCTCTCCTTCTTCCACCGGCATTGGGTCATCGGAGCCATCATAAGCATAGCCAGCTGCTTCTTCACCCTCTCCTTCCAGACCATCAGTGTCGTTGAGAAACATCATCGAGTTGATGGCATCACTTCCTTCTGCGATAATGTGCCTCGACAACGCTTCTTGTTCTTCGTCTCGGGGCGGGGTGTCCATAGTTTCTACAAATATTTACAACATGGCAATTATTATTCAAACATGACAGAGATGGATATATTAGTGGCAAACATAGAACTAGCTAGCTAATCACAATAAGGAATCATATTAATTAGTGGCCTCGACGCTGCTTCTCTAGGGTTTCGGGTGGCCTCGACAATGCTTCAAGGGTTAGGAGGTGGCCTCGAGAATGCTTCAAGGAGGGGGTAATATCGACCCCCCCCCCACGTGTTGAAGCTATCGGGAGGGAGTATATCGACAACAACAACGACGACACTACATCTATGTCCCACAAGTGACGTGGTGATCGACGCCCGCGTCACTTGTGGGACGTGGATGTAGTGTACGACACCGACGGCCACATGTATCTCACACCGACGATACTTGCTATTTAAATAGGGTTTCCTCTACCGCTCGGCGACCCTCGACGACCCTCGTTCCCAATAAAAAAAGAGGAAGAAGAAGAAAAAAAAGAGGAGAAGAAAGAATAGAGGAGAAGAACTCCTCTATACTTTCTTCTCCTCTCTTTTTTTCTTCTTCCTCTTCTTTTTTTATCAAGGGGTCGAGGATCGCCGTGGGGTCGAGGGTCAAGGGGTCGAGGATCGCCGAGAGGTCGAGGGTCAAGGGGTCGAGGATCGCCGAGGGGTCGGGAGGTTCCCTAGTGTCAAAGGATTCAACAAAACCATGTATTCATCATTAGGCGAAAGTAATAGGTGCATGCTGGTACGAAGCTCTCCAAACTTATTTTGGAACGGAGTCCCAGATAGGATAATTCGTTTTTTGGTACAAAGTTCAGCAAGAACCTTCCGAATATCGTTATTTGGAAGGCCTTTGCTGAAATACGTACAAAAAGGAAAATTATCCTATCCGGGACTCCAATCCAGAATAACTTTGGAGGACTTCGTACCATCATGCCCTGGTTACTTCCGACTAATGATGAAGCCATGGATTTCTTCAATACTTTGACACTAGGAAACCTCTCTCGACCCCTCGAACCCTGGACGACCCTAGAACCCTCGACCCCTAGACAACCCTGGAACCCTCGACCCTCGATCCCTCGACCCTATAGAACCCTCGAACCCTCGACCCTGAAACCCTCGACCCTTGACCCCTTAACGACCCTCGACCCTCTACCCTAGTTCCCGACCCTCGACCCCTCGGCGATCCTCGACACCCTCGTTCCCGATAAAAATTAAGAAGAAGAAAAAGAAGAAGAATAAAAAAGAGGAGAAGAAGAAAGGAATAGCTAGAGGAGAAGATCGAAGAAAAAAAGAAAAAAAAGAGGGGAAGAAGAAAGGAATAGTGGAGAAGAAGAGAAAATAGATTCTATTTTCTCTTCCTCTCCACTATTCCTTTCTTCTTCTCCTCTTCTTTTTCTTCCTTTTTCTTCTTCTTATTTATTTCTCCTCTTCTTTTCCTCTCCTCTTCTTCTTTCTTTCCTCTTCTTATTTTCTTCTTTCCTATCCTTCTTTTTCTAAAATTGTAACTTTTGCATATATAAAACTTTTCTAAAATTGTAACTTTCTATATATGAACAAAAAACTTTCTATGAACAAAAAAACATTTTTAACATATATATTTAGCAAATTCTAGCCACATACATCACATACACATATACATTATAGCCACATACACATATACATCACATATGAACAAAAAAATAAACTAATAAAAATAAAAAAACATATTGCAACATATGAACAGAAACATATAGCCACATACATACACATACATTATATATATATATATGAAAAAAATTAAACTAAGAAAAAAGTGGTGGCGCCGGTGGGGCAGAGGGGCATGGCGGTAGCAGTGGCGCCGGCGGGGCAGGGCAGGGCAGGGGCGCGGGAGCGAGGCAAGGCAGGGGCGCGAGGCAGGTGCTCACATAGGGGTGGCGGGGCACGGCGGGCGGCGTCAGGGCGCAGGGAGCGGCGCCGGCGTCCGGGCAAATGGCGTCGAGGGCCGCGACGACGGCAAAGTTGAGTGTGACGGCGTCAGAGGCGGCGGCGACAACGAGGTGGAGCAGCCTGACGGCGTCGGAGGCGGCGGCGGCGAAGAGGTGGAGCAGCCTGACGGCTCGGGGGTGACGGCGATGAGGCAGAGCAGCGGGCGTCGGGCGGAGAAGAAAGGATGGATTTTGGAGAAACTACTAAGTGCTGCTTATATAGCAAACCCTTTAGTCCCGGTTCATGGCACCAACCGGGACTAATGGTGGGCATTAGTCCCGGTTGGTGCCACCAACCGGGACCAAAGGCCTCTTTT
>LT934122.1:51004375-51059313 GCA_900231445.1 Triticum turgidum subsp. durum | reverse complement strand
GGGGACACAATAAAACTTTCGGGCAAAAAGTATAAATATAGCCTTATAACCAAACTAACATTGTTTTTTACAATGATTCGATTCATAACTCGAATAAGACATTCTTCGAGCACTAAGCCTCTATTAGGCGGGCACCTTCTGTGACCTGCGCCAAGTAGTGCTCGGCCGGATACTGGCCCCCCGCCGGATCTTGGGTCGCTATAATATTGGCCTCCATATCCGTCCAATAGGCTTTAACGCGGGCAAGAGCCATCCGGGCACCCTCTATGCACGCCGACCTCCTCATGGCATCGATCCGAGGCACGGCCCCAAGGAACTGCTGCACCAAGCCAAAGTAACTGTCCGGCTTAGGCCCTTTCGGCCAAAGATGGTCTGTCAAAGACCGCATTGCAAGACCGGACAGCCTGTGAAGCTCCGCTACAGCAGCCATCTTGTCATTTAACGGCAGCACGCGAGTGGGAGCATTGAATTGCGACCAGAAAAGCTTCTCCACCTCCTTATCACCCTGACCCTCGAAGAACTTGGCAGCGTCAGTCGTACTCTTCGCCAAATCCGCATACGCGTCCGCAGGACTCCAGCGCCCATCCAGGGGAGCATACTTCGGATCGAAAAACTTCGTCCGCTGCAAGTAGGAACCTCCAGCCACGATTTAATCGGCCTTTTGAAGCTCCTCTCGTGCTCCCCTGAGCTCAGTCCGTATTTCCTTGGTGGCATTGTGTGCCTTGTCCAGCTCGGCCAAGCTATCCTTATGCTCCTTTTTAAGGAGCTCATACCGGTCAGCGGCATTTTTTAACTCAATAGCCATTTCGGCCATCTTTTCCTCGCTTCGGTGATGAGCAGCATGTTCGGCTCTCAGTTCCTCGGTCGCCTTTAGGGCAACCGCATTTCTAACACGAGCTTGTTCCTTGGTTGGACAAGTTCTACCCTCAGGGCCTCCACGGCAGCAGCACCATCTGCAGTCCGAACATATTACATTAATATCATGCCGCCTCCATATTTTCCTATACAAAGGAAGGCAGAGGGCATAGCTTGTGATTTGTCCAGCTGCTCATTCACCAGCGTGATATCGGCATCAATACGAATTCGCCTGGTCAGTTCGGAAACTTCGACGGACTGGTCGGCGGCCGGACTCACAGGTAACTGCAAGTGTTTACAGCGCAATCATTGACTTATGATCCCCCGTTTGCCGCCTAGGGCATGCAACCAGAGTCTCAGGGGCTACTATCTATATGGAGCACACCTAATGTGTGCCTCACAGCCAAAAATAGTGTATTCTTCACTACATACCTCAAAGCCTCTGAGCAGACTTGTAAATGCTTCATTCAAACCGCTCATAGCGGAGGAAATCTTCTTGAGCACCGTGCTCATTAATGAGTGGTGCTCTTCCAAAAGCGCAGCTCGCTCCAGTAGGCCCGTCAGTACATTCGGCCGAACATCGAACTGTGTCGGACCCTTCCCATCGCCCCTCGTGAGAGCCAAATGCTCCGGGCTCAGGGGGGCTGACACATTGGCTTCTGGCCTTGGCAGATCCGGACTCCTCCGTGACGACACCTCAGTGTCGCCCGCTTCATGAGCCGGAGAGGTGGGTGGGGTCTCGCTCTCCATCATCTCCGGAGGAAATCCCCCGAAGACGAACTCTGTTGAGAAGGGCTGCTAGCCGGACTGCGAAAGATGAATCCTGGTTATTGATCTAGGAGGAACACAGTACCTTCGAATTAAAAATTAACTTATAGCTCGGTGCAGGACTGGCCCATTGGTGGGCACGATGCAGTGAGGGTGCCCGTTGGCGCAGAGCCCCCTGGTGTTATCTTTTTCCCGGGTGTGGACATCTCCGTCTCCGAGTCTTTGGAGGCGGCCCTCTTCTTCCCGCGCGGGGAGGAGGCCTTAGCCTCCCCTTCCCGACTATCATCCTTAGAGGAGGCAACAATTCCCCCGGTTCGGATACGTAGCGTGTGAAGCTCGGTTTCTTCATTCTTCCACTTGTCTTCCCCTAAGCGCATTCTGCTGAGCACCCGGTCAAGCATCTTGGCCATGGTGGGACCGGGCGAGCCCTTGGGAAGTGGCGCCGGACACCTGATTCTCTCCGCCTTGCTGAGCCATTCTTGGCCACAGATGATTTTCAGAACAAACAATCGTGACAAATACAAAATAGGGTGTCCGGCACCGAAGCTACTTACTTGGGTATCTACGCGATTGCAGCTTAGGCCCGCATCCTCGGTGGTGTCCGGACACTTTACTTTCTGTCCGAAGAATAATTTGCACATCTCTTCAAGCTTCAGGCCGAAGAAGTGCTTGACGGTCCGCGGACCCTCCGGATTGAACTCCCACATCCGGAGAGGCCGGCGTTGGCACAGCAACATCCGTCGGATCAATATCACTTGCATTATGCTGACAAGATTAATGTCCCTTGCAAGAAGCTCCCGGATGCGATTCTGCAGTACTGGTATATCACCAGCGGGTCCCCAATTCCGCCCTACGTCTGTCCAAGACGCCAACTGTGATGGAGGGCCCGAGCGAAACTCGGGGGCAGCCGCCCACTTTGTGCCTCTGGGAGCCGTGACATAGAACCACCTCCGCTGCCATACATCGGATACTTCTAGGAAAGAACCCTCTGGCCACGGGGCATCGCCATTCCTGCTTATTACAGCACCTCCGCACTCCATATGTCGCCCCTCGATCATCTTCGGCGTCACATTGAAGGTCCTGAGCCATAAGCCGAAGTGTGGGGTGACATGTAGAAAATCCTCGCACACGATAATAAACGACGAGATATGGAGGATAGCGTCGGGAGCCAGATCGTGAAAATCCAACCCGTAATAGAACATGAGCCCCCTCACGAAGGGATCGAGGGTGAAACCCAGACCGCGGAGGAAGTGTGGGACGAAAACGATACACTCGTTGGTCTCCGGCATAGGGACGACCTGCCCTAGAGCAGGGAGCCTATGCTGGATATCTGCGGTCAAGTATCCGACCTTCCTAAGCTTCACAATGTCCTTATCTTCAATCGAGGAGGCCACCCACCGGCCTTGAGGGTTAGATCCGGACATATTGGTGGATTTCGGAGGGGTGGAGCTTAGGTTTTGGGTGTTAGAACTTGAGGTGCAAGAAGGCGCGATCAAGTTGAAAAAGGAGGCATAGGTCTCGACCCCTTTATAAAGATGGTGAATATCAAGAGTCCCCGGTGTGACCGTTTGAGGCTTATCTAGAAAACACACGGGTTATACCAACAGCCGTCGTGGGGTCACGCCTGCTCATATTAATGGAAAAATCTCGTAATAAGAGGAACACGATCTCTGCCTCGACGGGACGTGCCAATAAAGCCGCCTCACAACAGGAGTCGTTGTGGGGCAGGAAACATCGGTTCGCACTGGACCAAGCCCCAATGCAAGGGTACGATGCATGAAGATTGCCAGCAAATCAGATCTATACCATACGAAGATCATCTTTCAGATCCGGACATGGTCTACATGTTCGATGACCACTTTGGAGTACTCGCAGGAGGAACCCGCCCTGCAATGCCGAAGACAAGACTGCGCTCCGGACTCATCGTCATTGAAGCCTGGTTCAGGGGCTACTGAGGGACTCCTGGATTAGGGGTATCCAGACAGTCGGACTGTGTACAACGTCCGGACTATTGAAGCGTGAAGATACAGGACTCAAGACTTTGGCCTCTGTCCAGATGGGACTTTCCTTTGCGTGGAAGGCAAGCTTGGCGATCCGGATATTATATTTCCTTCCTTGTAACCGACTCCATGTAAACCCTAGCCCTCTCTGGTATCTATATAAACCGGAGAGGATGGTCCTTAGAAGGCCGATCACAATTACAATTATACCATCATAGACTAGCTCTTAGGGTTTAGCCTCTATGATCTCGTGGTAGATCTACTCTTGTACTACCCATATTATCAATATTAATCAAGCAAGAAGTAGGGTTTTACCTCCATCGAGAGGGCCTGAACTTGGGTAAACATCTGTGTCCCTTGCTTCCTGTTACCATCAGCCTTGACGCACAGATCGAGACCCCCTACCCGAGATCCGCCGGTTTTGACACCGACAGCGGGGTAACAGAAGACCTGCAGTACGGAATGACAACAGTGGATCTCAACAATCTTGCGTATGCAGACGAACCATTCGTCCTACCCAATAATGTGGCGCAGGTTTTCTATGTGAAAGACATGTCTACCAGGCCGAGAAAAAGAAAAGATAAGGAAGCAAATGGATCATACGATGAGACAAAGCACCACATAGTTCTTTCAGGGAAAAGAAACATCGTGGGAGTGGATGACAAGACAGACATGTCAGAAGATTATGAAAAGTTTGATGAAATTGCTCCATTCAGAGTGAATATTGATCCGAGCATCGAGTCAAAATGATGAAGATTGTCCATGGTTACGGCGCAAAGGGACACACGCGAAGAAGAAGTTTCACACCCAAAGATCCCACACTGGCATGTGATAGGCTTCACTGTCATCACTTTCATCTGTAGTGACTTTCCAGACTTATATATCTGGAAAGTGCCGCTTCGAACAAACCAGAGGGAATCTTTGCAATATAGGTAATTATGTGTTTTGGTATTTGAAACGCGATCAAATTTTATGTGCAAAAACTGGGTGCAATTCGTCTACAAGTTTGTTCGTCAAATAATTCAAATTTAAACTGGGTGCGCTAACACAAAGTTCGTAATTTTTTGTAACTATAGAAAAAATTTCAGAAAAAAATAAAGTAGAAGAAAAAAACCTAATTTTTTGTGTAGACAAAAACTAAATTAAAAAAATAAACTATTCAAATTTGAAAACTACTCGCACTAATAGAAAGTTTGTAATTTTTTGTACCTAAAGAAAAATATTCAGTAATAAAAAAATGAAAAAAAATAAATTAGAAAAGAAAAAAACTAATTTTTTGTTGAGATAAACACTAAATTAAAAAATATAAACTATTCAAATTTGAAAACTAACCACACTAACAGAAAGTTTGTAACTTTTTGTACCTAAAGAAAAAATATTCAGAAATAAATAAATGAAAATAAATAAAGTAGAAAAGAAAGAAAACTAATTTTTTGTTGAGACAAAAACTAAATAAAAAAAGCCCACCTACTGGGCCATAGCGGCCTGCATACGACTAGAAACCCAACCTGTAGTTGTGCCAGGATGCAGGCCCGCTAGCCCAGTGGGCCCAACAGGCCAGAGTAGCACAAGTAGGCCCAGAAGGCCTACATTAGAGAGGAGCTCAATGCAGTGCCCGCGCCGGGGCTTATAAACTGGCCTCGGCGCTCCTCAACTAGCGAGGTGGGACTAAACTTGCGCACCGCCTGGAGCCAGCGCACCCACTTTAGTACCGGGTCGTGGCTCCAACCGGTACTAAAGGGGGGGCCTTTAGTACCGGTTATAGCCACCACCCGATACTAAAGGTGGCGCGCTTCCCGCCGCTTCGCCTGGCCAAAACAGACCTTTGGTACCGTTTGGTTGCTCCAACCGGTACTAAAGGGGGGTTCTATATAAGAAACACTTCAAAAAAATCGTTAGTTTCGTTCCCTCTACTTCTTCTCCTCCATCTGCCCCGTCGCCGCCGCCCCTCGTCGCCGCCGCCGTCACCGTCCGTCGCCCTTGCCGCCGCCCCCGTCCCCGTCCCCATCGCCATCCCCTCTGCCTCGCCGTCCCGTCGTGCGCCTCGCCGTCACCGTCACCTCGCCTCGCCGTCGTCGTCGCCCGCGCTGTGAGCCCCTCTCCCCGGCCCCTCTCCTCCCTCCAATCGAAGCCACCGCCCCGCCGGCGAGCGCTCGCGCGCGCGCACACACACACACAGACGCACACACATTTAGTTTTTAGTTTTTAGTTTTTTCTGTTTTTAGTTTTTTCTGTTTTTTATACATATGTTTTAGATGAATTAAGTAATTAGATTAGATTAATGTCAAATAGTATATAGAAATGTTAGAAATGTTATAGAAATGTTAGAAATTTTAGAAACGTTAGTTTTAGCTAGATGAATTAGATTAATTTCAAATTGTTATAGAAATGTTAGTTTTTAGTTTCTTATAATTTTAGTTATACAAATTTAGAATTTGCATATAAGAAATCACAATCCAATCATTTAAAAATGTAACTTTTGCGGCGTATAGTATTTGTTCTCGATGATGCCAGGCCCGCATCCTCGCCATCGACCCGTTCGCGACGACGTCCTGCTTCAGAGGATCCATGTCCGGAACTGGGCTCCGCCGGGCTGGCACTGGGAGGTGCTACCTTCAGGGGCTCGCCGCTTGGTGAGGAACCCGAGTCCCGTCGTCGACCCTGAGCTCCTTTGGTGGCGTTCCAGTGGGCCACTTTCGGTGCGGAAGGAGCCGGCCCCGCCAGAGGTGGTGCATCGCCGTGTCAGGGAGGCGGACGAGCACGTCCATCGCTACATGGCTGCTATGGATGTTAGGTTCTCCAATACCTGGCAGTGTCTTTGAGGAGATGACCGGAGCTACAATCCTGTGATGGTTCCTTCTCTTTGGGTGTCCACCGCCCGCACCTCAGGAACCGTGAGTGTCCTAGATTATTCTGTAGTATTCGATCTTTATTAGATAGCTAGCTAGTGATGTATTAGATATATAATATTCGAGAGACGATGTATTCGAGATTATATATTATTCGACACGATGCATATTATGTACTATGATTCAGGATTTCCTCGTATTGATTCATTGCATGCATATTGTAATTTGAATACTAAATTGTTTTATATTTCTTCTGGATTTGCTAAATAAAAGCTATGGCGGACAATACCGGCAGAGAGGGAGAAGAGGCCATGTTCGATATCATACGCTCCCCTCGCGCGCTAGATAATCGAAATGAAGAAGATGATGGCTCCCAATATCTGAACAATACCAGGGATGGTGATAATATGATATTCGATCGCAAGGACCGAATTGATGAAGTCATGGATTATGATGGCGAAGAAATTAATGATTATGATGGCGAAGAAATTAATGATTGTGATGGTGACGAAATTAATGATTATGATGACGAAGAAAATGTTGATCTTCATAAAAAAGAGACCGGCGAGGTATATTTATATAAGCAGGCATCTGGTGATCATCACATGTTTCAACTGATTTGAAGATATATTAATAGATCGTTCTTTCTTCTTTTCAGCCCTCCGTATCGAGCAAATCTTCTACATGCAGAGTGCGAGGCAAGGGAAAAAAGTTGAAGGATGGCGTAAAGTACAACATCGAGGCCACCAAACCTAATGGTGAACCAATAGAGCCTAAGAACATTGCGAACAAGTTCGTTCGTCAGTGCAGAATTCTTGTGAAGGACAAACTCCTGATCTCCCTTCAAGAATGGAAAAAGCCATCAAAGCCCCGTCCAGATCTTACTTTTGTCGATGACAGAGCAAAAAATGAGCTCTGAAAAGACCTCATGGAACAATTCACCCTACGAGCTCATTTCACAGCTGCGGATGTGGAGAAAGTCAAGGACGCTGCTCTTAGGAAGATGGCAATTGAAATCAACAACCACAAGAAAACTGTATGGAAGGACTACGTCAAAGTAGGGAAGAAGACTCCAGAATTCAAGGGAACACTGGAGAACCAATGAGAACACTGGGTCAATTTTGTGAAATTCAAGGAATCAGGATTATCTAAGGAACTGTCTGGAAAAAACAAGGCCAATGCCACCAAAAAAGAGCAATTCCATAGGCTGGGGCCAGGTGGCTATGCGGTGCCAATGCCAAAGTGGGATAAGTCTGAGCAAGAGATGGTGGATGCAGGGGTCACTCCAGTTACTAGGAGCTAGCCCCCCAGGTGCAGAAGTTGGTTCTATGCGCATGGGGGGCGTTGGACCCGAACACAGGCTTGGTTTCGAAGAAGGCGAGTCTTAAAGGAGCCGATGAAAAGTTAGTTGAAGCAATAGAAGAAGCTCAAACAGGGGTGTTCACGCCCAACAGAGAGAACGACGAGCTTACGCGCGCCATGGAAAATCATGAACACCCGGGAAGAACACGAGGCAAGGGTGTTGTTCCGTGGTATGAGGGCTTTTCTGAGTGGAACACCGACTACAGAAGCCGCACGGGAAGGAAGAAGGAGGAGGAGGAGAAGACGAAGCTAGAGGACGAGCAGAGGAAGCAGGAAGCAGAACGGCTTCAAGGCCTAGAATCAGCGCACGCGGACTTGGCACTCAAATTCCAGAGGTAGCAGGAGCAGATCGACTCGCTTAGCCAGGAAAGGGGGTCTCAGCAGCGGCCGCAGCTAGCGCATGATCCAGCATTGGATAGCACCGTCCCATCCATGCCGAGAAGCAGCGTGGGTTCCGCCTGTTGGGGAACGTTGCAGAAAATAAAAAAATTCTACGGTTTCACCAAGATCAATCTATGAGTTCATCTAGCAACGAGAGAGAGGAGTGCATCTACATACCCTTGTAGATCACGAGCGGACGCGTTCAAGAGAACGGGGTTGAGGGAGTCGTACTCGACGTGATCCAAATCACCGATGATCCTAGTGCTGAACGAACAGCACCTCTGCGTTCAACACAGGTACGGTTGGGAAGAGGGAGGCACCAAGAGCATGGGTGCGGCTGCCCTCCCTCCCCATTTTTTATATAGGCCCCCTAGGGGGGCGCCAGCCCTCGAGATGGGATCTCCAAGGGGGGCGGCGGCCAGGGGGTGGCTTCCCCCCCAAGCCAGGTGGAGGCGCCCCCACCCCTAGGGTTTCCCAACCCTAGGCGCAGGGGGGCCCAAGGGGGGGCGCACCAGCCCACCAGGGGCTGGTTCCCCTCCCACTTCAGCCCATGGGGCCCTCCGGGATAGGTGGCCCCACCCGGTGGACCCCCCGGACCCTTCCGGTGGTCCCGGTACAATACCAGTGACCCCCGAAACTTTCCCGATGGCCGAAACCTGACTTCCTATATATAATTCTTTACCTCCGTACCATTCCGGAACTCCTCATGACGTCCGGGATCTCATCTGGGACTCCGAACAACTTTCGTGTTACTGCATACTCATATCTCTACAACCCTAGCCTCACCGAACCTTAAGTGTGTAGACCCTACGGGTTCGGGAGACATGCAGACATGACCGAGACGCCTCTCCAGTCAATAACCAACAGCGGGATCTGGATACCCATGTTGGCTCCCGCATTCTCCTCGATGATCTCATCGGATGAAACACGATGTCGAGGATTCAAGTAACCCCATATACAATTCCCTTTGTCAATCGGTACGTTACTTGCCCGAGACTCGATCGTCGGTATCCCAATACCTCGTTTAATCTCGTTACCGGCAAGTCACTTTACTCGTACCGTAATGCATGATCCCGTGACCAGACACTTGGTCACATTGAGCTCATTATGATGATGCATTACCGAGTGGGCCCAGAGATACCTCTTCGTCATACGGAGTGACAAATCCCAGTCTCGATTCGTGCCAACCCAACAGACACTTTCGGAGATACCCGTAGTGTACCTTTATAGTCACCCAGTTACGTTGTGACGTTTGGCACACCCAAAGCACTCCTACGGTATCCGGGAGTTGCACAATCTCATGGTCTAAGGAAATGATACTTGACATTTGGAAAAGCTCTAGCTAAACGAACTACACGATCTTTGAGCTATGCTTAGGATTGGGTCGTGTCCATCACATCATTCTCCCAATGATGTGATCCCATTATCAATTACATCCAATGTCCATAGTCAGGAAACCATGACTATCTGTTGATCAACGAGCTAGTCAACTAGAGGCTCACTAGGGACATGTTGTGGTCTATGTATTCACACGTGTATTACGATTTCCGGATAACACAATTATAGCATGAATAATAGACTATTATCATGAACAAAGAAATATAATAATAACCATTTTATTATTGCCTCTAGGGCATATTTCCAACACCGCCCCGGGCGATGCATTGCTGGATAGATACCCTGTGGATGACATCAAGGAGAACACTAACTGTGAGCTACACTTCAAAGTAAAGAAGATATCCGTGAAGGCGGCGGACATCGTTGCTTATACAAATCCCCCTGGAGCAACCTACCATTGTGAAATGATTCCAGCCGGCTATGCTCGTGTCGTGGTTGATGAGGTCGTGGACCATTATTCAGGGCTACAGCTTGACATTCCTGGAGGTGACGAGGAGCACACACTGGGAGAGGCCATACATTGTATCATCCTATGGAGAAAGGATTGCATCATCTTTCCAAGGCCACCGACACCGCGTCAGCTAGAGCTTGAAATTCCAGGAGGTGATGAGGAGCAGACAACTCACGCTCCTCCAATGCGTGAGGCCACTCCTCCTGCTTCAACTCAGCCAACGCGTGAGGCCACTCCTCCTTCTTCAACTCAGCCATTGCGTGAGGCCACTCCTCCTCCTTCAACTCAGCCAACGCGTGAGGCCACTCCTCCTCCTCCAAGTCCACCAACGCGTGCCACTCCTCCTGCAAGTCCGACACTATGTCAGTCGTCTCCGCTGCCTCAGCAATCGCGGAAGAGAGCCGCCGCAGCTATGGTGTGTAGTGCTACAAGTCGAGGTAGTACAGGAGGTACAGGCGGAGGCAAGAGATTTCAATATGGTCCAAAAAGCCTCACACTTCTTCCACCGAGGCCTTATGACATGACCAAGGAGCAAAAGGATGCCATAGTGAAGGCCCAAGTGGAGGCCCATTTCGCACCAAGACCAGCACTGCCGCCAAGGGAGAAAGTGCCCGAGGAGAAGATTGACCACTTTATTCGTATGTGCGACCACCAGCTCCCAAGCCTGTTGACTCAGACTATGAGCGCCAAATCAGGAAGGCACATCGAGCACGACAACAGGCCGGGTCGAGCTCAAGCTCGAGCCAAGCAGCTGGCCAAAAATGCGGGAAAACCGTTCCCCAGCTAGGATAACAGGCGGCGCAATCGATCCCCCCGCTTGTTGTACCAACACATGAGAGTACCGGCGCCGGTCTGGTAATAACCAAGGAGCATAGACGGAACGCTGAAATGCTCGGTATCACTGTTGAACAACTCCTCGAGATTGAGCCCATGCCTAAGCTTAAAGAGGATGAGATAAAATGGAAATATGCCCGCGGCCAACCTTTGGTAAGGCCTGAGGAGGTCAAGAACCTCCCAACGAGAATGCATCAATTGCATGATTGGTACATGAAAATTACCAACAGTAGCAATGCAGAGGGCCTCATGGTGAAAGTCAAGGAAGAGTATTACTTCCATAAGCTAACTCTGTCCATTGAGTATTCAGAACTATTTCAGTTATTCCATCAACACGCACTCTACAAATCCATCGTCAGTTTGTATTGTCTGTAAGTGATTTCTTTCTGTAATCCAAGTCTCAAGCTAACTGTACTGCTCATTGATCGATCATTACCTGTAATTATCCTCACTATTTTCTTTTCTGTGGTATATTATGCAGGATGAAGATGTATGAAATGAAAAAAACTGGACGCTATGGCATTGGGTTCATTGACCCAAATACCATTAATGAGGAAACATGGGAATATGCATGTTATCAAACATAGGTAAAAAAACATATACTACTTCCTTACAACTACACGCGAGTCACACTGTCTTGTACTTCAAATTTTGTTTTTACTTATTACTAGCTAGCTAGATATTAATAATTAAGTGTATAGGGTTTAGGGTAGTTGATGAGTGTTATGCACATGCCCGCTTAATTAAGACATTTCGCACCACATTATTTCAATATATACAATTCCATTGAGCATTTTCTAATTTCAAACAACAGAACTTGTGGAACAACATGAAAAAAAAGCCCTTTTTAAGAAAAACAATACAAAATAAAACCTATGCCACATATTTATGCAAGTAGTGCACGATATTTATAGTAGATTATTTTGTGGACTGTATATCAGAAAATACAGACAAATCACTTTGCGATGCTTTCCTCCAACAACGAGTAAACTTCTGTACTTGATAAGTATAGTATCAAATGCACCTTGGATTAATAACTTCAATGTTTTGTCCCAATTATGAGATCCATATTATCTACATAAATTTAAAAACACTTATCATTGAAGCATAAAAAAAGATATAGAACTGGAATAATAATTAGGCAAAATATCTCACATCATTAATTATATATCATTGACATTGGAATGTCATGCCACATATGTGATAAGCAAAGATATTGTTATTTCTTCTGATTACATGCGAGATAAATATTCGATAAAAAATATGAAATTCACGAACCAATTTCAATAAATCTGTATATGGCAGAAACATGATTCTAGTATCTGAGATATAGACCTGTTTTTTTGCTGGGTATCTGAGATGTAGACATGTAGACAATGAAAATAGAGACCTGCTGGTCATTGGCTAAATCCACATTGCAGATGTCATTTCTGAGCTGCATGCCACAACCAAGTAAGATTTTTGAAACCAACATACTTGCTATTTTAAAAATGATATCACTAAAAGTCAAAGATAACGACATATAGAAATGTCTACCCGAAATCAAAATTTTCATGAAGAAACTCGACGGTTCTTGCTTAGTCGTGTGCATGTACACAGGTTCTCTGCATTCTGAATAAAATATAATTAACAAAAATGTGAACTGACCTTCATGCTTTGAGCTGTAACTATAACCTTCAGCCCATATATGCATGCGTGCACCTTAGATCGATTGCCGTCAGTTTCGAAATTTGCCTATCTCGTACATGCAGGGTTCCACTTTAGGTGATGCAGAACACTTTGCTGGTTCTCCACCACTCCCCAAAAAATATAGTCAGATACAGAGAAGAGAAGTGCTGAAAGATAGACACAGCAAATGCTAGTTTTGCTTGACGATACATTATGAATCAAGCATACTTATTAGGGGCCCAGTGAGAATAAATGTACGCATTGTAAGCAGAACCTGTATACTAAGCACATCCTACATCTTGCTTAGTTTTTGCATGGGCAACAGTTTGATAATCTTAGTGCATATCTACCAAGGAAGACTATACACTATTAGAAATCACTCAACGAAATTTGGTAAGTTTGTAAAATTTAAATGTCTTTACCTTTTTTAATCCCGAGAGACGGAATTATGAAATATATACACAATGGTACCACAAAGATAATCCAACCATTATCGTTTCCTCGGAAGAAATACATACAACATAAGAATTTCTCTCGATAGTAATCATCAACTAATTATCATGTCTAACAAAGGGTCACATGGGAAGACATGTGTGTAAAGCTTCATATAAAGAATCAATGTAAACTGACTCATCTGCGGTTCATGTATGTAGTTTAACAAAAACGTACTACGGAGTGCCCCTTTAGGCGATCCAGTCCACCTAGCTGGTTCTCCTCCAGTGCCGAAAATGTGTAGTCCTTACAAAGAATATAAGTTCTGAAAAATAGACATAGAAAAAGCATACTCCTTCCGTTCTGAATTACTTGTCTTAGATTTGTCTAGATACGGATGTATCTAGACTCATTTTAGTGCTAGATACATCCGTATCTAGACAAATCGAAGACAAGTAATTTGGAACGGAGGGAGTACTTATTAGAGGCTCAGTGAGGAGATGAACTCGAATAGGGTATGGAGTGTGAGTTGCGGTGCCGATAGTCTAACGTAGAAGATATAGTGCTAATAACCATGCAATTTAGTTATTGATCGCAATCCCAAATTTGCATAGCCTAGCTGTACCTCACACCAGATTGATAAATCTTCCAAAATACCAAGGTTATTTCACCTAACAGGGAAAGAGACTAAGAATACTATTGTTAAGTTATGGAGACGTTAGATCTCACCACCGCATTTTCTGGGGCCTCAAGAAAATAATGGATCAGATAGTTTTAGCGGAATAAATTAAGCTGATAAGAAAATTGCCTTTACGTACAGAGGATAAAGAGGCTGGCCGTATGTGTCCTTCTGCTAAATCACGTCCTATGGAGTATATTTGTTGTCAGATTTCAGAATTTGGGACCAGGGATTTAAAGGTCGAAGTCGAACATGATTAGTACTCCAGGAGAGCCCGACATGCATGCTTGATTGGATCGCACCTGTTAAATTGACCATGATGAGATAAATACATGTACAGAATATACATGTTAGACTGTTGGCTAGTACATTCTAAATCAAAAAGACGATAAAAATCATGTACCTATAGATACTGGATTGCTGTACATGGCAAGTGAGATTCCAAGATTGGAGAGAAACAGGATTAGGAAAACCGAGCACACCTGATCTGATGTTACGATTCAGTTGGATCAATTCCAGGAGTGGATCGGATAATGGATTGCTGTACATGGCAAGTGAGATTCCAAGTTTGAAGAGAAACATGATTAGGAAAACTGAGCACACCTGATCTGATGGTACGATTCAGTTGGATCAATTCCAGGAGTGGATCAGCGATTGTAATGTGATTAGCTCTGTGAGCGCAGCTGATCTATTCCACAACATGGTTGCTCCAATTTGAGAGACACATGCATTGATTTTCCATTGGGAGGGAGGGGGTAGAGGCGAGAGATAGGATAAATTACATGGCGTGAGCACACCAGATTAATTCTCCAACTTGCTTGCTTCAATCTGTGAGAGACCTTGATTTGCTTTCCATCGGGGAGGAGGAGAGATAGGAGAGATTTCTTAGGGTACGATTCCTTCAGGTTGTTTTTTCAAGTGAGAGGAAGATACGTGGAGTTGATAGAATTTTTTTTTAATGGAACGTGGAGTAGATTGGTTTTTTAGACAACGTGGAGGAAGGAGATAAAGAGAGGCCGGTTCTCTTTTTGTTCATTGCACGATACATGACTTCATGAGAGGATGAAGGATTCTCTCAAGAAAAATGAGAGGCTAGTTTTTAACCGAGATTAATCTCCACCATAATAATTCGGTCCCACCAGATTAATGGTTCCTAATTTCTGATTAACGTGCTAATTTCTTGGGAGTTTGTAATTAGTATAGATATAGATATAGATATAGATATAGATATAGATATAGATATAGATATAGATAGATAGATAGATAGATATAGATATAGATATAGATAGATAGATGTCTATCTGAGTGGGAGTTCATTACATAATTTGATTAAATGAACTTAATTGTCATGAACATAGTCTAAAAATCATTACAATATGTCTTGTAGATCAAATGGACCACGCTAATGTTGTCCTCAACTTCAACGCGTTCCTAGAGAAAACCAAGCTGAAAAACGATGATAGCAACTATACGGACTGAGTCCAGAACTTGAGGATCATCCTCATAGCTGCCAAGAAAGTATATGTCCTTGAAGCACCGCTAGGTGAAGCACCTGTCCCAGCGAACCAAGACGTTATGAACGCCTGGCAGTCGCGTGTTGATGATTACTCCCTGGTTCAGTGCGGCATGCTTTACAGCTTAGAACCGGGACTCCAAAAGCGTTTCGAGCAGCACGGAGCATATGAGATGTTCCAAGAGCTGAAAATGGTTTTCCAAGCTCATGCCCGGGTCGAGAGATACGAAGTCTCCGACAAGTTCTACAGTTGTAAGATGGAGGAGAATAGTTCCGTCAGCAAACACATACTCAAAATGTCTGGGTTGCACAACCGCTTGTCCCAGCTGGGAGTTAATCTCCCGGATGACGCGGTCGTTGACAGAATCCTTCAGTCGCTCCCACCGAGCTACAAGAGCTTTGTGATGAACTTCAATATGCAGGGGATGGAGAAAACCATTCCTCAGGTATATTCGATGCTGAAACCAGCGGAGGTGGAAATCAAAAAGGAACATCAAGTGTTGATGGTGAATAAAACCACTAAGTTCAAGAAAGGCAAGGGTAAAAAGGGCTTCAAGAAAGACGGCAAGGGAGTTGCCGCGCCCGGTAAGCAAGCTACCGGGAAGAAGCCAAAGAATGGACCCAAGCCTGAGACTGAGTGTTTTTATTGCAAGGGAAATGGTCGCTGGAAGCGGAACTGCCCCAAGTACTTAGCGGACAAAGGCCGGCAACACCAAAGGTATATGTGATATACATGTTATTGATGCGTACCTTACCAGTACTCGTAGTAGCTCCTGGGTATTTGATACCTGTGCGGTTGCTCATATTTGTAACTCAAAACAGAAGCTGTGGAATGGAGACTAGCGAAGGACGAGGTGACGATGAGCGTCGGGAATGGTTTCAAGGTCGATGTGATCGTTGTCGGCACACTACCTCTACATTTACCTACTGGATTAGTTTTAAACCTCACTAATTGTTATTTAGTGCCAGCTTTGAGCATGAACATTGTATCTGGATCTCGTTCAATACGAGATGGCTACTCATTTAAATCCGAGAATAATGGTTGTTCTATTTATATGAGAGATATGTTTTATGGTCATGCCCGCTGGTCAATGGTTTATTCTTAATGAATCTCAAACGTAATGTTACACATATTCATAGTGTGAATACCAAAAGATGTAAGGTTTATAATGATAGTCCCACATACTTGTGGCACTGCCGCCTTGGTCACATTGGTGTCAAACGTATGAAGAAGCTCCATGCAGATGGACTTTTGGAGTCTCTTGATTATGAATCATTTGACACGTGCGAACCATGCCTCATGGGCAAAATGACCAAGACTCCGTTCTCTGGAACAATGGAGCGAGCAACCAACTTATTGGAAATCATACATACTGATGTGTGCGGCCCAATGAGCGTTGAGGCTCGCGGTGGCTATCGTTATGTTCTCACCCTCACTGATGACTTAAGTAGATATGTGTATTTCTACTTAATAAAACACAAGTCTGAGACCTTTGAAAAGTTCAAGGAATTTCAGAGTGAGGTTGAAAATCAACGTGACAGGAAAATAAAGTTCTTACGATCAGATCGTGGAGGGGAATATTTGAGTCACGAATTTGGCACACACTTAAGGAAATGTGGAATCATTTCACAACTCACGCCGCCTGGAACACCTCAGCGTAATGGTGTGTCTGAACGTCGTAATCGCACTCTATTTTGATATGGTGTGATCTATGATGTCTCTTACCGATCTACCGCTCTCATTTTGGGGCTATTCTTTAGAGACTGCCGCATTCACTTTAAATAGGGCTCCGTCGAAATCCGTTGAGACGGCACTGTATGAATTATGGCTTGGGAAGAAACCTAAGCTGTCGTTTCTAAAAGTATGGGGATGCGATGCTTATGTCAAGAAACTTCAACCTGAAAAGCTCGAACCAAGTCAGAAAAATGCGTCTTCATAGGATACCCTAAGGAAACCATTGGGTATACCTTCTACCTCAGATCCAAAGGCAAGATCTTTGTTGCCAAGAACGGGTCCTTTCTGGAGAAAGAGTTTCTCTTGAAAGAAGTAAGTGGGAGGAAAGTAGAACTTGATGAAGTACTTCCTCTTGAAGCGGAAAGTAGCGCAACTCAGGAAGATGTTTTTGTGGTGCCTGCACCGGCTAGAGAGGAGGTTAATGATGATGATCAAGGTACTTCGGAACAAGTTGCTACTGAACTTCGTAGGTCCATGAGGACACGTTCCCCACCAGAATGGTATGGCAACCCTGTCCTGGAAATCATGTTATTAGACAACGGTGAACCTTCAAACTATGAAGAAGCGATGGCGGGCCCAGATTCCAACAAATGGCTTGAAGCCATGCAATCTGAGATAGGATCCATGTATGAAAACAAAGTATGGACTTTGACAGACTTGCTCGATGATCGGCGAGCGATAGAAAATAAATGGATCTTTAAGAAGAAGACGGGCCCGGATGGTAATGTTACCATCTATAAAGCTCGACTTGTCGCTAAGGGTTATTGACAAGTTCAAGGGGTTGACTACGATCAGACCTTCTCACCCGTAGCGAAGCTAAAGTCCGTCCGAATCATGTTAGCAATTGCCGCATTCTACGATTATGAGATATGGCAAATGGACGTCAAAACGGCATTCCTTAATGGCTTTCTTAAGGAAGAATTGTATATGATGCAGCCGGAACGTTTTGTCGATCCTAAGAATGCTAACAAGGTGTGCAAGCTCCAGCACTCCATCTATGGGCTGGTGCAAGCATCTCGGAGTTGGAACATTCGCTTTGATGAAATGATCAAAGCGTTTGGGTTTATGCAGACTTATGGAGAAGCATGCATTTACAAGAAAGTGAGTGGGAGCTCTGTAGCATTTCTCATATTATATGTAGATGACATACTGTTGATGGGAAATGATATAGAATTCTTGGACAACATAAAGGCCTACTTGAATAAGTGTTTTTCAATGAAGGACCATGGAGAAGCTGCTTACATATTAGGCATCAAGATCTGTAGAGATAGATCGAGACGCCTCATAGGTCTTTCACAAAGCACATACCTTGATAAGATATTGAAGAAGTTTAATATGGATCAGTCCAAGAAAGGGTTCTTTCCTGTATTGTAAGGTGTGAAATTGAGCTCAGCTCAAAGCCCGACCACGGCAGAAGATAGAGAAAAGATGAGTGTCATTCCCTATGCCTCAGCCATAGGGTCTATTATGTATGCCACGCTGTGTACCAGACCTGATGTAAACCTTGCCGTAAGTTTGGTAGGAAGGTACCAAAGTAATCCCGGCATGGAACACTGGACAGCGGTCAAGAATATCCTGAAGTACCTGAAAAGGACTAAGGATATGTTTCTCGTTTATGGAGGTGACGAAGAGCTCGTCGTAAAGGGTTACGTCGATGCTAGCTTCGACACAGATCTGGATGACTCCAAGTCACAAACCGGATACGTGTATATTTTGAATGGTGGGGCAGTAAGCTGGTGCAGTTGCAAGCAAAGAGTCGTGGCGGGATCTACATGTGAAGCGGAGTACATGGCAGCCTCAGAGGCAGCACATGAAGCAATCTGGATGAAGGAGTTCATTACCGACCTAGGAGTTATTCCCAATGCGTCGGGCCCGATGACTCTCTTCTGAGACAACACTGGAGCTATTGCCCTTGCCAAGGAGCCCAGGTTTCACAAGAAGACCAGACACATCAAGCGTCGCTTCAACTCCATTTGTGAAAATGTTCAAGATGGAGACATAGATATTTGTAAAGTGCATACACATCTGAATGTCGCAGATCCGTTGACTAAACCTCTTCCGCGAGCAAAACATGATCAACACCAGAACTCTATGGGTGTTCGATTCATCATAATGTAACTAGATTATTGACTCTAGTGCAAGTGGGAGACTATTGGAAATATGCCCTAGAGGCAATAATAAAATGGTTATTATTATATTTCCTTGTTCATGATAATTGTCTATTGTTCATGCTATAATTGTATTGATCGGAAACCGTAGTACATGTGTGAATACATAGACCACACCATGTCCCTAGTGAGCCTCTAGTTTACTAGCTCATTGATCAACAGATGGTCAAGGTTTCCTGACTATGGACATTGGATGTCATTGATAACGGGATCACATCATTAGGAGAATGATGTGATGGACAAGACCCAATCATGAGCATAGCACAAGATCGTGTAATTTGTTTGCTAGAGCTTTTCTAATGTCAAGTATCATTTCCTTACCATGAGATTGTGTAACTCCCGGATACCGTAGGAGTGCTTTGGGTGTACAAAACATCACAACGTAACTGGGTGACTATAAAGGTTCCCTACAGGTATCTCCGAAAGTGTTTGTTGGGTTGTCACGAATCGAGACTGGGATTTGTCACTCCATATGACAGAGAGGTATCTCTGGGCCCACTCGGTAATGCATCATCATAATGAGCTCAATGTGACCAAGTGGTTGGTCACGCGATCATGCATTACGGAACGAGTAAAGTGACTTGCCGGTAACGAGATTGAACGAGGTATTGGGATACCGACGATCGAATCTCGGGCAAGTAACGTACCGATTGACAAAGGGAATTGTATACAGGATTGCTTGAATCCTCGACATCGTGGTTCATCCGATGAGATCATCGTGGAACATGTGGGAGACAACATGGGTATCCAGATCCCGCTGTTGGTTATTGGCCGAAGAGTTGTCTCGGTCATGTCTGCTTGATTCCCGAACCCGTAGGGTCTACACACTTAAGGTTCGATGATGCTAGGGTTATAAGGAAGATTTGTATGTGATTACCGAATGTTGTTCGGAGTCCCGCATGAGATCCCGGACGTCACGAGAAGTTCCGGAATGGTCCGAATGTGAAGATTTATATATGGGAAGTTGTCATACGGTCACCGGAAATATTCGGGGGCATACCGGTATTGTACCGGGGCCACCGGAGGGGTTTCTGGGGTCCACCGGGAGGGGCCACCTGACCTGGAGGGCCTCATGGGATGTAGGTGGAAGGGAACCAGCCCCTAAGAGGCTGGGCTCCAACCCCTCCTAGGGCCCATGCGCCTAGGGTTGGGGGGAACCCTAAGGGGGGCGCCCCCCCTTGCTTGGGGGGCAAGCCCCCTCCCCCTTGGCAGCCACCCCCCCTCTAGATCTCATCTAGAGGGGGACGGCCCCCTTCCCCCTTCTCCCTATAAATAGAGGGGTGAGGGGAGGGATGGAACAACACATCCAAGGCGCAGCCCCTCCCTTCCCCAACACCTCTCCTCCTCCGCAAGAGCTTGGCGAAGCCCTGCCGGAGAACTGCCACTCCATCACCACCACGCCGTCGTGCTGCTGTTGGAGCCTTCTTCCTCAACCTCTCCCTCCTCCTTGCTGGATCAAGGCGCGGGAGACGTCACCGGGCTGCACGTGTGTTGAGCGTGGAGGCACCGTTGTTCGGTGCTTAGATCGGATTAGGCCGCGATCTGAATCGCTACGTGTACGACTCCTCCAACCGCGTTCTTGCAACGCTTCCGACTCACGATCTTCAAGGGTATGAAGATGCACTCCCCTCTCTCGTTGCTAGTTACTCCATAGATTGATCTTGGTGATGCGTAGAATTTTTTTTAATTTCTGCAACGATCCCCAACACGTGTCGGCTGGCGAGATGAGATGTGGGATCGAACTATTTACGCTTGAGCATGCTTAATGACGATTGAACTATGCTTGTTTACGTGTACGCTTATTATCTATGTCTGGGTATGTTTAATCTATGTTTACTTATGTCTAATTGTGGGATATGGATACAATCAGTTTGGTTGATGGTATCTACCTCCTTTCTCATTTATTGGCCCCCTTTGTAATTTGTGTTAAATGTTGACCAAAGATTTAACTAACAAAATGTTAGTGCAGGTCAGCAAAAATTATATCGTTAAATGCGTGTTTGAACATAGTGTTTAATGATATAATTTTTTTTGACATGCATAAACATTTCTTAGTCAAATATTTGGTCGAAATTTGGTATAAATTATAGAGGGGACTAATAAACCAGGACGGAGGTAGTACGTCAATCACACACGGTTCCCAAAATTGGAACCGTGTGCAATGACTTTCATTTTGCATGTTGCTTCAATCACACACGGTTCCCAAAATTGGAACCGTGTGCAATGGCTTTCGTTTTGCTTCTTGCGTAAATCACACATGGTTGGCTCTAGCAAACCGTTGCCTCCAAAATTCTTTGTGGGACAGAAAACCCTCACCACCCAATTCAAAAAAGAAAAGAAAACCCTCGCCATCCCCACGTCACAAAAACCCTCACCCCCACCCGCCACACCATGCCTCCGGTCCCCATTCACACCTGCATAAGCTCCTCCGCGTCTATTCATGGCACCGCCAATCGCGGCGGTAACCACTTAGCTCGACGCCTGCCGCCGCTGCCAGGCTGCCGGCAAACCCCACCGCATTTCGCCACTTCTGCTTGCCGCCGCCTATCGCCATCGACTTTCCCGATGCTGCTCGCGATCGACCCAGCTCCACTCGGTTGGGGAATCTGTCGTACTGAGGGGGTTTTCTCATGGACGACAAGGTAACTAATTTAATGAGATATTATCTCATCTCTCATCCCAGTTCATTTGCCTCCTTTAATCACCCGGCGGAAATGGCAGTGAATTCATTTTTATTCATGCTGATTTGAGGGTTTTCTTTCATTCATAAAGTGTACAGTGCGCCGACACATCAGGACCTTGCGACCTCTGCCAGAGATTCCATCTCACCGTACCAGATGACTTGAGCATGTGCGCGGTATGTTCAATCTCACCCTAAATCGGCTGGCATAGCCTACTTTCCTGAAGATATTCTAAATATTGCTACATTTGGATAAAAGGTGCCACATGCACCATATACGTCAAAGGGGATTTTCCCCCCTCTTCTTTCTATATTAGGCAAATTGATGATGTATTGTTATTTCGATTACTCTCATATTTCCATGACATCATGTATACCCTATCTGTTTAATTATAGATTTTTGTCCTTCGATTTCAATTGTTGTACAGTTATTTAAATTTGGGCCCATATTTGCATGTTACCATATTTTATTTAACAATCCTACCATTCTCTGCAGCGCATCCCTTGCTATGCAACAGATTATGTGGTGGACAATTTTTCCATTTACATAGATCAAGGTTGCATGGATGTCATACTGCACACAAACCATGGATTTACAATCGTTGCTACTGTATTACTTGATGAACGTGGTGACTCCTATTTTGGCACTGGCTTTTGGAAATAAATTTCTAAGTTTTATGTACTGAAAGCTGGCACTAAAATTGGACTGCACATAAAAGGGCCTGGTCATGAGATATATGCTAACTTCCCCGACAAAATCATCCGTCCTGAGTTTGTTCGAAGTAAGTTTTCTTTTCAACTATCTACATGTTGACTTACCCAGCAATGTTAAATGAATTGTGTAGTATTTAAGCAACAAATTATTATTCCCTTTTCTTACTATATTCCTACCTAATAGCTTCTAGTTACCAATACACTTTTCTATTGCCCTGTTTTAAGTAAATATTCCCTGTACTCTCATTTCTATCAGAAAGTGCCACTGACAAGGAGACTCCGGAGGTGGAGAATGGGTCTACCAACAAGCGGAGGCGGGGAAAGCTAGAACCGCAAGCGACTCCAGCAGTTATAGACTTCATCGGCAGCCTCCTCGATGATATGTTGGCAGTCATCATCTCCCTCCTCCCAATCAAATGTGGGGCACGGACAACCATCCTTTCCCGATGGTGGCGCCCCCTATGGAACTTCACCCCTCTTGACCTCATCGACACCCACGAGCTCTGCCATGGCCATCGCAAAAGCTTGGATGCATTCTCCAAGATCCTTGGTAGTCACCCTGGCCCAACCAGAGGCCTTAGAATGGGCAAGTTCGGTTCCAATGGCAGGGACTGAGCCAAGCTTGATGACTGGTTCAGATCCCCGCCCTAGATCAGCTCGAGGAGCTCACTTTTGATGATGAGCATATGTGCTTGCTGCCAACGTCCGCGCTCCACCTCGCACCCATACTACACATCGCCAAGTTCAGGAACTGCCGTCCCCCCCCCCTTAATGACGCGCCCGCTCTTATTCTACCACAATTGAAGCACCTCGAGCTCGTCGCCATCTGCCTCTCAAACGGTGACATGGAGTACCTGCTCCATGGCTATACTGCACTCGAGTACCTTCGTCTTATGGCGATCGATGGGTTGAGTACATTCCACATCACCTCCATGACTCTCCGGACTATTTATGTGTGTTGCTGGTTTGGCAGGAAGACATCACAAGATGTGTACCATGGTATGGTCATTGAGGACACACCTACACTTTAGAGATTACTTGTACTTGATCAAGTAGGTCCAACAAGAATCAATGTCATTACTATGCCGAAATTGACAGTGATGGGCTACTCGTCTGACCAATACTCCGAACTGGTTATTGGATCCACACCCGTTCAGGTACAATAGCCGCCTTCTACCTCTCCTTCTACAAATTAACATCATTTCTAATTTTGAAGATGTTTGTTCGTCTGTCATTCAGAAAATGATTCCGACAATCTGACTGCGAAACTCACACCCGTTCAGGTACAACAGCCGCCTTCTACCTCTCCTTCTACAAATTAACATCATTTCTAATTTTGAAGATGTTTGTTCATCTGTCATTCAGAAAATGATTCCGACAATCTGACTGCGAAACTGCACACAATGAAGGTCTTGGCACTAGAATCTATCGGCCCCAACCTGGAGCAAGTTGTCACTTTCCTGAGATGCTTTCCGTTCCTGGAGTAGCTATATATCGAGGTGATGTTCCTTTCCTGTTAAATGTTAACCATAAGGGAGTTCAATTTGTGACACCTTTTTCCAAGTTTACAATGACAATGTACTACGATTTTTGAAGGATTCTCTTTTGGAAGATTTCAGTACATATATGTCTCCTTTTCCAAGTTTACAATGACAATGCTTGATCCATATGGTTACAATCCATACGCATTTCTCCTTTGGATTCATCTGTACTAGCTAGTTTTCTTAGGGAACTTTTCATCCACTCCAACATCTTGTGAAGATGGAAGATGGCATGTTAATGCCCATGTTAATCATGTCAGATCGAAGATGGCATGTTAGTGCATTTTACAAATCCTGCAAACCAAATAGGCTTGTAGTAGTGTTCAAAACTGCATCTAGGCACGAACACGTTTTCTTCTTTTGCAGATGAGATTAGGCCCAGTGGTGGATAATGTGATACAATATAACAATCACGTCGAATGCCTAGATCTGCATCTCTCAGAAATTACTTTGAACTCCTATTGAGGGACCTTACCGGAGATTATATTCGCCAGGTTCTTTGTTGTCAGAGAAAAGGTGCTGAAGGTAATGAGGTTTTCCCTACATTTATTTCGGAAAAATGAATGGTTTGTTGATCAGCGCCGGCGCCTGCGGCAGAATGGATAGGCTCCAAAAATGCTGAATTTCATTTTGGTACTTCAGATGACAGAGTAATCAGAACTCATCGTGTGAACCCCATACATGACTTCTCAGTGCCTGACCCCTTTGCCAAAGTTGTGGGGTTTCGAAACCAGACTTAGAAGTGGTAATATTAGTTTGAACCTCTTTGGTATCCATGTTCAGTGGATTAGCGCGAGCGTTTGCAGCTGATGAGCTGAATTTCATTTCTAATATCAGTTTGAACCTTGTAATCTTCTAATTTGAGCCATATAACTCTGGAATTTGAACCTTGTAATATTTTGAGCCTTTGTGGTACAATCGTTGAAATAGCATCGTATGAGACTCGTATATTGGTAGCACTATTTTGAACTTGATACGCAATGGTCTTAGATTTGATTTTATTAACCATTCTCAAATCTGTTTACCTTGTCGATCTCACAGCACACGATCTGTATAGCTAACTCGACTGCGATCTTGGACATTATTGCACACAGTTGGTTTCTTCCACCGTGTTCCCTATAGAGCGCAGAATTAATTATCGCACTCGAGTGTCCATCATCACCCTTTTGTGTAACTTTGACATCATCACCCACGGGTAAACTTACGACCGAAGTCATTCCACGCACTTTGTTTTTACAAAGCTTTTTGCCAATAAACACCCATGATTTGTCCCTCTTCTAGCCGACGCATGGCAAACCAAGCCGGGCGGGAAGCTTGCGCGGTAGCACGGAACAGGCTCACTGATGATATATTTGGAGCCTCTTCAAGCCCACGCATGATCAAACTGCGGTGCGGTGTTGTCAAGTGTGCACTAGAATCCTCACTGCCAATATGAACGTCGTGACAAGACGTGACAATTACAGGCCGGCTGGCCCCCATTTGTTATAGCAACTATTTAACCCTTGTGTCTCTTCAACCTTTCGATCGAGCCCCACCATTGCAAGAAGCACACCCACCACGACAAATTCTTAGAGAGTATCCTGCGCGGCTCCAATGCCGCTCCAAGCGGCTGCCGACGACGAGCAGTAGTTCACCATCCATGCTGTGGTGGACACCCACGGAAGGTTCGAGGAGCTGTTGATGGTGTACACCAATCACCCGGTCTGGGTGGAGCACTCCATCCACATCATGGAGCTATTGCTTGCCGACGAGAAGTACAATGTGGTCGGGTTCAACATCAAGCACACCCGTGCTCGTGCCGGGTCTCGTCCCAAGGTTGCTCTTGCCCAGATGTGCGTGGGCCACCATGTCCTCTTCTACCACTACTGCCTGGCCACAAGGCCTTGCGAGTGTTTCGCCAGGTTTGTCAACAACGCCCGCTACATGTTCGCTACGGTCGACATCACCAACGATGTCAAGGTGCTCAAGAATTCGGGCATCGCCTGCCATAATCTTGTCGACATCCAGGGCCAATACAAGATCTGGGGCAGCAAGGAGCATGAGAAGGACTCACTGGTTCACCTCGCCGAGGCCATCATTGATCGCTACTATAGAGACATGAAGGATTCCTACAACAACGACAAGCGTGCCTAGCACTCGGCCTGGATGGAGAAACTCGACAAAGATCACGTCGTGTATGCGGCCAAGGAGGCGTACACATGCTATGACATGTACAAGCGGATCGTTGACATGAGGAAGTGCCTCCTTCCCCAAAACGGCGAGGGATCCAGCCGGAAGCAGAGCAATGGCAAGCGTTATTGCAACAAGAAGTAGATGATTAGATCCTCGTTTCTCCTAGTTTGGTATGCATGTAATTTCTTACTTTGGTGTGTGAAAATGTTATCTGTGTAGTCACTTGTCTAATTGTATGCTTAATTTGGTTATGCAATGCTGTCTTTTTAAGTATATTTGTTGATGCTCTGTAGACAGAGCAAATCACATCGCACACGGACTAAACAAGGGAACCCGTCGGTGATGATTTCATCAATCACTGACGATTGTACACCAGCAATCGTTTGCTCACAACACACATGGCTTGTTAACAGGAATCGTCTGTGTTGTTGTCGGTCTTCCCACACATTTCTGATTACAAACCTGTTGGCCACGTATCACACACATCTTGTTATATTGAACCGTTTTTGTTCTCTTGTCTCAACACAAACAGTTCATCCGAGTGAACCGCATGAAGTATATCGCACACACACCTTGATATGGCTGACCGTTTCTTTTGTGTTGCCTAATCACAAACAGCTCATCCGAGTGAACCGTATGTTCTGTATCGCACACGCCTTCGTTCGGCTACCCGTTTTTTTTGTTCCTCCTCATTGCAAACAGTTAATTGAACTGAACTGTATGCCCTGCATCGCACACGCAACTAAAATCTGAACCGTGTTTGATGCATCCGTCATCGTGAAGTTTTGCACATTTTAGACGGTTCTCTGACACCATCGTTTGCGATTATTGCATCGCACACAGTTTCTCAAAGGGTCTCTGATCATAGTGTCGCCTTAGCATCATCTTGCAGTAGTGGAAGGTAAGGAATCAGGTATAACACCTAAGTTTGATTGTGTTAAATCTTTTATGGATACCGATGATTTTCGTGAATTTGGCACTATATGGACTTGACTCTGAGATAGTGGATTCTTTCTATGAATCATTTGCTACTCATGTTGATCTCCCTAAGGAGAAGTGGTCTAAATATCATCCTCCCATTGAAGTAAAAGTAGTAGAACCTATTAAAGTTGAAGAAAAGACTATCACTTATAATGTTGATGCTATTGTTCCTACTGCTTATATTGAGAAACCACCTTTCCCTGTTAGAATAAAGGATCATGCTAAAGCTTCAATTGTGGCTCGTAAGAGTAATGCTAGAATACCTTCACCCCCTGAGCAAACTAAAATTGAACCTAGAATTGCTATGGTTAAAGATCTCTTGGTAGATAGTATTGATGGGCATGTTATTTATTTCTACGATTAAGCTGCTAGAATTGTTAGACCGGATACTAAAGGTAAACATAGACCTATTGTTGGCATAGCTGTTGTTTCTGCTAAAATAGGAGATCATTGTTATAATAGCTTATGTGATATAGGTGCTAGTGTGAGTGCAATACCTCATTCCTTATACAAAGAAATTATGCATGATATTGCACCTGCTGAAATAGAAGGTATTGATGTTACTATTAAGCTTGCCAATAGAGACACTATTTTACCAATTGGGATTGTTAGAGATGTTGAAGTCTTGTGTGAGAAAATGAAATATCCTACTGAATTTCTTGTTCATGGTTCCCCACAAGATGACTTTTGTCCCAATATATTTGGTAGACCCTTCTTAAATACTATTAATGCTAGGATAGACTGCGAAAAAGATATTGCTACTGTTGGCTTAGGGGATATGTCTCATGATTTTAATTTCTCTAAATTTCGTAGAAAACCCCATGATAAAGAATTGCCTAGTAAAGATGAAATTATTGGTCTTGCTTCCATTGTCGTCCCTCCTAATGATTCTTTAGAACAATAGTTGCTCGACCATGAAAATGATATGTTTATGAATGAAAGAAGGGAAATAGATGAAGTATTCTTTAAACAGGGACCTACATGGAAACACAACTTGCATGTTGAAATCCTAGGGGATCCTCCTCCACCCAAGGGTGATCCCGTGTTTGAGCTTAACAATTACCTGATACTCTTAAATATGCTTATCTTGATGAAAAGAAGATATATCCTGTTATTATTAGTGCTAACCTTTCAGAGCGTGAAGAAGAAATTATTGAAAACTCTGAAGAAGCACCGTGCTGCTATTGGATATACTCTTGTTGATCTTAAGGGCATTAGTCCCACTCTATGCCAGCACAAAATAAAACTGGAAAAAGTTGCTAAACCAGTTGTTGATCACCAATGACGGTTAAATCCTAAGATGAAAGAAGTGGTAAGAAATGAAATACTAAACCTTCTGGAGGCAGGTATAATTTATCATGTTGCTGATAGTTATTGGGTAAGTTCTGTCCACTGTGTCCCTAAGAAGGGAGGTATTACTGTTGTTCCTAATGATAAGGATGAATTGATCCCACAAAGAATAGTTACATGTTATAGAATGGTCATTGATTTCCGCAAATTAAATAAAGCTACTAGAAAAGATCATTACCCTCTACCTTTTATTGATCAAATGCTAGAAAGACTATCCAAACATACACATTTTTGCTTTCTAGACGGTTATTCTGGTTTCTCTCAAATACCTATGTCAAAAGAGGATCAGGATAAGACTACTTTTACTTGCCCTTTCGGTACCTTTGCTTATAGATGTATGCCTTTTGGTTTATGTAATGCACCTGCTACCTTTCATAGATGTATGGTTGCTATATTCTCTGACTTTTGTGAAAAGATTTTTGAGGTTTTCATGGATGATTTCTCCATGTATGGAACTTCTTTTGATGATTGCTTAAGCAACCTTGTTAGAGTCTTGCAGAAACTTGAAGAAACTAATCTTGTCTTGAATTGGGATAAGTTCCAATTTATGGTTAATGAAGGTATTGTTTTGGGGCATAAAATTTGTGAAAGAGGTATTGAAGTTGATAAAGCTAAAGTTGATGCTATTGAAAAGATGTCATGTCCTAAGGACATCAAAGGTATAAGAAGTTTCCTTGGTCATGTCAGTTTTTATAGGAGGTTGGCCTCTGACTAATCTCTTAAAAAAAGATATTCCTTTTGTCTTCGATGATGATTGTGTAGAAGCATTTGGAATACTTAAGAGAGCCTTGATTTCTGCACCTATTGTTCAGCCACCTGATTGGAATTTACCCTTTGAAATTATGTGTGATGCTAGTGATTATGTTGTAGGTGCTGTTCTAGGACAAAGAGTTGATAAGAAATTAAATGTTATCCAATATGCTAGTAGAACTCTAGACAGTGCCCAGAGAAATTATGCTACTACTGAAAAAGAAATTTTAGCGGTTGTATTTGCTTGTGATAAGTTCAGACCTTGTATTGTTGATTCCAAAGTAACTGTTCATACTGATCATGCCGCTATTAAATACCTTATGGAAAAGAAAGATGCTAAACCTAGACTTATTAGATGGGTTCTCTTTCTACAAGAATTTGATTTGCGTATTATTGATAGAAAGGGATCTGAGAACCCCATTGCAAACAACTTGTCTAGGTTAGAGAATCTTCTTGATGACCCACTACCTATTGATGATAGCTTTCCTGATAAACAATTAGCTATCATAAATGCTTCTTGTACTGCTCCATGGTATGTTGATTATGCTAATTACATTATTGCCAAATTTACACCACCTTGTTTCACATACCAACAAAAGAAAAAGTTTTTCTATGATTTAAGACATTACTTTTGGGATGACCCACACCTTTATAAAGAAGGAGTAGATGGTGTTATTAGATGTTGTGTACCTGAGCATGAGCAGGAACAGATCCTACACAAGTGTCACTCCGAGGCATATGGAGGGCACCACATTGGAGATAGAACTGCACATAAGGTATTGCAATCCAGTTTTTATTGGCCTACTCTCTCCAAAGATGCCCGTAAGTTTGTCTTGTCTTGCGATGAATGTCAAAGAATTGGTAATATTAGTAGACGTCAAGAAATGCCTATGAACTATTCACTTGTTATTGAACCATTTGACGTTTGGGGCTTTGATTATATGGGACCTTTTCCTTCCTCTAATGGGTATACACATATTTTAGTTACTGTTGATTACGTTACTAAGTGGGTAGAAGCTATTCCAACTAGTAGCGTTGATCATAACACTTCTATTAAGATGCTTAAAGAAGTTATTTTTCCAAGGTTTGGAGTCCCTGGATACTTAATGACTGATGGTGGTTCACATTTTATTCGTGGTGCTTTTCATAAAATGCTTGCTAAGTATGATGTTAATCATAGAATTGCATCTCCATACCATCCGCAGTCTAGTGGTTAGGTACAATTGAGTAATAAAGAGATTAAATTAATTTTGCAAAAGATTGTTAATAGATCTAGAAAGAATTGGTCCAAGAAACTTGATGATGCATTATGGGCCTATAGAACTGCATATAAAAATCCTATGGGTATGTCTCCATATAAAATGGTTTATGGAAAAGCATGTCACTTACCTCTCAAAGTAGAACACAAGGCATATTGGGCTATTAAAGAACTCAATTATGATTTCAAACTTGCCGGTGATAAGAGGCTATTTGACATTAGCTCACTTGATGAATGGAGAATCCAGGCCTATGAGAACGCCAAACTATTTAAAGAAAAAGTCAAAAGATGGCATGACAAAAGGATACAAAAGCGTGAGTTTAATGTAGGTGATTATGTTTTGCTATACAACTCTCGTTTAAGTTTTTTTGCAGGAAAACTTCTCTCTAAATGGGAAGTTCCTTATGTTATCGAGGAGGTGTGATAAGTCAATTTTGCATCATGCTTTTATATCGATATTTATGGCATTATGGGCTGTTATTACACATTATGTCACAATACTTATGTCTATTCTCTCTTATTTTACAAGGTTTACATGAAGAGGGAGAATGCCGGCAACTGAAATTCTGGGCTGGAAAAGGAGCAAATATTAGAGACCTATTCTACACAGCTCCAAAAGTCCTGAAACTTCACGGAGGTAGTTTTTGGAATTAATACAAAATACTGGCAAAAGAATCAACCAGAGGGGGGCCACCCACCATCCACGAGGGTGGGGGGCGTGCCCCTTGCCTCGTGGGCCCCCTGGCAGGCCTCTCGTGCCCATCTTCTACTATATGAAGTCTTTTACCCTGGAAAAAATCATAAGGAAGCTTTCGGGACGAAACACCGCCACCACGAGGTGGAACCTTGGCGGAACCAATCTAGGGCTCCGGCGGAGCTGTTCTGCCGGTGAAACATCCCTCCGGGAGGGGGAAATCATCACCATTGTAGTCAGCATAGATCCTCTCTTCGGGAGGGGGTCAATCTCCATCAACATCTTCACCAGCACCATCTCCTCTCAAACCCTAGTTCATCTCTTGTATCCGATCTTTGTCCCAAAGCCTCAGATGGTACCTGTGGGTTGCTAGTAGTGTTGATTACTCCTTGTAGTTGATGCTAGTTAGTTTATTCGGTGGAAGATCATATGTTCAGATCCTATACGCAAATTAATACCCCTCTAATTATGAACATGAATATGATTTGTGAGTATTTACGCTTGTTCCTGGGGACATGGGATGTCTTGCTATAAGTAGTCCTGTGAATTTCGTATTCGTTCGATATTTTGATGAGATGTATGTTGTCTTTCCTCTAGTGGTGTTATGTGAATGTCAACTACATGACACTTCACCATTGTTTGGGCCTAGAGGAAGGCATTGGGAAGTAATAAGTAGATGATGGGTTGCTAGAGTGACAAAAGCTTAAACCCTAGTTTATGCGTTGCTTCGTAAGGGGCTGATTTGGATCCATATGTTTCATGCTATGGTTAGGTTTACCTTAATTCTTCTTTCGTAGTTGCTTGCGAGAGTAGTTAATCATAAGTGGGATTCTTGTCCAAGGAAGGGCAGCACCCAAGCACCGGTCCACCCACATATCAAATTATCAAAGTAACGAACGTGAATCATATGAGTGTGATGAAAACTAGCTTGACGATAATTCCCATGTGTCCTCGGGAGCATTTTCCTTCATATAAGAATTTGTCCAGGCTTGTCCTTTGCTACAAAAAGGATTGGGCCATCTTGCTGCACCTTATTTAATTTCATTACTTGTTACCTGTTACAAATTACCTTATCACAAAACTATCTGTTATCGATAATTCTAGTGGTTGCAGAGAATACCTTACCAAAAACCGCTTGTCATTTCCTTCTGCTCCTCGTTGGGTTTGACACTCTTACTTATCAAAAGGACTACGATAGATCCCCTACACTTGTGGGTCATCAAGACTCTTTTCCGGCGCTGTTCCCGGGGAGTGAAGCGCCTTTGGTAAGTGGAACTTGGTAAGGAAAAATTTACATAGTGTGCTGAAATTTACTGTCACTTGTTACTATGGAAAGTAACCCTTTGAGGGGTTTGTTCGGGGTATCTTCACCCCGACCAGTAGAGAAAAGAGTTGCTCCTCAACCTACTGAAAATGTTTACTTTTAAATTCCTTCGGGTATGGTAGAGAAACTGCTAGCTAATCCTTTTACAAGAGATGGAACATTGCATCCCGATTTGCACCTAATCTATGTGGATGAAGTTTATGGATTATTTAAGCTTGCAGGTATGCCCGAGGATGTTATCAAGAAGAAGGTCTTCCCTTTATATTTGAAGGGAAAGGCATTGACATGGTTTAGGCTATGTGATCATATGGGATCATGGAACTACAACCGATTGAAATTGGAATTTCATCAGAAGTTTTATCCTATACATCTTGTTCATCGTGATCGTAATTATATATATAATTTTTGGCCTCGCGAAGGAGAAAGCATTGCTCGAGCTTGGGGGGGGGCTTAAGTCAATGTTATATTCATGCCCCAATCATGAGCTCTCAAGAGAAATTATTATTCAAAAAAACATTACGCTCGACTTTCTCTCAACAATCGCTCCATGCTCGATGCTTCTTGTATTGGCTCTTTCATGATGAAGACTATTGAATTCAAATGGGATTTACTGCAAAGAATTAAACGCAACTCGGAAGATTGGGATCTCAACGAAGGTAAGGAGTCAGGTATAACACCTAAGTTTGATTGTGTTAAATATTTGATGGATACTGAAGCTTTTTGTGAATTTAGCACTAAATATGGACTTGAATGTGAGATAGTAGCTTCTTTCTGTGAATCATTTGCTACTCATGTTGACCTCCCTAAGGAGAAGTTGTTTAAATATAATCCTCCCATTGAAGTAAAAGTAGTTGCACCTATTAAAGTTGAAGAAAATACTATCACTTATAATGATCCTATTGTTCCTACTACCTATATTGAGAAAGCCCCTTTCCCTGTTAGGATAAAGGATCATGATAAAGCTTCAACTATGGTTCGTAAGATAATACTAGAACACCTACACCACCTGAGCAAATTAAAGTTGAACCTAGTATTGCTATGGTTCAAGATCTCTTGGCTGATAATATTGATGGGCATGTTATTTACTTCTGTGATGAAGCTGCTAGAATTGCTGGACGTGATACTAAAAATAAACATAGACTTGTTGTAGGTATGCCTGTTATTTCTGTTAAAATAGGAGATCATTGCTATCATGGCTTATGTGATATGGGTGCTAGTGCAAGTGCAATACCTCATTCCTTATACAAAGAAATTATGCATGATATTGCACCTGCTGAGATAGAAGAAATCGATGTTCCAATTAAGCTTGCCAATAGAGATACTATTTTACCAGTTGGGATTGTTAGAGATGTTGAAATCTTGTGTGGGAAAGTTAAATATCCTACTGATTTTCTTGTTCTTGGCTCCCCACAAGATAACTTTTGTCCCATCATATTTGGTAGACCCTTCTTGAATACTGTTAATGCTAGGATAGACTACAAAAGGATGTTGTTACTATTGGTTTGGGGGATATGTCTCATGAGTTTAATTTTGCTAAATTTCATAGACAACCCCATGATAAAGAATTACCTAGTAAAGATGAAATTATTGGTCTTGCCTCTATTTTCGTGCCTCCTAATGATCCTTTAGAACAATATTTGCTAGACCATGAAAATGATATGTTTATGAGTGAAAGAAGGGAGATAGATGAAGTATTCTTTACACAGGGACCTATTTTGAAACACAACTTGCCTGTTGAAATGCTAGGGGATCCTCCACCACCCAAGGGTGATCATCTTGGTGTATCCATAAGAGAGAATGACACTAAGTTGCCACCTACTTTTCTAGATTACAATGCTATGGTTCGTTACCAGTTTGTTGAGAGGAACGATCAGTCCCACCAGTACCAACTAATCTTTGACAGACGGCATGTTATCTATATTACCCTTCTTGCTCCTGCCTTCTTTAACTTTCAGGTAAATGGGATATATTTTATAACTAGAGAGGAGGCAAACGAGTATGAGAGAACAGCGGAGTCCGCTCGCCTCCAGGAAGAAGCTCGTCAGGCGGTAGCTGCCGCAGCACAGTACAACCCCAACTATGATGTCGGATATCATCCGGGCCAGTGGTGGCCTTAGACCAACTTAGGCCAAAAGCCTAAGCTTGGGGGAGTACATATATATCACCGGAATTACATTCATGTTCACACACTCATTCCAATTATTGGTGTTCATACTTTTTCATTGTATTATCCATGCTAGTTTATTTTATTTTCTCGCTTTCATCTTGTGTGTTTGAAAAACTTTGAGGAAAACTAAAAAAATTAGTAGTAGCTTCTAGCTAGTTTACTTTCCATGCTTAGTAGTAGTATTAAAAAGAAAACCCAAAAATATTTCTTGTTCTTCTATTGCTTGTTGGGAGCTTTCCTGTGTAAATAGTTTTTCTCGTTCTTGTTTTACTTCCTTCTGAAAAACAAAAACTCCAAAAATATTTCAGTGTGTTTCTTTGAAATTCTTTTATTTTCTTTGGGGGTCAAGAGGAGAAGACCATGATGAAAATGATGAGTGGCTCTCATATGCATTATTGTTGATCCAACAAAGAGCCCATATTACCTTGTCTTCTCCTTTGAATAAATGTTTGCAGATTCCAGCTTAGTCCAATGCACGTGCACTATTATTATTATCCACACCGTTCGGTCGTGCAAGTGAAAGGCAATAATGACGATATTTGATGAAATGATTGAGATGAGGAAAAGCTGGTATGAACTCGACCTGTCTTGTTTTTGTAAATATGATCAGTTCATCATTCCTAATTTAGCCTATTATGAATGAAACATGTTTGCAATGACAATTAGAGATTATAGTTACTAATGCCATGTTTAATTATCTAGGAGTTTATAATGCTTTACCTTGCGTGTCAACATGCTATTAAAATGGTTGTGATGTAGTATGATAGGATGGAATCCTCCTTTGAGTGATTCGATTGACTTGACTTGGCACATGTTCACGCATGTAGTTCAAACAAAATCAACATAGCCTCCACAATATTTATGTTCATGGTGATTTATATCCTACTCATTCTTGCACTCGGTGTTGGTTAATCTCAATGCATGTTTATGATTGTTGTCCCTCTCTAGTTGGTCGCTTCCTAGTCTCTTTCTAGAATTCACTTGTACTAAGCAGGAATACTGCTTGTGCATCCACTTCCATAAACCCCAAAGTTGTTCCATATGAGTCCACCATACCTACCTATATGCGGTATTTACCTGCCGTTCCAAGTAAATTTGCATGTGCCAAACTCTACACCCTCAAATGAAATTATGTTTTGTATGCTCGAATCGCTCATGTAGCAACTAGGGTTGTCTATATCTTCCATGCTAGGTGGGTTATTCTCACGATGAGTGGACTCCTCTCATCATTCATGAGAAAATGGCCGGTAATCGGGATGCCCAGTCCCATGCTCAAATCAAATCAAAATATTGCAAACAAAACTCCCCAGGATTTTTTGTTAGTTGGATAGTACCCATTGTTTCGGACCAGCCGTGTAATGTGCTTGTTGGTGGTGGGGGAGTATAAACTTTACCATTCTGTTTGGGAACCGCCTATAATGTATGTAGCATGAAAGATACCGAGATCTCTTGGTTGTTATGTTGATAATGAAAGCATACCGCTCAAAATAATATTTATCTCTATTTTAAAAACTCGAGCTCTAGCACCTCTGCAAATCCCTGCTTCCCTCTGTGAAGGGCCTATCTATTTATTTTTCTTGCTGAGTCATCATCTCTTACGAGAGCATCACTGTCATTTGTATGCGTTGTTATTAATTGATATTGAGTATGATTGTGACTCGATCTATTTTGCCATGAATTACAATGTCTAGTCAGTCCTTGATCTTCAGGGGTGCTCTGCATTTATGTTTTGCAGTCTCAGAAAAGGCTAGCGAGATACCATCTTGCTATATCATATCATGATTGTTTTGAGAAAGTGTTGTCATCCCAGATTTATTATTATTACTCGTTAGTTGATTCTGCCATTGATATGAGTGAAGCTGAGACCTAAATGTTATTGTATAATCTTTGCTGAAACTTGAATGTTGGCTTTACATATTTGCAACAACAAGATCAAACAGAGTTTGTAAAAGATCTTCTTTATCACTTTCAGTTTGTCAACTATATTGCTTGAGGACAAGGGGAAGTTGATACGTCTCCAACATATCTACTTGTCCAAACTCTTTTGCCCTTGTTTTGGACTCTAATTTGCATGATTTGAATGGAACTAACCCGGACGGACGCTGTTTTCAGCAGAATTGCCATGGTGTTATTTTTGTGCAGAAATATAAGTTCTCGGAATGACCTGAAACTTCATGGAGATAATGAATAAATAAAAAATATTAGCGAAAGAATCGGGGACCCACATCTTATCCACGAGGGTGGGGGCGCGCCCTACCCCCCCTGGGCATGCCCCCTGTCTTGTGGGCCCCTGGACCTCCATCGACCTCAACTCCAACTCCATATATTCACGTTCGGGGAAAAAAAAATTAGAGAGAAGGATTCATCGCGTTTTATGATACGTAGCCACCGCCAAGCCCTGTTCTTCTTCAGGAGCAGATCTGGAGTTCGTTCGGGGCTCCGGAGAGGGGAATCCGCCGCCCTCGTCATCATCAACCATCCTCCATCACCAATTTCATGATGCTCACCGCCGTGTGTGAGTAATCGCATCGTAGGCTTGCTGGACGGTTATGGTTTGGATGAGATTTACCATGTAATCGAGTTAGTTTTGTTAGGGTTTGATCCCTAGTATCCATTATGTTCTAAGATTGATGTTGCTATGACTTTGCTATGCTTAATGCTTGTGACTAGGGCCCGAGTGCCATGATTTCAGATCTGAACCTATTATGTTTTCATGAATATATGTGTGTCCTTGATCCTATCTTGCAAGTTATAGTCACCTACTACGTGTTATGATCTGGCAACCCCGGAGTGACAATAGTCGGGACACTTCCCGGTGATGACCGTTGTTTGAGGAGTTCTTGTATTCACTAAGTGCTGATGCTTTGGTCGGGTACTCTACTAAAAGGAGGCCTTAATATCCCTTAGTTTCCAATAGGACCCCGCTGCCACGGGAGGGTAGGACAAAAGATGCCGTGCAAGTTCTTTTCCATAAGCACGTATGACTATATTCAGAATACATGCCTACAATATATTGATGAATTGGAGCTAGTTCTGTGTCACCCTATGTTATAACTGTTGCATGATGAATGCCATCCGACATAATTATCCATCATTGATCCATTGCCTATGAGCTCGTTTCATATTGATCTTTGCTAAGTTACTTTTCCTTTGCCACTGTTACAATTGCTACAAAACGGCTACTGTTACTTTTACCACCGTTACTGTTACTTCCATACTACTTTGCTACTAAATATTTTGCTGCAGATATTAAATCTTTTAGGTGTGGTTGAATTGACAACTCAGCTGTTAATACTTGAGAATATTCTTTGGCTCCCCTTGTGGCCTCAATAAATTTGGGTTGAATACTCTACCCTCGAAAACTGTTGTGATCCCCTATACTCATGGGCTATCAAGGCTCGGGCAGCGCCGTGGCCTCACGAACCGGGACTGATGCACCCTTTGGTCCCATTTCGTGAGTGAACCGGGATTAATGCCCTTATCCTGGCCTCAACCAAAGCCCTGTTTTCTACTAGTGCGATGACACAATTAATATCTTTAGGGTACAAACATAGTCTGTCGTCATGATACAAAAATGAGTCAAATCAGTATAAAAAAACCAAATTAGTTGAGTATAAAAAACAATATGACAAAGGAAAGACCGAAAAAAATACCTTGTGCAATAACATTTAATTTGGCATCCTTTTTTGGATCATTATGTTGTAATAACTCGTGAATATTCGGCCCCATCGAGTGATGACAGTTCAGAACCCTTGTCGATGGATTCTTTTTGGACATCTCCAAAATCCATACCTATGTCTCCTATATCTAGAAAAAAATCACCTTTTGTATTATCATGTATAACATACATAATTTGTTTAGCTATATGAACCTCTTCTCATGGTGTTTCGGTTCGGTCTGTCATCATTACATCAGCGCGTATACCAGAACCCATCACTTTTTATCTCTGATGAGCAAAATTGGTAGATTTAAAATATAAATCATATTTTATACTACATCATATAAACATATATAATATATAATGAAAATAAAAATGAAACTAAAACAACAGTTTTAATTTGTAAAAAATTCTGTTTTTCTTTTTCCACCTAGTTTTTTTTTGGAAAGGTGGACACCTTACCTTCTCACTACACACTGTCCACTCCTCTCCCTCCACCTCGTCTCCCTGTCATGTCTCCCTCATCCTCCTCTGCCCCGCATCACCGCTGGCCAGTGCCCTTACCCCCACAGCTGCCATAACCAGCAAACTCGTCTCCGACCACCGCCCCCTCTCATCCCCTCCCCTCTGCTCATAAAAAAAGAGGAGAGCGGAAGATCGAGCGACCAGGCGGTGACCAGATCCACCCAAAACTGGTACCGTTGCAACAGGTGATGACCACGGTGTGGACGGGTGGCGCCAACTTGCCGCATTCGGCTGCGGAATTGCTCCCGCTGGGCCACCCGAACCCGTCCGTCCTCGAGCGTCTCCTCCGCCTGCTCGCCTCCGTGGCGTCTTCCCCGAGCACACAGCCAACGGCGGCCAGACGTGGTACACGCGGACCGCCGTGGGGCGCACCCTGGTGCCGACTACACAATCAGACGCGTCATACGCTGACTACATGCTACAACACCACTAGGACGCACTTGTGCTGGCATGGCCGCGGCTCCACGAGGCCGTGTTCGACCCCGCCAGCCCCGAGCACTTCGCGCACACCCACGCCGGCATTGATAACCCACAAGTGTAGGGGATCGCAACAGCTTTCGAGGGTAAAGTATTCAACCCAAATTTATTGACTCGACACAAGGGGAGCCAAAGAATATTCTTGAGTATTAGCAGTTGAGTTGTTAATTCAACCACACCTGGATAACTTAGTATCTGCAGCAAGGTGTTTAGTAGCAAACTAATATGATAGTAATGGTAATAGTGGTAAAGATAAAGATAGCAAAAGTAATATTTTTGGGTTCTGTAGTGATTGTAACAGTAGCAACGGAAAAGTAAATAAGCGAAGCACAAAATGTGAAAAGCTCGTAGGCAATGGATTAGTGATGGATAATTATGTCGGATGCGATTCCTCATGTAATAGCTATAACATAGGGTGACACGGAACTAGCTCCAATTCATCAATGTAATGTAGGCATGTATTCCGAATATAGTCATACGTGCTTATGGAAAAGAACTTGCATGACATCTTTTGTCCTAGCCTCCCATGACAGCGGGGTCCTAGTGGAAACTAAGGGATATTAAGGCCTCCTTTTAATAGAGAACCAGACCAAAGCATTAACACATAGTGAATACATGAACTCCTCAAACTATGGTCATCACTGAGAAGTATCCCGATTATTGTCACTTCGGGGTTGTCGGATCATAACACATAATACGTGACTATAGACTTGCAAGATAGGATCAAGAACACACATATATTCATGAAAACAAAATAGGTTCAGATATGAAATCATGGCACTCGGGCCCTAGTGACAAGCATTAAGCATAGCAAAGTCATAGCAACATGAATCTCAGAACCTAGTGGATACTAGGGATCAAACCCTAACAAAACTAACTTAATTGCATGGTAAATCTCATCCAACCCATCACCGTCCAGCAAGCCTATGATGGAATTACTCACGCACGGCGGTGAGCATCATGAAATTGGTGATGGAGGATGGTTGATGATGACGACGGCGACGAATCCCCCTCTCCGGAGCCCCGAACAGACTCCAGATCAGCCCTCCCGAGAGAGATTAGGGCTTGGCGGCGGCTCCGTATCGTTAAACGCGATGAAACTTTCTCTCTGATTTTTTTCTCCGCGAGTTGGAATATATGGAGTTGGAGTTGAGGTTGGAGCCTCAGGGGGCCCACAGGACAGGGGGACGCGCCTAGGGGGGAGGGCGCGCCCCCCACCCTCGTGGACAGGGTGTGGGCCCCTGGTCTTGATTCTTTCTCCAGTATTTTTTATATTTTCCAAAAAGTGCCTCTGAGGATTTTCAGGACATTCCGAGAACTTTTGTTTTCTACACATGAAACAACATCATGGCAATTCTGCTGAAAACAGCGTCAGTCCGGGTTAGTTTCATTCAAATCATGCAAGTTTGAGTCCAAAACAAGGGCAAAAGTGTTTGGAAAAGTAGATACGTTGGAGACATATCAACTCCCCCAAGCTTAAACCTTTGCTTGTCCTCAAGCAATTCAGTTGATAAACTGACAGTGATAAAGAAAAACTTTTACAAACTCTATTTGCTCTTGTTGTTGTAAACATGCAAAGCCAGCATTCAGGTTTCAACAAATATTATGAACTAACCATACTCACAATAACACTTAGGTCTCACAATTACTCATATCAATGGCATAATCAGCTAGCAAGCGATAATAATAAAACTCGGATGACAACACTTTCTCAAAACAGTCATAACATGATATAACAAAATGGTATCTCGCTAGCCCTTTCTAAGACCGCAAAACATAAATGCAGAGCACCTTTAAAGATCAAGGACTGACTAAACATTGTAATTCATGGTAAAAGAGATCCAATCAAGTCATACCCAATATAAACCAATAATAATGAATGCAAATGACAATGTGCTCTCCAGCGGGTGCTTTTTAATAAGAAAGGTGATGACTCAACATAAAAATAAATAGATAGGCCCTTCGCGGAGGAAAGCAGGGATTTGTAGAGGTGCCAGATCTCGATTTTAAAATAGGGATTGAATAACATTTTGGGCGGCATACTTTCACTGGCAATGCAACAACTATGGGATGGATGTATCTTCCATACTACATGCATTATAGGCAGTTCCCACGCAGAATGATAAAAGTTTATACTCCCCCAACCACCAACAAGCACCAATCCATGGCTTGCTCGGAACAACGAGTGCCTCCAACTAACAACAGCCCTGGGGGAGTTTTGTTTAATTATTTTGATTTGCTTTGATCTTTTTGGATCATGGGACTGGGCATCCCGGTTACCGTCCCTTTCTCGTGAATGAGGAGCGGAGTGTGCTCCTCTTGAGAATAACCCACCTAGCATGGAAGATATAGGCATCCCTAGTTGAAACATGAGCTGCTCGAGCATACAAAACAGAATTTCATTTGAAGGTTTGGAGTTTGGCACATACAAATTTACTTGGAACGGCAGGTAGATACCGCATATAGGTAGGTATGGTGGACTCATATGGAACAACTTTGGGGTTTAAGGAGTTTGGATGCACAAGCAATATTCCCGCTTAGTACAGGTGAAGGCTAGCAAAAGACTAGGAAGCGACCAACTGAGAGAGCGACAACAGTCATAAACATGCATTAAAACAAATTCACACTGAATACAAACATGAATAGGATATAATCCACCATGAACATAAATACCATGAAGGCTATGTTGATTTGTTTCAACTACATGCGTGAACATGTGCCAAGTCGAGTCATTCAATTCATTCAAAGGAGGATACCATCCCATCATACCACATCATAATCATTCTAATAGCATGTTGGCACGCAAGGTAAACCATTATAACTCATAGCTAATCAAGCATGGCACAAGCAACTATAATCTCTAAATGTTATTGCAAATATGTTTACTTCACAATAAGCTGAATCGGGAACGATGAACTCATCATATTTACAAAAACAAGAGAGCCCGAGTTCATACCAGCTTCTCTCATCACAATCAGTCCATCATATATTGTCATTATTGCCTTTCACTTGCACGACCGAACGATGTGTATAATAATAATAGTGCACATGCATTGGACTAAGCTGGAATCTGCAAGCATTCAACTCAAGAGAGAGAAGACAAGGTAATATGGGCTCTAAATTAAATAAGCAATCATGCATACGAGAGCCACTAAGCATTTTCAATATGGTCTTCTCGACCCCCAAAGAAAAGAAAAGAAAAGAAAACTATTTACACGAAAAAGCTCTCAACAAGTAAAAAGAAGAACGAGAAATCTTTTTGGGTTTTCATTTTAGTTTCTACTACAAGCATGGAAATTAAACTAACTAATTTTTTTTCTTAAGGTTTATCAAACACTCAAGAAGAAAACTAGAAAAAGGAAATTTAAACTAGCATGGATAATACAATGAAAGAGTATGAGCACCGACGACTAGAATAGTGTGTGATCATGAATGTAAAGTCGGTGAGAGATACGTACTCCCCCAAGCTTAGGCTTTTGGCCTAAGTTGGTCTAATGCCAACGGTAGCCTAGCTGATATCCGTAGTTATAGCTGGGGTCGTACTGAGATGCAGCAGCAAATGTCTCCTGAGCTGCGGCATGTTGGCGAGCTGCCTTCGCTCTCCCCTCGTGTTCAGCTACTTCCTCCCTGGTAACAACATGTCTTCCTTTTGCCTGACAATCAAAAAGGAGAGGAGCAGGAAGAGTAACATGGACGACGTTGCGTATGTTATAGATTAGTCGATAATGGAGGAATTGTTCATTCCTCCTAAGAAAATGATGATTGACCATAGCGTCATAATCTAAATAAGTAGGAGGTATCATCATATCCCCCTCTCGTGGGGCTATACCAAGATAGTTAGCCACACGGGTTGCATAAATTCCTCCAAATAAATCTCCACCTCTACCATTATTCTGCAACCTACGTGCAACTATTGCCCCCAAGTTATAACCTTTATAACCTAACACAACACTCTTGACGACACAAAGATCAGGGACACACATATGACATGCTTCATCTTTACCGTTAATGCATCTACCAATGAAGAGAGCAAAATAATGTATAGCAGGAAAATGAATGCTCCCTATGGTAGCTTGTGTAATATCCCTAGATTCTCCCACAGTAATACTAGCAAGGAAATCTCTTAATTCAGATTCGTGAGGATCATTAATATTACCCCACTGCGGAAGTTTGCAAGCAGTTGTAAAATCCTCTAAGTCCATGGTATAAGATGTATCATAAATATCAAATAGGACACTAGGAGAATTACGCGTACAGTTGTATTTAAACCTCCGCACAAAGGAATCAGTCAATTGATGGTACCGGGGACACTTATCTTGTAAGAAGTCCTCTAGCTCAGCATTACGCACATACACGTCCAATTCCTCCTTAAAGCATGCTTCGACCATAAAATCATCGGATGGCCACTCACAAGCCCGTACATCCGCATCCCTCGGTAATTCAACATCTTGCTCACGCATAGCAATCCTGGGCCCTTTCTTTACCGAGGAACCACCTTGATACATTCTCCTAGACATAATTCTTTTTCGAAAAATTTCTGAAATTTTAGTAACTTCAAAATAAAAGTGAATAAAACTTAACAAGAATGGTAGCAACTACTCCTACAAGTGCCTAGAGCCTATATCATGCATTAGAAATGCTTGGGACCTCATAAATTTAACATGCAAGCTCAAGAACATGGTCACCTATGCAGCAAAAATTTGCAATGAATAAAGTACTAGAACAAAAACTAATTGGACCAATGGAGGAGTCACATACCAAGCAACAATCTCCCAAAGCAGTTTTGTGAATGGAGCTTTGAGCATGGAGATCGAAAATCGCAGCAAAATGAGCTACTCGTGTTTGAGTTGGATGAGGATTTTTTTAGGTAGAAGATGAAGTGTGTGGGTGCTGGCATAAGTGGAGGGGAGCCACCAGGGGCCCACGAGACAGGGGGGCGCGCCCAGGTGGGATGGGCGCACCCTCCACTCTCGTGGTCTGGTGCTTGCCCCTCCTGCAGTGATTTCAGTGCCTAAAATCCTCAAATATTCCCTAAAAAAGCATACTAAATTTGCAGGGCATTTGGAGCACTTTTATTTTCATGATATTTTTTATTGCAAGGATAATTTAGAAAACAGACAGATAATATTATTTTTGCTTTATTTTAAAATAACAGAAAGTAAAAAGAGGGTGCAGAAGGTTGTGCCTTCTAGTTTCATCCATCTCATGATCATCAAAATGAATCCACTAACAAGGTTGATCAAGTCTTGGTAACAAACTCATTCCGAATAACACGGAACCCAGAGAAATTTCGAATAACACTAAGTTACCTCAGCGGGGATATGAAAATCCCCAACAATAAGAATATCATACTTTTTCTTGACAGTAGGGAGAGGAAATTCAAAACCTCCAATAATGATAGTTGGAACTTTTCCAATAGAATTGATACTATGAACTTGAGATTGTTTCCTCGGAAAGTGTACCGTATGCTCATTACCATTAACATGAAAAGTGAGATTGCCTTTGTTGCAATCAATAACAGCCCCTGCAGTGTTCAAAAAAGGTCTACCAAGGATAATCGACATACTATCGTCCTCGGGAATATCAAGAATAACAATGTCCATTAAGATAGTGACATTTGCAACCACAACAGGCACATCCTCACAAATACCGACAGGTATGGCAGTTGATTTATCAGCCATTTGCAAAGATGTTTCAGTAGGTGCCAACTTATTCAATTCAAGTCTACGATATAAAGGGAGAGGCATAACACTAACACCGGCTCCAAGATCACATAAAACAGTTCTAACATAATTTCTTTTAATGGAGCATGGTATAGTTGGTACCCTCGGATCTCCAAGTTTCTTTGGTATTCCACCCTTAAAAGTGTAATTAGCAAGCATGGTGGAAATTTCAGCTTCAGGTATCTTTATTTTGTTTGTAATGATATCCTTCATATATTTAGCATAAGGGTTTACTTTAAGCATATAAGTTAAGCGCATACGTAAGAAGATAGGTCTAATCATTTTAGCAAAGCGCTCAAAATCCTCATCATCCTTTGTCTTGGATGGTTTAGGAGGAAAGGGCATGGGTTTCTGAACCCAAGGTTCTCTTTCTTTACCGTGCTTCCTGGCAAAAAAATATCTCTTATCATAACGTTGATTCTTTGATTGTCGGTTATCAAGATCAACATCAAGTTCAATTTCTACTTCTTTGTTTCTGCTAGGTTGAGCATCAACATGAACATTATCATTAACATTATCACTAGGTTCATATTCATCACCTGATTGTGTTTCAGCATCAGAAATAGAAATATCATTGGGATTCTCAGGTGTGTCTACAGTAGGTTCACTAGAAGCATGCAAAGTCCTATCATTTTTCTTTTTCTTCTTTTTTGAAGAACTAGGTGCCTCTAAATTATTTCTCTGAGAATCTTGCTTGATTCTCTTAGGGTAGCCTTCAGGATACAAAGGTTCCTGAGTCATTCTACCAGTTCTAGTAGCCACTCTGACAACAAAGTCATTTTTATTATTTAATTCATCAAGCAAATCATTTTGAGCTTTAAGTACTTGCTCAGCTTGAATAGCAACCATAGACGGATATTTGCTAATGAGTTTAAGTTCACCTTTAACTCTAGCCATATTATCACTCACGCGTCCTATCTCAAAAGCATTATTCTTTAACTATCTACCAACATAAGCGTTAAAACTTTCTTGTCTAGCCATAAAGTCGTCAAATTCATCTAAGCATGGGATATGAAATTTAGTAGAGGGGATTTCAACTTTATCATATCTATAGAGAGAATTTACCTTTACTACCTGTGTCGGGTTATCAAGACAATGTAATTCTTCAACATGCGGTATATTAAGACCATGTATTTCTTTAATAGGTGGTAAATTCTTAACATCTTCAGCTTTAATACCTTTTTCTTTCATTGATTTCTTTGCCTCTTGCATATCTTCAGGACTGAGGAATAAAACACCTATCTTCTTCGGAGTGGGTTTAGGAATAGGCTCAGGAGTTGGCTCAATTGGTTCAGGAATTGCCTCAGGAATTGGCTCAGGGAGAGTCCAATTATTTTCATTAGTTAACATATTATTCAATAGTAATTCAGCTTCGTCGACTGTTCTTTCCCTGAAAACACAACCAACACAACTATCCAAGTAGTCCTTGGAAGCATCGGTTAGTCCATTATAAAAGATATCAAGTATTTCATTTTTCTTAAGTGGATGATCAGGCAAAGCATTAAGTAATCGGAGAAGCCTCCCCCAAGCTTGTGGGAGACTCTCTTCTTTGATTTGCACAAAATTATATATTTCCCACAAGGCAGCTTGTTTCTTATGGGCAGGGAAATATTTAGCAGAGAAGTAATAAATCATATCCTGGGGACTACGCACACAACCAGGAGCAAGAGAATTATACCAAGTCTTAGCATCACCCTTTAATGAGAACGGAAATATCTTAATGATATAATAATAGCGAGATTTATCGTCATGAGTAAACAGTGCGGCCATATCATTCAACTTGGTAAGATGTGCCACAACAGTTTTAGTTTCAAGGCCATAAAAAGGACCAGACTCTACCAAATTAATAATTTCAGGATCAACAGAGAATTCATAGTCCTTATCAGTAACAAAGATAGGTGAAGTGGCAAAAGCAGGGTCATGTTTCATTTTAGCATTTAAAGTCTTTTGTTTCAGCTTAGCTAACAATTTCTTAAGATCTGATCTATCATTGCAAGCAAGAAAATCTCTAGCAGTTTCTTCATCCATAACATAACCCTCAGAAACAACAGGCAATTAATAATCATTCGGAGAACCTTCATCATCACTATCATCAATAATAGCATCTTCAATAATTTCGTTCTCTCTAGCCCTAGCAAGTTGTTCATCAAGAAATTCACCTAATTGTAAAGTAGTATCACGCACAGAAGTAGTTTCATCATAAGTGTCATGCAAAGCAGACGTGGCATCATCAATAACATGCGACATATCAGAATTCATAGCAGTAGCAGGTTTAGGCGTCGCAAACTTACTCATAACAAAAGGAGAATCTAGTGTAGAGCTAGATGGCAGTTCCTTACCTCCCCTCGTAGTTGAGGGATAGATCTTGGTTTTAGCGTCTTTCAAGTTCTTCATAGTGGTCAACAGATATAAATCCCAAGTGACTCAGAGAATAGAGCTATGCTCCCCAGCAACGGCGCCAGAAATTAGTCTTGATAACCCACAAGTGTAGGGGGTCGCAACAACTTTCGAGGGTAAAGTATTCAACCCAAATTTATTGATTCGACACAAGGGGAGCCAAAGAATATTCTTGAGTATTAGCAGTTGACTTGTCAATTCAACCACACCTGGATAACTTAGTATCTGCAGCAAGGTGTTTAGTAGCAAAGTAATATGATAGTAATGGTAACCGTGGTAAAGATAAAGATAGCAAAAGTAATATTTTTGGGTTTTGTAGTGATTGTAACACTAGCAACGGAAAAGTAAATAAGCGAAGCACAAAATGTGAAAAGCTCGTAGGCAATGGATCAGTGATGGATAATTATGTCGGATGCGATTCCTCATGTAATAGCTATAACATAGGGTGACACAGAACTAGCTCCAATTCATCAATATAATGTAGGCATGTATTCCGAATATAGTCATACGTGCTTATGGAAAAGAACTTGCATGACATCTTTTGTCTTACCCTCCCGTGGCAGCGGGGTCCTAGTGGAAACTAAGGGATATTAAGGCCTCCTTTTAATAGAGAACCCGACCAAAGCATTAACGCATAGTGAATACATGAACTCCTCAAACTACGGTCATCACCGAGAAGTATCCCAATTATTGTCACTTCGGGGTTGTCGGATCATAACACATAATAGGTGACTATAGACTTGCAAGATAGGATCAAGAACACACATATATTCATGAAAACACAATAGGTTCAGATCTGAAATCATGGCACTCGGGCCCAAGTGACAAGCATTAAGCATAGCAAAGTCATAGCAACATCAATCTCAGAACATAGTGGATACTAGGGATCAAACCCTAACAAAACTAACTTAATTACTCCCTCCGTTCCTAAATACTTGTCTTTCTAGGCATTTCAACAAGTGACTACATACGAAGCAAAATGAGTGAATCTACACTCTAAAATATGTCTACATACATCCGTATGTAGTAGTCATTTGAAATGTCTAGAAAGACAAGTATTTAGGAACGGAGGGAGTACATGGTAAATCTCATCCAACCCATCACTGTCCAGCAAGCCTACGATGGAATTACTCGCGCACGGCGGTGAGCATCATGAAATTGGTGATGAAGGATGGTTGATGATGACGATGGCGACGAATCCCCCTCTCCGGAGCCCCGAACGGACTCCAGATCAGCCCTCCCAAGAGAGATTAGGGCTTGGCGGCGGCTCTGTATCGTAAAACGCGATGAAACTTTCTCTTTGATTTTTTTCTCCGCGAGACGAAATATATGGAGTTGGAGTTGAGGTCGGCGGAGCCTTAGGGGGCCCACGAGACAGGGGGCGCGCCCAGGGGGAGGGCGTGCCCCCACCCTCATGGACAGGGTGTGGGCCCCCTGGTCTTGATTCTTTCTCCAGTATTTTTTTATATTTTCCAAAAAGTGCCTCCGAGGATTTTCAGGACATTCCGAGAACTTTTGTTTTCTACACATGAAACAACATCATGGCAATTCTGCTGAAAACAGCGTCAGTCTGGGTTAGTTTCATTCAAATCATGCAAGTTAGAGTCCAAAACAAGGGCAAAAGTGTTTGGAAAAGTAGATACGTTGGAGACGTATCAGGCATCCCCGCACACGCCTACATCGACCAGGACCGGGAAGCGAACGAGGTGATACTCTAGGCCATGACCGGAGTGTCAAAGCCGTTCATGGAGTCGCCGCTGGACGGGTACTGCCCAGTCGGAGGGTTTGAGGGCATGGCCACGCTCCACGACGTTGGTGGAAACTCCGGTGCCTGCCTCGAGATGATCATGCCAACGATGCCACCATCCACCAGGGAGTTAGGAAAACAATCAGTGATCTGATGTACCGAGCAATATTTATTGTCTTCCATTGCATACATATTTTCTGCATTGCATAATTAATAACCTTACCATCCTCTCCACCAAAACCTATACACTTAAAATTCCATAACCAGAATCAAGGAGTACAGATCTAGGACCTTAGGACCCCCTGTATGTGTGTGATGCATGCGCCGTCGGGCGGCTCGGCGGCGGCGGGGCCCTTTCCTCCTTCCGCTTGGGGCGGCGCGACACGAGCTGTCCTCTTTGGCAGGAGCTCGGGCGGCGGCTACGCTGGCTCGAGGGAGCGCGAGGGTAGGGCGGACGCGCATCGAGGCCAGCTGATGTGGATCTATGTGCGGCGGCACGTTGCGCGCATTGGCACGGGCTCGCGGAGTTGGGGAGCACAGATTGTAGTGGGTGCATGGATGGGAGCGCGCAGGGGCATGGCAGCGAGGCCATGCGGTGTGCTCGCCTTGATGAGGGCGCGGTCGCGCCAGCCAGGCGTGGGGGCTCGGGTGGCTTTGGTGGTCGAGCGGTGCTCTGCTGCAGTGCTGCTTGGGTGCTCGCTCCACGGCCTCGGGTGCACGGGCGCTCCGCTCCATGGCGTGCAAGGGCCTCGGGAGGAGCGGCGGGTCTGGCCTGGTGGCGCTCGTGGGCTATGCTTCTCCTTTGGCAGTGACTTCGTGTGGTTCCTGATGTCTACTACGCAACCTTCTTCTTGTAGACTCGTGTTGGGCCTCCAAGCGCAGAGTTTTGTAGGACAGTGGCAAATTTTCCTCAAGTGGATGACCTAAGGTTTATCAATCTGTGGGAGGCATAGGATGAAGATGGTCTCTCTCAAACAACCCTGCAACCAAATAATAAAGAGTCTCTTGTGTCCCCAACACACCGAATACAATGGTAAATTGTATAGGTGCACTAGTTCGGCAAAGAGATGGTGATACAAGTGTAATATGGATGGTAGATATGGGTTTTTGTAATATGAAAATATAAAAACAGCAAGGTAACTAGTAACAAACGTGAGCAAAAACAGTTTTGCAATGCTTGGAAACAAGGCCTAGGGTTCATACTTTCACTAGTGCAAGTTCTCTCAAAAATGATAACATAATTAGATCATATGGCAATCCCTCAACGTGCAACAAAGAGTCACTCAAAAGATCCTATCATGGAGAACATAAGATGAAATTGCTTGTAGGTTACGAAACCACCTCAAAGTTATTCTTTCCGATCAATCCATTGAGCTAGCTATTCCTATAAGTGTCACAAACAGCCCCTGAGTTCGTAGTAAAATAACACCATATGACACACATCAATCAACCCTAATATCACCTAGATACTCCAATATCACTGCAAGTATTCGTGGGTCAATTATACGATATGCATCAAACAACTTCAGATTCATAATATTCAATCCATCAGAAAGAACTTCAAGAGCATCCCGAGATTTCTACCGGAGAAAGGAATATGAAAATGTGCATCAGCCCCTATGCATAGATTACCCCAATGTCACCACAGGAATCCGCAAGTTGATAACCAAAACATACATCAAGTGGATCAACAGAACATCCCATTGTCACCACGGATATCACATCGCAAGACATACATCAAGTGCTCTCACATCCAAAGATTCAATCCGACATAACAAAACCTCAAAGGAAAAGACTCAATTCATCACAAGGTAGAGAGGGAGAACACCATATAATCCAACTATAGTAGCAAAGCTCGCGGTACATCAAGACCGTGCCAAATCAAGAACACGAGAGAGAGAGAGAGAGAGAGAGAGAGAGATCAAACACATAGCTACCGATACATACCCTCAAACCCGAGGGTGAACTACTCCCTCCTCGTCATGGAGAGCTCTGGGATGATGAAGATGGCCACCGGTGATGGATTCCCCCTCCGGCAAGGTGCCAGAATAGGGTCCCGAGAAGTTTTTCATGGCTATAGAGGCTTGCGACGGTGGAACTCCCGATCTAGGTTTATTTCTGGGGGTTTCTATATTTATAGGAATTTTTGGCGTCGAGAATAAGTCAGTGGGGGTCCACGAGGCGACGACAAGGTAGGGGGCACACCCTGGGGGGGGGGCTCGCTCCACCCGTGTGGATGCCTCGTGGCTCCTCTAGTCCATCTCCGATACTCTGTGGGCTTCTTTTGGTCCATAAAAAATCGTCGTAAAGTTTCAGCTTGTTTGGACTCCGTTTGGTATTCCTTTTCTGTAAAACTCAAAAACAAGGAAAAAACAGGAACTGGCATTGGGATCTAGGATATTAGGTTAGTCCCAAAAGTAATATAAAATAGCATGTAAATGCATATAAAACATCCAAGATGGATAATATAATAGCATGGAACAATCAAAAACTATAGATACGTTGGAGACGTATGAGTGCTAAGGGCCCACTTCATCCGAGGGAATTGGAGGATGCCGGTGCGGCGGCCCCAGGCCTGAAGCCACCGGATCTTGCTGACGGATTGGTCGACATGCATGGATCTTGTTCCTACTCCGAGGATCCACGCTGAGTGGTGGTAGTTCTGCCAACAAAGTGGGAGGTGCTGCAGATGCCAGGTCATTGAGAGCCGATGGACATCGACCATGGGGATTGTGTGATATGCGGTGCTTCGGATCTGCTCGGATTCGGAGGTGTGGTGGAGCTCCGGGAGAAAGTCCAGCCCTGACCTTGGGCCGGTGCCGACAACGGCGGCACCATGGTGTCGCTCCCCTTCTTTAAGGTGTTGTCGTGGAGCTCCATTACACGACTCTCCAGGAGTAATCCCCAGCTTCGGATGGTCGAAGCGAGCGATGACGGTGGCTATGTCGCCTTCTCTAAGGCACCGCCTTGGAGAGTCAGCATGTTGCAGTTCGCACGGATCTCTTCGTCGTCGGGGATAGTGGGTGTTAGGGTGGCGACTCTAGGTGGTTTCTGTTTGTGCGTCAAGATGGCGATCTCAGAACAATGCAAGTAGCAGTTCTATGAGGGTGGGGCTTTTACTCGACATTGGTGGGGTGGCATTCTTGTCGCTCTTGGGAGGTGGGGGTGTCGGCCCGGTCGATGCGCCCCAGTGGGGGCAGTCTGACTTTACATCAGGGCGGTGGCCTCGGATGTGGTGCGGCGTTCGTGGTCTGCATGCAGTTATCCTATGCAGCTTGGGTTGCAGGTAGCTCTATTGTGCGGCGTTGCTGCTCGAGGGTGAGTGGAGGTATGTCGGGGCGGCGGCCCTGGATGTGGTGCGGCGTTCGTGGTCTGTGTGCGGCTGTCCTGGGCAGCGTGGGCTGCGGGTATCTGCATCGTGTGGCGTTGCTGCTCGAGGATGAGCAATGGCATGTCAGGGTGGCAGCCCCGAAAGGCGGTGTCGATTGAGTGCGTAGGACGCAGTGGAGTAGTGGATGTTGAGGCGGCGGCCTCGAGAGATTTGCAGCTTCGAAGGCATGGACCTAGTGTCGTGTGGGCGACGTGGTTGTCATCGGTGTTGGTCGTGGGTGGGCTTTCCCTGTGTTGGTCTTTGGGATGGGCTTGGCCCTTGTTGTTCCGGTTTTCACCCGGTTTTCCGTAATTAACTGGGCAATTCTCTTCTGATTAATTAATAGATGAGGCAATCTTTGCCTCCATTTCGAAAAAAAATGTTACGTGTTGCCATAGTAGTCAAGAACCCAATGTTTACGGAAACAAGATACTGGATCTTAACATTTTTTTTAGAATCTTAGCATCATATTTTTCTAGACGAATTTTAGCATTATAACTTTTGTCTAGAAGTGTTAAGCTTTATTATTACTGAAAGCTAACATAGTTTTGGATACATAAAGAATCATGGGGTGGACCAACCTATGGTAGATGGTTAGGATGACATTTGTATCCCCTGTGCACAAGAGTTAAAGCCTTAGAGTTGACATTGGTGCTCGCATTTTCCTGGATTTCTCTCAGACCTTCCAGCGATGTGCGTTTAGTGGGAGGAGACGTTCCCGTGGACTAACAAGGCGTATGTGGCGTCTTTGTAAATCCCAATATAATGTGCCGGCCTAGTCTTTTGAAGGTGCTCATAGGAATAGGGTACGGTGTGTGTGCATGTATTCATAGCGGTGAGTGTATGTGCGTATGTATGAGCGTCTACGTCTGTACTGTGTTAAAAGAAGAATCTTGGGGTTGGCCCAACCACACATGGCGTCCTTGATCTAATGAATGAGAAAATTTGGCTAGCAAATGGGCTTCACGATTTGATGCCCGACCTTCAAAATGAAAAGTACAACTAAATTCTCATGCTCTTAACCTAATCTCGACTATTATTTGTCCACAAGTCCTGCTGCTTCCATTAAGAATGTCACTTGCAATTCACTTTGAATCTGTGGGTACCATAACAATGTGAAGATGATCATCTTCCAGAGCTAGTTCTTCCCTAAATGCAATAGCCTCAAGAGTTGCAACATCCCTGACACCGTGTATAACAAGTGTGTAGACCAGAGATAATTTCACTCAGAGTCTCGGCATATTGTAGCCGCAGTCCCCCCGGTACCTGATCTAGATAGACCAGCATCAACATGAATCTTTGCAAAGCCCGTTGGAGGTGCTAACATGCGCCTTGGCACTATCCTCGTGATCCCGGTTGGTTGCTCATTGTTGGGTTCCTTAGATATTTCTCTCAGCTCCTATATGAACAGTTCGACGAGAAAGTTGGTTGAAAATGGGCACTGGAAGACCCCCTCATGAATAGTTTTCCTCCTCGCCCACCAAATGGCCCATAAGATCACCGCCAATCTTACAAACTCTTTCATGGGATAGTGAGTCCATCATCCTAAACATAGGATCTCATTTTTGTGTTGATCGGCCTAAGCACCGCTTCTTGGGCCTTGAGCGTTTCAAATTTCTGTAATGTGAGAACTGAGAAGGGAAAGCAACAAAGAAGGCACATAACCTTGCACGCTCAATAATTTACGATACACCTAGGTATCACTTGTGGCTTGGCCAGTAGCCGCGGGCGTTTGTAACTTCTTAAACGTGACATGACTGTATGTGAGCTCTAAAAGAAAAGTAACACACTTGTGGTCAGAGAACATGTGGAGCAAGCTATGAAAAACCAAGGTTCTGTCCAAGGTGAGGATCTTTTGATCGGAGACACACACAAACATACTCGATAACGACCCGCTGAAAAAAGCGACAAAAGAACCTATAGTCTTGGCCTTTGCAGGCCATCTTCATTCGTTGGCTCTTCGATGCACCTGCCTTTCGTATCTCCATTACTAGGTGGATGGGCGCGCTCCACTGCGCCCAGTGAATCACCACAAGTAGGGGAGAAAAAGAGCAACTCCAATGGGGCGACCCATTTTATCCGCGTGCGTCCGTTTGGGTCGGCGCGGACAAAAGTGGAGGTCCAACGCGGCGACCCAAACGCAAATCGCGTCCACCTGGCATCCGCACGAACCCATTTCCGGCCCAAAATTGCGCCTGAAATGCGTCGGCGCGGACGCGTCGCGCATCTCCTCATCATCTGCCGCGTCCCCACCTGTAGGGCACCCAACCGCCACCAGTCGTCTTATTTATGAGGACCATCGACAGCGGGCCCACTT
>LT934122.1:50977874-50991227 GCA_900231445.1 Triticum turgidum subsp. durum | reverse complement strand
CCACCCAGACTCGCCGCGCGCGGCCCAGCGCCGGCGCCTCGTCCTCGTCCTGGCCCCGCTGCTGCTCTTCCTCGCCGCCGCGCTCTCCTTCCCCTCCGCGCTCCGCCTGCCCGCCCTGCGCTTCCCGCCGCGCGCGCCCCCGGCGGCGTCCCATCACCGCCGTTCCCCGGCGCGCCGAGGGCGCGTTGCGGTGTGCCTGGTGGGCGGGGCGCGGCGGTTCGAGCTGACTGGCCCGTCCATCGCGCGGCACGTGCTGGGCTCCCCGGCGCTCCACGGCCGCGCGGTCGACGTGTTCCTGCACAGCCCGCTCGACGCCGACGCCTACAAGTTCTCCCTCCTGGCGCGCGCCGTCGGCAAGGAGACGACGGCGGCGACGAGGCTGGCCGCCGTGCGGGTGTTCCGGCCGGAGCCCGTGGAGGAGACCCCCGACCGCGCCCGCGTGCTCACCGCCGCCAACTCCCCCAACGGCATCCAGGTCCGTACCATCCTATCTACTATACCTCGCTTGTCTCACCGCTTGCTTCCATGCTCCTCAACCTCAATCTATTATCGACCGATCGCTCTCGCGTTTGCTTCGCCTTCCTGCAAACTGTTTTGGTTGATTGATTTGATTGTTCGTAGCTCGCTTGCCGCGCATTGCATCTATCTAACCAAACCAGAGAATCTCCTTAGTTACTTCCTTTTCATGAATCAAAAACAGAGGAAAAAACTACCACCGGAATAAATTATCAGTTGGGTTTTGGCTGCAATCTCGCGTGCCCCCTGCCAGATTGGATCGATCGGTCGATCGATCGAAAAGATATTTAAAACGACGAGAGAATCGATCTCGAACTCTCGATGATCATGGTGAGACGGAGACAATTAACCAAAGTAGTAACTGCTGCCTGATTTGGCTGGGAATCGTAATTGAGACGGTTACTTCCTTCCCTGTGTCTCTGAGAATAATACTCCCTCCGTTTCTAAATACTTGTCTTTCTAGGCATTTCAACAAGTGACTACATACGAAGTAAAATGAGTGAATCTACACTTTAAAATATGTCTACATACATCCGTATGTAGTAGTCATTCGAAATGTCTAGAAAGACAAATATTTAGGAACGGAGGGAGTATAATTCAGTTGAGGCAAGGGGGCCGCGACGGTTTCAAAAGTCTCCTTTTCGGTCCAAGCGCGGTTTCAACGTCTCGACTCTTCCTAGCAGTACTATCATAGGAAAATGGCAACTGCCAAACCTGACAGGATCCCTCTGATCTGATATAAATGTAGGAATAGATTGCTTCAGATGGAAGAGAGAGAGGAGATTACCGTCTCATCCCGTGATCCCATCTAACTTCCCTGCTTAAAATATCGAAACCAGCGGACGTCCGCGCGCGCGTTCACGTCGTAACTGAAGCCCGGTGGGTCGGACCTAAAAGGGTCGCGGGGCCCCGCCGGCTTTCCTGCCCGCCCACCCGCCGGAAAACTGAGACGACCATCGTCATTAATCCAGTACTGATTTTTTTTTCAAAAAAATACAGTATTTATTTATTTTTCTGTCAAAAATTCTGATAATATTCTAGGAAAAGGGGATTTCGCTTGCCGTCCATGCATGCAACCCGTCGACACCGACGGATGGATATAGGTGGCGGCAGCGGCCACACAGAAATTCTGTGTGGTACGTAGCACGTAAGGAGGAAGTGTCAATCGACACCGCTAAGATGCCGGCCGGCATGGCTGCAGGAAGGGAGAAGGAGATCGATTTGGTTCGGCTCGCTGTGACAGCGCCGGGGCCATTTCATTTTCGGTTTCACTGTCTGCTTTTCAAGGCCGACCGTGACGTATTCTGGACTCAGGCAGGGTGTAGACGTGTAGTTTTGGAGCACCTGTTCGCCGTCGACGCATGCGACCAATTGGTAGAGGCCGATCGGTCGATGGATGGTTTGGTTTGGTTTGGATGGATGGAGCCGCGTCAACGCGCCCGCACCAAACACATACTCGTCCAAGTGGCAATGTTCGGCGCCCACTCACGGGCCGGGACGGTGCCGCGTTTGGCTTTTTTAAAACAACTGTGTGTGCGACCTGTCACGTTCGTTTAGCACGACGGCGCGCGACCCGCCGGGTTTCTTGTGGTTCACCGCGCGTCCCACGCCGGCGAGTCAAAGTCAATTCGTTCAATAGTTGTATATGCATGAATTTTTTACGTTTGACGAAGCGACACGTATGCATCTGCATATATAAATATACAGACGGGGACGACTTGTCAGAAAACGACCCAGCTAGTACTAGTAAGTAGGTGTAGTGCGTACGTACGATTTTCTTTTTACAAAAAGGAGCAACCTAGTATGTACTCCCTCCGTTCCTAAATATAAGTCTTTGTAGAGATTTCACTATAGACCACATACGGATGTATGTAGATGCATTTTAGAGTATAGATTCACTCATTTTGCTCCGTATATGGCCCATAGTGAAATTTCTCCAAAGACTTATATTTAGAAACGGAGGGAGTAGTACGTACTACGTACATAGTGCTTGTATACTTGCATGGTAGCAAGAGGCAAAAATTCGATTTGGTCGGTCGTGGGTAGCAGCACTCGCACGTACGTATGCACGTGTTCGATCATCATCGGGGGTAGGACGTGGTGTGCTCAACAACAACGTGCATGCGTGTCATGGGTGCATGGGCCACTCCCAAGTCCAACAATGGCTTGATTCCGAGGAACTATTAGCATGATGCACACTGGTGATGTATATCCACGGTGCTTTCGATCGAGAGAATGGAAGAAAAGAAGTCTTGTCCAGAAAAGCCTACCCACCTTCACAAAACAAAAGTAAAGCTGATATGTGTATGGGCTCCTCTTCATCTCATCGATCTTTTCATGTTGCACGCCTTAGCTAGCCTCTTTTGCATGCATGTATCCTCAAAACTCCAAAGGCCTCCTTTCTACTCTCTTCTCTTTTTAATAAAAAAAAAAGTCCTCCCTTGTTGGATAGTACCATTGATTGAGTGGAAGTATTTAATTTGGAGGCAAGGCAAGAGCAAAACAACAACTAGCAGCTTGATTACAAATGCCTTGTGCAGAAAAGGCAAACATTTGCAGACAAAATGCACTTTGTGTGTCCAGGCACTTCAGAGTTCAGACATTAGACTTGATACAAAAGGCAGCAAAGGGGCAAGTGGCACTACTTAATCCGGCTGCCCATCTGCCCAACATGCATGTACAACTCACTGATCATCCAAAGATTAATTAGTGATCGATCATGGTTATCCTTGACCAAATTAATCAACATATTTCTTGCACAACGAACATGCATTCCTACTCGTACTCCACTGTAGCGTCGTGAAAAGCCAAACTGGCATCTTACCTTACGGCTGCTTAGCCTAAGCTAGTGGGTTACGCATAACACACATGGGTTAGCGTGTGGTATCAGTCAGTGTTCCACTGTCATGTCAATGCTTAAGCAAGGCATATGCGCCACACATGGAGTGCTCTTCACGAATCACTACACTGATTGCACTACAGTGACACATACGATTAATAATCTTGCATCTTGCTGCAGCAGCACATGCATGACAGCCAAGCTGTGGGCTCTCCTGATTAGTACTCCCTCCGTTCCTAAATATTTGTCTTTCTAGACATTCAAATAAATATTTGTCTTTCTAGATATTCAAATGGACTATAATATACGAATGTATGTAGACATATTTTAAAATGTAGATTCACTCATTTTACTTCGTATGTAGTCAGTTGTTGAAATCTCTAGAAAGACAAATATTTAGGAACGAAGGGAGTAGTAATTTTCTCTTAATCCACTATGGCTAACCTGCAACCTGATTAGTTTTATCACATGCATGCATGCAGGGCCTGCTCCAGTACTTCGGCCTGGTGGAGGGCTGCCTGGACCTCATCCGGGAGCGCGAGTCCCGACGCAACTTCACGTACGCCTGGGTCCTCCGCACCCGCGTCGACGGCTACTGGACGGCGCCGCTGGCCGCCGCCGACGCCCTCCCGCGCTCGGACGCCGTCTACGTCGTCCCGGAGGGCTCCTCGTTCGGCGGCCTCAACGACCGGCTCGGCACCGGGCGCCGGGCGGCGTCGGCGGCGGCCCTGTCCCGCGTCTCCATGCTGCCCCGCCTCGACGCGGCCGGGTACAGGGACCTCAACTCGGAGGCGTCGTTCAAGGCGCAGCTGGAGGTGGCCGGGGTGAAGCCGCGGGAGCGGCGGATGCCCTTCTGCGTGCTCAGCGACCGGCGGTACGACTTCCCGCCGGCCGGGTTCGGCGTGCCCGTGGCGTCCATCGGGAGCCCCGGCCCGCTCAGCGGCGCCAAGTGCCGGCCGTGCCGCCGCCCCGTGGCCTGCGGCCCCGGGGACGAGGACGAGGAGGAGGAGTGCGCGGTGGCAAGGTTGGACCGGGCCTGGAGCTGGACGGAGTGGCGGAACGGGACGCTGGAGCTGTGCGACGCGAGCGGGCCGTGGGAGCACGGGTGGGAGGAGGTGTTCGACAAGGCCGCCGGCCGGGAGGCGGCCGCGGAGCGGCGGAGGGTCGCGGGGATGGGGCTCGAGGAGTGCAAGTCGGAGATGGAGGCGCTCAGGGCGCGGACTGAACATTGGGACGCGCCGAGCTCCGACGAGATCTGCCGCCTCGGCCTCGCGCCGGCGAGCCGCTCCGACTCGTCCTCCTCCTCTTCTGCTTCCTCCTCAGACAGAGACAGTAAACAACAGCTAATCGAACAGCCTTAGACTTCTTCTTCTACTTGGTGAACATTTGTACAAAATCTACAGGGATTCAATAGCGACCGGCAACGAATGCACAAGAGATAGAACCAGTTCAGCTCGAGAGTCCTGTTTGTACGTAATTTGTAGCGGCAGGAATTTCGCGGGCATTTTGCATGTGAATAGTTTCATTTGACACAAAAACAGTATAATTCAATTGAAGCTAACTCGAGGTGTGCCATGGAAGCACACTAAAAGTTCGTGAAAAAACAAAACTCTTCTTTTCAGTTGATTGAAGATAATACTTTCAAAAGAATGTTAAAAATCTCAGTCATGAATTATATTTACATATCAACATTCAACAACGATAACGCCAACAAGAACAAAAAGACAAATTCAACTATGGATAGATGGTACGCGTTCGAGTTTTAGTGCAAATAAGGTTCTATTCACTGGCTGAATTTGTCATGTTTCTTCTGGTGTCTGACCAACCTGTTTGGTGTTGAGGAGTTCGACCTGTGACCAGCGGCGGAGCTTAGTGGTGACCAAACATGGACCATCGCTTCCGTTAGCCCATGATATTTCCTCAATAAATGGTCAGGAAATCAGTCAAATATAGCCCAAGCCTGTTTTAATTCACCCCAAGCCCATTTGCCCCTCCAACGGTTTGGCCCAAGCCTGTTTTAAGTCACCCCAAGCCCATTTGCCCATCCTACGGTTTGGCCCAAGATCTGCCACTACCCCAGTGATAGCGACACCTGGGTGCCACTACCTCTTTGGAGGGGTTGCCGTGATGGCGTGCCCTCATCCTCCCTAGCGCTATGAGAAAAACCTCACATTCGGATCTCACTGAATAAGACGATAACAACATATTTGGCACCGTCCCCTCCATGTAGGCATTATTTTGGAGCAGTTGTTAGCCAGACAAACTAGTGGTGTAACACAATGTGAATGTGCGGGAGGCTGCCTAGCATTTGATGGCGTTGTAACTCGTGTGGCATGGCAATGTTGATGGTGGCAAGAGGAGTAAGGTTGCTTGCTCGAGAAGAAGTGATGACGATGACAATATGACCGCAACCTCGCTTGTGTTCTTCTCTTCGGTGGTGCGTGCGTGCGTGCTTTGGGTTGCCAAATTGGGCGGGATGTCCTATCTTATGAGTGTGCTATAATTGTTTCATTCATTTTTCCGCAAATTAACTAGGTACTGTATTCTTCTTTTTTAATGAATCAAACTCTAAGGGTCTCAACTATTGTAATTTTTGTTTCCCTTCTTGTTAACTGGATATGGAACTCAAATTTGTAACTTGTGACGATCTGTTACTAAAATATAAATGTTCTCTACAACGGTTTGGTTGTGTTTTCGTGATCAGACCAATTTTAGGGTCAGTTCTTTCCAGAGAACTCAAAATTCCTTCACGGCTTAACTTTCTAGCCACCACCGGGCCTTGAGTGGAAAAATGCCAGCTTTCCGAGCTTCTAACATTAAGTGAAATCAATGATCTCTGTGAATAACTCCAAAACATACAACATACTGTTATTACGCCAAAACTAAACTCCACCAATCGATAAAAGACAGATTCAGCTCGAGTGAAACACAGAGATTCTGATATTTAAAGTAGGACCCAGAGATGATTAGTTAAACACATAGTTAATCAGAGGTGTATAATTGATACACACATAGCTCACTACTCAATTAATTCCAACTTCAAAAGAACCCATCTCTGCTCCTCAAACGGAGATAGAGATGCCACAATTAGTACCCGCGGCTTATGAGCAGGTAACAATCTTGGTTTCAATTTGAAATTAGCCGCTAAAGGATAATAATAATAAACAACAGCTGATGTCCCCCAAATTCAGAATAGTGTATCTACCGTTTGTGGTCTAGGAATTGAAACATAAATCACCACCAGCCATTGTCCTACAAATTAAATTCAGGCATTACATTATTTTTAAGTAACAACATCAATGCCCTAAAAACTTCAGGTAGTTCTAATTGAACATTGGAACCCATATTGTGCTCTGCTATGCAAGGAGTCTGGGATCTAAAATAGGAGCATCGCCACTGAACAGATGCAGATTCACGACATAAAAATGGTCCCCAGCAGCAACGCTATCTGTTTCAAGATACGAAGTTCAGCACAAAAAAAAAAAGTGAAACGCCTTTAGCAGCACGTGTGCAGAAGATACCGAAATGAAATGGGCGAACACAAAATGTGAGCAAGATCAACTCATGATTGTTTTGACGTCATTGAGCAAATGAATTGCATGTTTAACAGAAACTAGTTAATCTCCACCCCAGTTGGAATGATGTGCAGATATCAGATAATAGACACGAGTTCATGGCGTAGAAGATTAAATCCCAGTTACAGTTGAACAGGACATGTTAATCCCTACAAGTTCACATAACATTCACCAGGGCATGACACACAGACGGTCAATGTCCTTGTGGAGCACATCACAGGCCCCATGCACATCATACAGAATGGAGAAACCTACAGCAGATAATCCATTTGTTGATCTCAGGCACCAAAAAGTACCTCTTGATACCTGCAAAGCAACCACTCTCAACAGTCAAACCGATTTGAGATATTCAAATTTTTTCATTCATGGAAATTATCTCACAATATGTTTATGATTCAGACAGAAGGTATTAGTTTCAATAATGTCAAAAATGTGCCAAAAGCTCAAAGTTGAATCAATTCAGCAATATTGGACAAAACCAACAGTACAAAGAGAGAACATCAATAGGAAGATCATTATTTTGTAGCGGCACACCTTCAATCTCTATTGTTAGCATATTCTCAGGTTATTGGCTATATCTGGTCTCAAAAGTAGATAAAAGATTAGTAATTCAGATAACTCCATTAGACCATCCTAGCTTACCAAAGCTTGTGAAAATTTCTTTCTTATCATGGACATATGAGGGGCTCATGGAGTAACACAGCAGAAACATCTGGTTTCTAGTTCATAAGCATACTTTTAAGAGATGTATGAGCTATATAATCACTAACAAATTGAATTTAATCAAATTCATGCATAAGGCTCAAGTAAATGATCATGCATCATTTTATTAACTGATACTTCCATCGGTACAAACAGACGATGCCTCTTAATTTTTACTCTGCGCAGTATAAAAAACAAAACATTGGCAACTACTCGTCGAAAGAGCAGTGTTTAATATGAATCTACTCATGACATTTTTATAATGTGTTCATTACAAAAATTATTAAACATGTATAATGAACAAAATCGAACAACTTAGACTGCAGAGAAACCACAACAACAACTAACATGTAGTTTGGGGTTATGAGCGTTAAGACTGACAGAGAAATGATGAGAAAATACTTAACCAAACCGCCTAATATTAGCATAATTGTACAATAACTGAAAGCGATCATTTAGGTATGATACTGATCCTGAATGAGCAATGATCTGAGATGTCCCTAAAAAAGCAATAGTGTGAAATGGCAAGCATGTACTAATAAACGAAGTTTGAAGCCAGGTGCTGAGGTGCTGTTTGTTATCATCCATTTGCATTGATGAAACAAAAAATAAGTCATCCTTACAGACCAATAACGAGAGAGGAAAAAATCAATGCAATTTAGTGACCAGCAAAAGCGAAACAAGAAAACTCATTCTGCTACAACTAACAGATAGTTACCTGCTCAATCAATACATCACATTAGCATGTCTATCCGGAGAAATCATATTATGTATTGCTCAAAAGTTTAGCTCCATCATGTCCACCACCAATGCCTGTGTCTACAAGAATAATAATACCATGAACCAATGTGACCGCAACAAACAGTCAAATAGGTATGATGGCGCATCAACTAGATATTTAGATAAACACAATACTATATTTTGAGAAAATAATTCATGTCTGATGTAACATTAGGAATAGATAAACAAAATTAGCAGATAGGAAAGGAGAAGTTATCTAAAATTACACTTAAGGCAGTCCATGCCACATTGGATAAAGTAGAATATACTCATACTAGTAAATGCTAGCAATGTAAGTGATCATAACTATTCATATTATGATCATATTTAAATAAATTTAGCCTGACTTCTCTGGCAAATAGACTTGCCACTTGCATCAGGACTCTTCTATATTTGAAAAACTATTTTGTAACCAACAAACCAAATTGGATTACGGATTTAATATTACTAGAAAGTTCAACAAGGATGGCGATAGTGCATGAATGAAACATAACCACCTTTAAGCTTCGGAATGTGCCAATTGAGCTACCTATTTGACATTTCAGTTGGCTCAAGCAAGTTTTTCATGTAATCGTCTTCAATTTCAAAATATCGTGTATCTCATCTCAAGAAATTGCAACTATGCATTAATACTGCCATTATGAAAGTCTTGAGTGTGTCAATAGGCCAGCAACAATAAAAAGAAATAGTTCGCTTATCATACACAGAGTTTGCCAATCCACCTCAAATATATTATTTCTGTCAATCTTTTTGTTCTTTGCTGTATTCTATGGACGTCCATAGAATAAACAGACAATGTGTTTGCTACCTCTGACTCGGACCACATAAGTCTACAATAGTAATCTAAGAATGTCGAACAACTTGTTATTTTTACCTGCAGTATAGACTCCTTCGAATGGACAATAGCGATACCAGGGTTTGGATTCAAAAAGTTTCTTGAATTGCAATGGTTCAAACTGAATCATGAAGACACTGATATATGTCCACAGTAACACCACATTATTATCCTCCGCAAACCCTATTACCAATGGGTACCTTCTCTCAACCTCTGAATTCAAAGAAAGTACCGTGTCCAGATCAATACTTCTTCCCAGCACCCATGAAGCAACACCCTTGCAATCGGTCTTTTGCTTCCATAATTGAGCACAAAAGCCTCTGAGGAAGAGTAAACCAAGGCCACCACCCTCTGCCAGCATAACCCAAATATTGCCATTGCCCATGCCACCATTGTGTTCCACTGGCATGGGTATCCAAGATAGGCTCCGCCTGTCCAAATCAAACTCAAGAATTCCGTGAGAATCAACAAGAAATCAACCAATAAAAGGAACCCCCAACCATCACAGCAGGCATGCTCAAGAAAATCCTGGATGGAAACCCGTTAGAATCCTCGAACGGAAGTGGTGTTGAAATGAGATTGTCCCATACACCAGTCGCCGACGAGTAAACAGAGGCGACGGCTTGTGTATCTTGTATGGCGCTGTTGCCTACCAAGACCACCTGGAAATGGTGGATGTCTCCGGGAGCACGAAGCACCGCCGCACCAACATAGGAAGTTACCGTGTTGAACCCTGGGGGAATGCCTAGGTGGTGCTGGTCACCGGTGACGGGGTCCCACACCACGAGCTTCCGCTGCTTACTAATAGGGCCGTCCAAGATGAGTACGAGGCCATGGCGGCATCCGAGGAGCAGGAAGCGCTTGCCGGCAGCGATTGGGAAGGAGAACTGGCCTTGCGAGATTCTATTGGGTGAATCCAGCGCAGGCTGGAAGTGGACGTGGAGAGAATCCATGACGAAGCAGCCGAGGAGGGGAGGGTTGCGGCGGTGGTGCGCGCGGAAGCGGCGGCAGAAGCCGGCCGGGGTCAGAAGCGAGGCTGCGCCAGAGCTTGCATACGGAGGAGGCGCGGGGAAGGGAGGAGGGCTGCGGGGCGAGGCGGAGGAGGATCTCTGGGAGAAGGTCGTCGTTGTCTAGCGGCGCCGCCGCCGGCGAGCCGAGGCTGCTCATGCGGGGCATTTTTTCCCTTGGGAGGGGAACGATGGGGTGAAGAGAAGACTCACGCGTGTCTCTCATCTGCGTAACCTAATAGCAGAGAGTGAAGCCCATTAGCCCTATTCGCATACAGAAAGCCCACTGGCCCAGGATGAGTGTGCTAATTTACGGATTTTTTTAAAAAATATACAATCACAATAATAATACCACTTTTTTCGAAAAGGAGGTTAAACCCCAACATTTTTTTTTGAAATAAGGTGAATTTATTCACTCAAAATGGAGCATTAAAAGCATGCAAATCAAAATGGGCAGTGATCTGCGCCGGCGCACCGGCCCAACTATTGGGCCGGTCTACCCAACCGTCCGATCTAGTGCGCTTCAACCGTCCGATCTGCCCGTTGACTTCCCATATCCTTTGTCCTCTTCGTGCGCTGCGCGGGCGCCGCCCCCTGTCGCGTGGATGTCATCCCGGCCGCCGACCGCCACCCCCTCGCCTGGAACTCCTCCCTCCGCCGCCCCGCGCTGCTGGATGCCGCAGTTGCCGCCGGTCGCCTGCTGCGTTTCTCACCTCTATGGATGCAATAGTTGTGCCCCGTGGTTGTAGCTCCGGTGGGAACGCTCGCAGCTGCAATGCATGACAGCGCGCTCCGGTGACAATGGTTCCCCGGACACAGTACCCCGACGACGAGCTCACTAGAAATGCATTTATTCTCATGGTGCCGGTAGCAGCAAAAATGTTACACGGTCATAGCAAAAGAAATGCCGGTTCTAGCAAAAAACAATGTAGCATATCCAACATGCCCACACCCGGCACCTCTAGTGGCTTTCCCCCTCGCCGGTCGCCAGTTGAAGCTTTGCACACATATGATTGAAGCATTTATGTTAGCGGATGCAACTTTTCTGATTTGCATAGTGTCTAGTTGTAGCTTTCTCTCAATGGTTGGAGCTTTTTCCAACTACGGTTGAAGCTTTTCTATCAATGGTTGTAGCTATTTTCTTTTTAGCAGCACTTGGTCAAGGCTTTTTGTGTCGTTTCGGTTGAAACCTTTTTTTATTGAAGGTTGTAGCATTTCATGTCAACGGTTGTAGCTTTCCGGCGATGGTGTTGACCGCTTGTAGCTTTCTCTACATCCGATTGAAGCTTTCCATCTAGGGGGATGAAGCTTTTTTTGTAAACGGTTGCAACATGAGGGGGTGTGATGGTTTCTGCAGAAGCCCTTGGTGTCGTCCATCGCCGCCCGGCTCGTCAGCGGCGAGGTAGAAGCACGAGGTGCGTGGGAGTTGCAACCGACGGGAATGGGATTGGTCAACGGTCTTGCTGCATCCAATGGCGAACGGGGCTGCAAGCGTGGCGGGGTGAGATCTACATCCATGGCTGCACGGGGATTCTATCTTCCATGGCCGACAACGAGCTACTCAAGCGTTGTAGTGATGGGGGCAGGAGATGCGGGCATGTTGCAACGATGGAGGCAGGAGACGAGGATGGGGCGAGATCCGCGGAGCTGGGAGACGAGGATAGGGCGAGATCTGTGGGAGGTTGAAGAAAAACAGCGATGGATGGCCCGCATCCTACGTGTCGTTTGGTGGATGGCTGGAGTGGAGCGTGCGTGGACGCGGCCGGCGCAAAGTTCGACCGGCGCTCCGTTGCCAAACATTCACTACAAAAAAATACACTTCCGTGATGATACGTGTTTATCACAGTAGGTCGCGTTTTTTGTCATGCATGTACATCCATGATGATTTTATGAGAGAATCAAGATAGTCATACCTGTGCTGTCGTAGAAGTGTTCCATGACATTATCAAAATTATCATCACGGAAGTGTCCACTTCCATGACGATAAATGCGCGTCACAGAAGTTTTTTCGTCAAGGGTGACCGACACGTGGCATCCACCATAACAGAACACCGTTAAGCTATCGGGTCGGGTTTTGGATCCGATAACCCGTTAACAGCCCCGACCAATGGGGATTTTCCATGTGTAAAATCATCATTGGCTGGAGGAAACACGTGTCGGCTCATCATTGAATTCATATATGAATATTACATATATTACTTCAAAATAGAAACTTAAATCATCCAAGACTAATGAATTTGAATGCAAGAGTAACAATGGTGCATGTGCATGATAGCTACATTGGTTGTTTGAAGAAACATTACTGTAACTTTGGCATGCACAATTGAAAAGGTTTATTTAAATAGAAAAAAATGTGATATGTGAGTGTCCAATCTTTACAGCGTTGAATTGATATTGTACCTTTGGCCACAATACAAAGTAGATATTGACTTATGTTCAAGCGATGCACGTCCACGATCGCAAGATAGTGATACGTGAATGAATTGTGCAATCTCTCTCACACGCATACATATCTCATTTCCCTGTGGGCATCGGAATCACACACGCGCACTTCGTGTATTTCTCTCCCTCCGTCAGGGTTAAATTCGTCTTTCTACCCCGTCCTACAAGTCTCTCACACAGAAACACACACGCTCTCTATGTCTAACATGCCCACCCTTTAGTTCCGCCCACCTGCAGCCACTAATGTCTCAAAGTATAATAATGTCTCTCACACATATGCTATCTACCTATCCTTAATATAGCTAGATATGTGTCACACAAACTCCTTCTCCCTACTAGCAAGATGCCCATGCGTTGCATGGAACATCGAGATGCATTTGTATGAGAAGTTTATTTTGTGGGAGAAAAGGATGAACGAGGGAATGCCTTATTTGCAAATGCGGAGAGGGGTGTGGGCATCTTTTTGCAAAATTGCCATATTTTCCTTCCTGTCCGTCGGATATAAATCGGATGGCCTATATTGCAGGATGGCAGGAACACCATCATCACCAACTCTGTTTTTTATAAGAGTAGAGATATGTGAGTATCACTGCCCCCCCCCCCCACACACTTCCCAACACCGAAGGAGTAGGGTGACACCTCGATCTTGATACTAAT
>LT934122.1:50952901-50971677 GCA_900231445.1 Triticum turgidum subsp. durum | reverse complement strand
CCCCTGCGTGCGCCCCTGCTCTGCGCGGGCTTGGCAGCGCACCTTCCCTGACCTCCTGGCGCCCCTGCCCTGCCCCGCCCTGCCTCCCTGCAAAGCCGGCGACAGTCGCTGCCCTCCCTCTCAGTCACCAGTGACCAGTCCCTGGCGGCAGCAAGCGAGCAAGTGAGCAAGAGCAACCCGATTTCTGATTTAGTGTTAGCTTTTTTTGCACTTTGCCCGTGGGCCGCCCGCACGGAGGCGAGCTGCCCCGCCGCCCAGGTGAGGCTGCTCCTCCAAGGTGACCACCTCGACGGGCGCCTCCTCCTCGTGGCCTTGCTTGCGTCCCTGGTCTGGCCCGTGGCCCTGCTCGCTGGTTCCTCATCCGCGTGGCAACCCCAGCCGCCGCTCCCCTCTTGAAGAATTCAGCAGACATCCATGCAGGGCAAGGCAGATCTTCTCCGGAGGCGAGACGACCACGCAGACATGCTGATGCCACTGCCGCCTGCCCTCCACTGCTGATTGCCTCTGCCCTCAACCACCTCGACTGTTGATTGCCTCTGCTGCTGCTGTTGGCTGCAGGTATAGTGCCAATTGCAGTATCAATTTCAGTTTGTCAATGAAGTACTCCATCAGCGTCAATTGCAGTGTTAATTGGAGTATTAAAATTGTCAATTGCAGTGCTGATCTACTGCTGATGTTATCTGAAATTTACAGTGTTCTGTGTCTGTCAATCATACTCCATTCAGTGTCTTGTGTCTGAAATTTACAGATTTCAAACAAACACTATCAAACTTCAAGAAACCTAGACAATATTCATGTCCATAATCATGGAAACCTCTATTCTGCTTTGCCAAATCATGGACAAGATTCAGTTAGCTATGTGTGTGATGACTTGTTGTTGCTAGCTTGAGAAAGTTCAGTTAGCTTCAGAAACTAAATCATGTTGATGTTACTGTTAGCTTGTGAGCAGTGAGAACATAACAAATAACCATGTTGCTGTTACTGTTGCTACCTGAATTCCATGCTTGCATAATTAGAGATATCTCAAAACTGATGCAGGTTAAGTGTTAACACAACACTGGCATACACAACATAATTCTGAACATTTATTAATTCTACACAGGAGAAGAAAAGACATGGCACACTAGAGAAAAAAGAAGAAGAAAAGTTGCTATACCCCTTTACTGAACATTACATAGATCCATCCATTTTCTTTTGGCCACAACAAAAAAAATCAAATAAAAGAGCAATTTGGCCACAACAAGCTCTCCTTTCATCTTTTGTACTCTTGGTCAGATTTAGGAACAATTTCAGTTAACAAACATGTCGATCCATTTAATTCAAATATCATCAGATATAGTAGAGTACAATGGATCAATTTCCCAAGAGAAAAAATGTTCCAAGCAATCTCTATCATCTGAAACTATTGTACTGTACCATCCCAAAACTGACGGAGAGTGGATTCTTCTTCTTCTTCTTCTTCTTCTTCTTCTTCTTCTTCTTCTTCTTCTTCTTCTTCTTCTTAGAATGATGATTGTACCAAAAAGAATAAATCAAATTCAGTTAGATGATCATTGAAACTGAGAATGATGATGATCATTGAAAAAGTCGGTGAGAGAATTCAATCTGATGCAGTACTCCACTTTACAAATTGAGCTTGAGTAGTTAATTACAAAAACAAATCCCCATGGACCTGAGTCTTTATTATCACAAAAGGAGTAATTTCCATCAAATTTGCTTCAGGAGTATTTGGACACAACAACTTACACTTTTAAGTTTCTCTTCTTTAGAATATTGTCTAACTTAGATGGGCTGTAGTCATGTCCAAATTTACATCAAAGTACATATTCAGAGTTAAACTGAATTTACTAAATTCTGATCTTTTAGTTGTCATGGACCAAGAGACTGTACTGTAACAACTAAAACGTTATAAAGCCAATGATTGAACTTGTGGAAGAATTTCAACCACACAAGACTGTGATTCTCACCAATATCGACAACTAGCCACTGCAATTATATCTTCAATTAAAATAACATTAGTTTTTAGTTTTTAGTTTACTAAATTCAGTTAAAATGACAGCAATTTTCAGTTTTGGACACATTCTGTTTCTATAAAATGGGAGAAACAAATTTGATCCTGCAGCAAAAAGAACTGAACCGAACATACTGAACTTGCACTAAGTTTTGACAGCAGAGTTAAAATTATCATACTCTATATACATGCACAAATTTGATCTCTGTGACCACAACAACAACATATTCAGTCTATCTAGACTGAACCTTCTGCATCATGTGTTTGGCGAGCATGCAGTACAACCTTCCAGAGCATGCCACCCTGCTGCCCTACTTTTGATGGATCTTCACTACAGTTCAGGACATGCTTGGCGAGCATGCAGGGGAGCTTGCAGGGGAGGTGATGCGTACTGCGCCAGCCACGATGCCTCCGAGGTTAGCCTCTTCTTGGTCCCGTCGGTGGCCTCATCCTTGTACGCGTAGGGCTCCTCCTGCGTCTCCTGGCTCTGCAGCGATGCTGGCGTCTTGCCTCGTTAGAGGAGCACCGCCAGTAGGAGGAGGAGCACGTCAGAGGCTAGCAACACCGCCGTGTATCCGGAGGCACGGAGGGGAGCTACACATGATTGTAGGTCAGCCCTTATAAGCTATAAGTGACACACAAATCCAAAATACTTGGCCTGTACTTTTTGGCTCAGAGTAATACATACCATAAAGCTGCCCAGTTCTTAAAAAAATAGAACTATATATCATCTTCACAGTTTTTTTAAATACAAATATTCAGTAGTGGAGAATATATATAAATGCAATTAGAAAAATGAAGATAATTTAACCTAAAATAGCTAGCCTGAATGGTGTGCATGCTAACATTCAGTTTCTCTAAAGAGCAGGTGACTTAGAAGTATGGTGAAATCTGTTTCTATGAAAGTAGGAGAGCACAAACCTGAGCGACAGCACAACATCAGATTGAAAGCCACTACTTTTCAACCTTTGGTTTGAATCAACAAATAAGAAAATCAAAATCGATGGCATAAGCCTACAACTTTTGCGGAAACCATTTTATCTTACAATACGTATACACTTATCAATCTGCACAACTCATTGCTATATAAAATGGAACACATGAAAAGACAATCAGATAGGTCTTGTAGGGAAAATTGATGTGAATGTCTTATTTTATATAATTAAATATCATCTATCTGGAGCATTTTTGCCAAAGAAAATATGAAACATATATAAAAACCTATACAACATAGGTCTGAAGCCAGCTTACTTTCTACACCGGTTTCTGCTTTAGAATCTAACTACCAAGTCTACCAAGGCTAACCTGGCCATGTACGATCTCTTCATGGTAAGTTTCTTCAGCATATTAGCTAAATCATGCACGCAATGTTCCTTTCATTAGTAACTAATATGTCTGACTCTTCAAAACCAAATGTGCAGTCCATGTGCGAGAAGAACGACCAGACCCCTCCGCCGATGACAGTCATTGCTCTGGCGGGCACGATGAGTTTCATTTGAACGGTCATTAGTTACTAGTCTTCACATTTGAGTTGCATCATGCTAACGATACATTGGAAATAATCTTTGGTGCAGCGTAACTCCCGACAAGCATCGATCGATCCTTCTCCGTCTGCCACTGGCGCGACCGGCCCTACACCTACACCTACACCTACACCTCTGTGATGACGGTAAGTTTCCCAAGTGTTTTGCTTAATAGAGTTTTGTTGTGATGCCATGTTGTATCTACACATATCGTGCATAATGTGTGTATGTTTGAAATGCATTGTATGTGTGGGATTCGACACCTAGTCGTGTGCCTTTGGTAGCCTTCCATACAGGGAAATGCCTCCTAGTGCTTCCACTGAGCCATGGTAGTTCGCTACTGCTCCGGAACACATGGATTGACCGGCATGTGTCCTTCTTTGCTCCTGTGTCTGTCCCTATGGGGAAATGTCACGCGGTGTATCACCGAAGTTCTTGTAGCTTGCTACGACTTGGTTGCACTCGCTGATGACCGACACATGCATTGCTGGGTCATGTATGTCTGTCCCTGTACGTTTGTGCCACCTTGGTTCTATGACTAGCCATGTCGGCCCGGGTTCTCTGCCATATGAATACTAGCGACATAATCATATACTTAGCATTTTTTCCTCCAAAATGACTCAATATGCTTAGCTAGCTCAAAAATGACATAATAAGCTTAATTAGCTCCAAAATGACATATTTAACCTAGGATAGCTTTTAAATGACCTATACTTAGCATTTTTCCTCCAAAATGACTTAATATGCTTAGTTAGCTTAAAAATGACATATTTAACCTAGGATAGCTCTAAAATGACCTATACTTAGCATCTTTTCCTTCAAAATGACTTAATATGCTTAGCTAGCTCTAAAATGATATAATATGCTTAAGAAATGACATATTTTAGGTCCTAAATAACTTCATATGCTTAGCTAGCTTCAAAATGACATAATAACCTTACTTAGCTTCAAAATGACCTATTTAACCTAGGCTAGCTCTAAAATGACCTATACTTAGCACTTTTTCCTCTAAAATGACTCAATATGCTTAGCTAGCTCAAAAATTACATAATAAGCTTAATTAGCTCCAAAATGACCTATTTAACCTAGGATATCTCTAAAATGACCTATACTTAGCATTTTTTCCTCCAAAATGACTTAATATGCTTAGCTAGCTTCAAAATGACCTATTTAACCTAGGATAGCTATAAAATGACCTATACTTAGCATCTTTTCCTCCAAAATGACTTAATATGCTTAGCTAACTCTAAAATGACATAATATGCTTAAGAAATGACATATTTTAGCTCCTAAATGACTTCACATGCTTAGCTAGCTCCAAAATGACATAATAACCTTACTTAGCTCTAGAATGACCTTAGCATGTTTTACACCAAAATGACTTAGTATGCTTAGCTAGCTCAAAAATGACATAATAACCATACTTAGCTCCAAAATGACCTATTTTACAGATATAAGTTGCATCATAATAATCTTCACATTTTAGTTGCATTATAATAATCTTCTTCTTCTAGTCTTCTTCTTCTAACTTTCTTCTTTCCCATTTTACAGATTTGCTTAAGATCACGGAAGCTTGGGTTGATGGAGTGCTTGTATTTAGTTTTTGTTTTGACCTTGTGAAACTTGCTACCTATGGATGAAACTGTGTAATATTGATGAAACTATGTATATGTACGGATGAAACTTGCTACTATTGGTAACATGTGTTCATGACTATTGGTAATATGTGTTGAATATGATATATGGGTCATATAAATATATTTGTGTTTGATTTTCTGTGAAAATGAATTGATATAAGAAACAAAATTAAATGGGGCAATATAGTCACTTTGCCATCAGCTGGCAGATGGCAAAGAGGCCACGTGTCATCTACATGTAAAATTTGGGCTGGCCTATTTGGGCTCTTTGCCATCTGCCAGCAGATGGCAAAGCTCTTTGCCATGTGCTGGCAGACGGCAAAGCATGCAGCCTTTGCCATCTGCTGGCAGATGGCAAAAAGCCTGCATACTTTGCAATCTGCTGGCAGACGGCAAAGAGCCTGCAGCCTTTGCCATCTGCTGGCTGATGGCAAAGTATGCCGTTAGCCTTCTAACGGGGCTAACCCCGTTAAGAGGCTTTGCCATCTGCCAGCTGATGGCAAAGCCACATGCTCTTTGCCATCAGCCAGCAGACGGCAAAGAAGCCTTTGCCGACAGGGTTTTAGACAAACTGTTTGCAAGCCTTTGCCATCCGCCGACCGTGCCTTTGCCATCTGCCAGGGCAGATGGCAAAGTGCCAGATTCCAGTAGTGATACAACTACTAGTAGATACGTGCACGACACAACATTGTAGGAACAAAAAATGGGAAGATCTTGTTTTGGGTGATTTATCTTTTTTTCAATCGACGTAGTATGAATAATATGATGTGGGGGGCACCCATGAAGCTTATGTGTGTTGGTTGCATGGCTACGAAAGGTTAGAGAAAAATAAATAGATAATGTGTTTAGAGTGCACTCCACTAAATAGACATACTTTGGATCCATTGCAACGGACCGGCCCATCTATATCTATACCCCCTATATAGTGTGTGAAAAACTTTGAAAGTTGGTCGTTGGATGAAGCCAATCCGATGGTACAAAGATGGCAAATCCGAGCACTACTGGCCGTTGGATATCATCCCCCAGATTCTGCCACATGTATAATCTAGAAGAATCCATGGTTGAACTTAATTCATGACTAACTTTGCCACAACTAAGCTTAGGCAAAGTTATTAGTTCTTCAAAATGAGAGCCACAAGTTGGCAAGCCTAAGGGAATCTTGCCACATTTTTTGTGTGTATGTCATGTGGGGCCTTAGTGTGGCTTGCCTAAGGTGTGTCTTGAACCAAACACTCACCTAAGTTAATCAAACTTGCCTAACCTTACATTCCACCAGATTTTGCCACATGTTAGAATCCAGAAAACTCCACATGTACTCCCTCTGTTCCAAATTACTCGTCGCTGAAATGGATGTATCTATAACTAAAATACATCTAGATACATCCATACATGTGACAAGTAATTCATAACGGAGGGAGTAGAAGCATAATGCACAAACCACAAGAATCTCATGCGTGCAATGCACGTGTACCTTACTAGTACTAATTGGTAGTAGTAAGAAACAAATTCCAGTTTTGGCACGAGCTCGTACTGCGGGAGCACCACAAGGCCTACCGCGGGAGTTACATTTCCCTCTCGGGGCCCACAGGACCGAACTTCAGTGGCTTAGTGCCCGGCCTATGAGTCAATGACATGCGGACCTTAAATGCTGCTGGCCCACATGTCATTCTCATGGTGGTGGCGTGGTTCGCGACTCACTCGTTCGAGATGAACCGGCCGGAGTACGGATGAAAATGTGTCACAGCTGCTAGATGAAAATTCGATGGTGCGGGAGTACGGATCGGAGCATAGCAGCGGAGCAGGCAAACCGCGTCCAATCGGGTGTGTCTATGGTAGAAAGTTGTGGGTCGCTGCAGGTCAGCTGGCCTGCATGCCATACACACAAAGGTAGAGGAGTGGTGGGGCCGAGAGCACTAGTAGAAAAGGGGGCAATGGCCCAGGCCGGGTCAGCCCATTAGTCCCGGTTCAATCCAGAACCGGGACCAATGGGGGCATTGGACCCGGTTCGTTAGCCCCGGGGGCCGGCCGGGCCACGTGGGCCATTGGTCCCGGTTCGTCTGGACCTTTTGGTCCCGGTTGGTGGCCTGAACCGGGACCAAAGGCTTCCCTTTAGTCCCGGTTCAAGCCATGAACCGGGACCAATTAATTGCCTATATATACCCCGCGAGCAGAGCACTCCCAGTGCTCTGTTTTTCGTGGCCGGCAAGGGGAGAGCTCTGTGGTGCTCTAGCTCACCTCCTAAGCACACGAGGTGTTCGATGGAATGCCCGAGCCACACTACTTAAGCTTTCTCCTCTCCAAGCTCGACCTCCAAGCTCCATTTTCCTCAATATTTGTCTAGGTTTAGCGGTCCGTCACATCCCGTCCCCGTCTTCACCGCCGTCGATCGCCCGCGCCGATCTCGTCGCCGGCACCACCGTGGTGAGCCTCTTGTTCTTATCTTCTTTCTGAAAGGAAAAAAAAATCTTACTTGTATATTTATAGAGATACTTATATAATTTTCTTACTTTTATTATTGCATCTTATATAGTGCGATGGTTTTGGTATCCGCCCCGTCGGCCCTCGTCCTGTCTATGATTCAGATGTGGTATATATTATCTTTTCATAACTATTGGTTCATTTATTGTTTATGACAATTATGCCGACCAACGTGACATAGATTTTATTTATCTAGGAGGTTGTTGAACCGGAAATTCCAACCGACCCTATTGTCGAGAGGTTAAATTTAGTTGAAGAAGAAAACAATTTGTTGAAGGAAAAAATTAGAAAAATTGAGGAGGAGAAGATGATATTGGAGTTGCATGTTGCAGATGTCGTCGATGATCACAAGATCAAGATGGATGCAATGCGCTTGAAGATTAGAAAGATTAGAAAATATGCCATTCATACCAAGGCTTGGTATCATTATGCCGTTGGATCAGTTGTTACATTGGTTGCGATTATGGTCGCATTTGTTTTCGCATTGAAATGTTTTACATAGTTTCAGTGTATGGTTTAATTAATTTAGATGCTCTGCAGAGCTTTATGTTGTTAGATGAGAACTATGTATGTACTTTGGTTTTAATGTGATGATGAACTTCTATTAATTTGGTCACTTAATTATCTATTCATGATGTTCTGTAATGATTTTTGACACACTTAATTATATATAATGCACGCAGATGAACCGGCAATGGATGTATGGTTCAAGACACACCTCCGAGTACATTAAGGGCGTGCATGATTTTCTCGAAGTGGCTGAGGCAAACAAGCATAATGGTTTTATGTGTTGTCCATGCCCTATATGTGGGAATACGAAGTCTTACTCTGACCGGAAAATCCTCCACACCCACCTGCTTTACAAGGGTTTCATGCCACACTATAATGTTTGGACGAGGCACAGAGAAATAGGGGTTATGATGGAAGACGGCGAAGAAGAAGAGTACGATGACAACTATGTGCCCCCTGAATATGGCGATGCTACTGAAGATCAAGAGGAACCAGACGATGTGCACGATGATGCTGCAACGGGCAAAGCTGCTGAAGATCAAGAGGAACCAGACGATGTGCCCGATGATGATGATCTCCGTCGGTTCATTGTCGATGCAAGGACGCAATGCGAAAGTCAAAAGGAGAAGCTGAAGTTCGATCGCATGTTAGAGGACCACAAAAAAGGGTTGTACCCCAATTGAGAAGATGGCAACACAAAGCTCGGTACCGTACTGGAATTGCTGTAGTGGAAGGCAGAGAATGCTGTGCCTGACAAAGGATTTGAGAAGCTACTGAAAATATTGAAGAAGAAGCTTCCAAAGGATAACGAATTGCCCGACAGTACATACGCAGCAAAGAAGGTCGTATGCCCTCTAGGATTGGAGGTGCAGAAGATACATGCATGCCCTAATGACTGCATCCTCTTCCGCGGTGCGTACAAGGATCTGAACGCATGCCCGGTATGCGGTGCATTACGGTATAAGATCAGACGAGATGACCCTGGTGATGTTGACGGCGAGCCCCCCAGGAAGAGAGTTCCTGCGAAGGTGATGTGGTATGCTCCTATAATACCACGGTTGAAACGTCTGTTCAGAAACAGAGAGCATGCCAAGTTGATGCGATGGCACAGTGAGGAACGTAGGAAAGACGGGAAATTGAGAGCACCCGCTAACGGGTCGCAGTGGAGAAAAATCGAGAGAAAGTACTGGGATGAGTTTGCAAGTGAGCGAAGGAACGTATGGTTTGCTTTAAGTGCGGATGGCATTAATCCTTTCGGGGAGCAGAGCAGCAATCACAACACCTGGCCCGTGACTCTATGTATGTATAACCTTCCTCCTTGGATGTGCATGAAGCGGAAGTTCATTATGATGCCAGTTCTCATCCAAGTCCCTAAGCAACCGGGCAATGACATTGATGTGTACCTAAGGCCATTAGTTGAAGAACTTTTACAGCTGTGGAATGGAAACGGTGTACGTACATGGGATGAGCACAAATAGGAGGAATTTAACCTAAAGGCATTGCTGTTCGTGACCATCAACGATTAGCCCGCTCTCAGTAACCTTTCAGAACAGACAAACAAGGGATACCACGCATGCACACACTGTTTACTTGACACCGATAGTATATACCTTGCAAGCTGCAGGAAGAATGTGTACCTGGGCCATCGTCAATTTCTTCTGACCAACCATCAATGTCGAAAGAAAGGCAAGCATTTCAAAGGCGAGGCAGATCACCGGAAGAAGCCCGCCATGCGTACCGGTGATCACGTACTTGCTATGGTCAATGATTTACACGTAATATTTGGAAAGGGTCCCGGCGGACTAGCTGTTCCGAGTGACGCTGGGGGACACGCACCCATGTGGAATAAGAAATCTATATTTTGGGACCTACCCTACTGGAAAGACCTAGAGGTCCGCTCTTCAATTGACGTGATGCACGTGATGAAGAACCTTTGCGTGAACCTGCTAGGCTTCTTGGGCGTGTATGGGAAGACAAAAGATACAGCTGAGGCACGGGAGGACCTGCCACGTTTGCACGAAAAAGACGGCATGCCTCCAAAGCAGTATGAAGGTCCTGCCAGCTATGCTCTTACCAAAGAAGAGAAGGAAATCTTCTTTGAATGCCTGCTTAGTATGAAGGTCCCGACTGGCTTCTCGTCGAATATAAAAGGAATAATAAATATGGCAGAGAAAAAGTTTCAGAACCTAAAGTCTCATGAGTGCCACGTGATTATGACGCAACTGCTTCCGGTTGCATTGAGGGGGCTTCTACCGGAAAACGTCCGATTAGCCATTGTGAAGCTATGTGCAGTCCTCAATGCAATCTCTCAGAAGGTGATCGATCCAGAAATCATACCAAGGCTAAGGAGTGATGTGGTGCAATGTCTTGTCAGTTTCGAGCTGGTGTTCCCACCATCCTTCTTCAATATCATGACGCACGTTCTAGTTCATCTAGTTGTCGAGATTGTCATTCTGGGCCCCTTATTTCTACACAATATGTACCCCTTTGAGAGGTTCATGGGAGTCCTAAAGAAATATGTCCGTAACTGCGCTAGGCCAGAAGGAAGCATCTCCATGGGCCATCAAACAGAGGATGTCATCGGGTTTTGTGTTGACTTCATTCCTGGCCTTAAGAAGATAGGTCTCCCTAAATCGCGGTATGAGGGGAGACTGACTGGAAAAGGCACGCTTGGAAGGGACTCAATAATATGCAGGGACGGATATTCTTGGTCTCAAGCACACTACACAGTTCTACAGAACTCTACCTTGGTGACCCCGTATGTTGATGAACACAAGAACAGTCTGCGCTCCAAACACCCGGAGTAGTGCGACGACTGGATTACATGTGAACACATCAGGACTTTCAGCAGTTGGTTGGAAGCACGTATCAGAGGTGACAACACTGTTTGTGATGAGCTGTACTTGTTATCCAGGGGACCATCTTCGACTGTTACGATTTGGAAAGGATACGAGATAAATGGGAATACATTTTACACGATTGACCAAGATCAAAAGAGCACCAACCAAAATAGCGGTGTCCGCTTTGATGCAACAACCGAGAGGGGAAAGGACACATATTATGGTTACATAGTGGACATATGGGAACTTGACTACGGACATGATTTTAAGGTCCCTTTGTTTAAGTGCAAATGGGTCAATCTGTCAGGAGGCGGGGTACATGTAGACCCACAGTACGGAATGACAACAGTGGATCTGAAAAATCTTGGGTACACTGACGAACCGTTCGAACTAGCCAATGATGTGGCACAGGTTATCTATGTGAAGGACATGTCTACCAGACTGAGAAAGAGAAAAGATAAGGAAGCGAATACATCATACGATGAGCCAAAGCGCCACATAGTTCTTTCAGGAAAAAGGGACATCGTGGGAGTGGAGGACAAGATAGACATGTCTGAAGATTATGAAAAGTTTCATGAAATTCCTCCCTTTAAAGTCAAGGCTGACCCCAGCATCCTGATAAACGATGAAGATTATCTATGGTTACGGCGCAATAAGCAAATGACACAAGCGAAGAAAAAGTGAAGACTTTCTCCCGCAACTATTATGATGATACCATGCCAACTTTGTAACTGACGAGTATGATACCATTGTCCGTTTTGTACATGCACATGCTATGTGTGGGTCAATTTATGATACCATGCCAACTTTCAACTTTTTCAGAGTTCATTTGAAATGCTTTAATGTCTTATGGTTCGGCCCTCATAATAATTAAAAATAGCAACAATAAGTATTTTGTTGTAAGTAGAAACAAAATAAAATAAATAAAGCAAGAAAGAAAACAAAAAAAACAAAAAAGTGTTTTCAAATTTGAAAAGTAATGGCACTAACAGAAAATTTATAATTTTCCTAAAACTAAAAGCAAAAAGAATTAAAAAATAAAGCAAAAAACAAAAGAAAATAAATAATGCAGAAAACAAAACAAAAAAAACAACAATAAGTATTTTGTTGTAAGTAGAAACAAAATAAAATAAATAAAGCAAGAAAGAAAACAAAAAAAAAGTGTTTTCAAATTTGAAAAGTAATGGCACTAACAGAAAGTTTATAATTTTCCTAAAACTAAAAGCAAAAAGAATAAAAAAATAAAGAAAAAAACAAAAGAAAATAAATAATACAAAAAACAAAACAAAAAAACTGGGAAAAATAAAAATAGCAACAATAAGTAAAGAAAACAAAAAAACAAAAAAATGCCACCTACTGGGCCCACACGGCCTGAATACGACTTGAATCCCTACTTTGGGCCAGGATTCAGGCCCGCAGTAGGCCTAGAAGGCCCATCAGGCAAAGCAGTAGCAGGTAGGCCCGTAAGCCTGCAATGGAGAGGAGCTCGAGAGGGGTGCGGCAGTGGGGCTTATAAAACACTGCGCGCCCCTCTCAACTAGCGAGGTGGGACTAAACTTTGGCCCCGACGCGGGCAGCACAGGGGCCTTTGGTCCTGGTTGGTGGCACCAACCGGGACTAAAGGGGGGGATTGGTCCCGGTTGGTGCCACCAACCGGGACCAATGCTCCTTGTATATAAGTAGCACTTCGCAGTCTTGTAGAGTTAATCGCCACCAGTTGCCCCCCGATGACGCCGAGCACATCGTCGCCGCCAGGCTGCCCTGACGCCGCCCGTCGCCCCCGCCGTCGCTGTCGCCGTCGCCCGCGCCTGTTGTCGTCGCCGGCCTCCCCGAGCCCGCGCCCGCCGTCGTCGCCGCCAGGCTGCCCCGTCGCCGTCGCCTGCCCCCGCGCGCCGCGCCCCGAGCCCCTGCCCCGTCGCCGTCGCCCGCCCCCGTGCGCCGCCACCGCTGTGAGCCGCCGCGCCGCACTGGCTCTGTTTTTTCTTCATTTTTATTAGTTTAATTTTTTTGTTCAATGTATATATATATATATATGTGTGTATGTATGTGGCTATATATATATGCGGCTCTGTTTTTATCATTTTTATTAGTTTAGTTTTTTTGTTCATATATATATAATGTATATGTGTATGTATATGGCTATGTGTATGTAGATGTTCAAAAATTGTTCAGAGCATGTTTTTGTTTATATATGTATTTTTTGTTCATATGTGTATTAGTGTTTTCATATATGCAAAAGATAGATTTTTAGAAAAGTTAGGTTTTTTTTTCTGTTCATAGATTTTTTGGTGATATTAATTATTGTAGAATATGCAAATGTTTGTATATTCATATGAACAATGCATTAGGCAAAACCTTTGTTTTTTTTCGAAATTTTCTATTTGAACATTTTTTTTAAAACAAGCAATACTAAAAGAATGAGAGGAAAAAGGAAAATAAGAAGAGGAAGAAAGGAGAAAAAGAGGAGAGGAAGAAGAGGAGAAATAAATAAGAAGAGGAAAAAAGAAAAAAAGAAGAGGAGAAGAAGAAAGGAATAGAGGAGAAAGAAGAAAAAATAGAAGAAAAAAAATTCTATTTTTTCTTCTTCTCCTCTATTCCTTTCTTCTTCTCCTCTTTTTTTCTTCTTCTTTTTCTTCTTCTTCTTCCTTCTTCCTTCTTTCTCTTTTCTTCCTTTTCCTTAATTATTTTCCTTTCTCGATACCCCCTCCCCGATAACTCTCGAGGACACCCAAACCCTAGAGAGAAAACAATGTTGGTCTCCTACCCCCCTCCCGCCGCGCCCCTACCCGACAAATTAACTCTCTCGAGGCCACCCAAATTTATCAAGTTAAAAGAGCGTTGTCGTCGAGGCCACCCCAAACCCTTGAAGCGTTGTGTCGAGGCGACCCCAAACCCTAGAGAAGCAGCGTCGAGGCCACTAACATGATTCCTTATTGTGATTAGCTAGCTAGTTCTATGTTTGCCACTAATATATATATATATATATATATATATATATATATCCATCTGTACCATGTTTGAATAATAATTGACATGTTGTAAATATTTGCAAAAACTATGGAGCACTGCCGAGACGAAGAAGCAGAAGCGATATTGAGGGACATAATCTCAAATGGAAGGGATGAAGTTGCGTTATTTCTCCTCGACACCGTTGTTGGTCAGCTGGAAGAACGGGGTGAAGAAGAGGGCTATGTTCATGATGGATTCGGCCCGTTAATGCCGGTACAAGAATAGGACTATGTTCATGATGGCTCCGGTGACACAATGGAGGAACAAGAAGGAGACCGTGCTGACGGCTCCGGTGACCGAACCGAGCCCGACCAAGTATATATATATATTAGTTAAGCCCGTGCTGACTAGTTAATTGATGCTTCCATTGTTTTGGTATATGTACACATATTAATTACTCTCATCTTTCTTCCTTATAATTTCTAGCCCTCCGGATCGAGCACAACTTTGGTAAGGAGACGAGGCCCGAAGAAAAAGTTGAGCTCGGATGAAAAGTTTGAGATCATAGAAATCGCGCCCGACGGCGAACCGATTGAACCCATCCAGACAAGGAAGGCATTTTCTTCTCAGTGCGGGGTTCTTGTTAGGGACAAGATCCTGATTAGCATCCAGCAATGGTATAAGCCTAAGGAGGAAGACGCTCCGGTGTCTTATGTCAATGATATGCAGAAAGAAGATCTTTGGACTCAGCTGAAGGCAAATTTCACCCTACCACCAGAGGAGGATCCGGAGAAGCCAGTTAAAGAGGAATTAATCAAGTCTTGTGCTCTTAAGAAGATGGCAACCCTAATGAGGAGGTGGAGGAAAGAGCTGAACCAGTTTGTCAAAGATAAAAAGACAGCAGAATTCATCGGCAAATATGAGAAGATCAAAGATCACTGGCCCGCATTTGTGGCCCACAAGACATCGGAAAAGAGTAAGAAGATGTCGGAGACAAACAAGAAAAATGCTGCGAAGAAGACGCTTCACCATCACACGGGGTCAGGTGGCTACCTGCAAGCCCGGCCTAAGTGGTCCAAGGCTGAGAATGATCTGCTTGAAAAGGGATCGAACCAGAGACAATGAGATGGCCAGACCGTTGCCGGACTTGGTTCTTCGGGTCTGGTGGAACCTTGGACCCTGTAACAGAGTTTTGCCAGTGGACGAACGAGCAACTGGAATTACCAGTCAAGAACCTTCGACACTATATTGATGCAGCGCAGCGAGGAACATTCCTTCCAAACAGGGAGAAGGACGAGCTCACAATGGCCCTTGGGAATCCTGAGCACCCTGGACGGACACGAGGCACGCCAGGCTCCATTCCGTGGAAGGTTGGTTTTCCGGACGCAGGGGGTTACAAAACCCACGAGAGGAGGACGAAACTGGAGCAGGACCAACTGCAGGCGCTGCACGAAAGGGTAATGGGGCTAGAGGATCGAGAAGAGGAACGAGAAGCAGCAGATCGCAGCAAACGACCTGCCGAAGCTTCCCCCAAAGCTACCCCCACTAGTAGAAAATGGGGCAATGGTCCAGGCCGGTCCAGCCCATTAGTCCCGGTTCAATCCAGAACCGGGACCAATGGGGGCATTGGACCCGGTTCTTGAGCCCCGGGGGCCGGCCGGGCCACGTGGGCCATTGGTCCCGGTTCGGCTGGACCTATTGGTCCCGGTTGGTGGGACGAACCGGGACCAATGCGCCTCGCTCCTGGCCCACCACCATTGGTCCCGGTTGGTGGGACGAACCGGGACCAAAGGGTTGGTCCTCGTTGCGGCCAGAGTTTAGTCCCACCTCGCCAACCGAAGGGGAATCGGACCGGTTTATAAGCCCCTCCCTCTCTGCCATATTGAGCTCCTCTGAAAATGAAAATAGATGCCCTTATATAGGAAAATTAGCCTAAATTCATACGGATTTCGATTGAAATTCGTTATGAATTTAAGTTGATTTTCCTCTATAAGCGCATCTATGCTCATTTCTGAGTAGTTTTTTATATTTTTTTTCTTTTCTTCTATATTTATTTTTTTCCTTTTATTTCTGAGTTGTAATAAGCCATTAAAAATAAGGATATATGCTCCTTTTTTAGTACAGTTAATCACAACTATTTTTTGCTTCTATTCATTTCTGAGTAGTTTTCTATATAGTTTCTTTTTTCTTTTCTGTTATATTTATTCTTTTGTTTTTATTTCTGAGTTGTAATAAGTCATTAGAAATAAGCATCTATGCTATTTTTTTAGTAAAGTTAATCAAAATTATTTTTTCTTCTATTTATTTCTGAGTGGTTTTTTATATAGTTTTTTTTCTTTTCTGCTACATTTATTTTTTTCTTTTTATTTCTGAGTTGTAATAAGTCATTAAAAATAAAAAAGAGGCGCAATGCTCGTTAAGACGAAGCCGCTCCCCTGAAGCAATACGAGTGGGTCAACGGTAGTCACACGACGATGCCTTGATCATGGTAATGACATGGAACGCCGCCATCGCCCGCCGTCAGCTCGGTTTTCACCGGCAACTACGTCTCCCCGACTCGCAGCTCGTGCCAGATGACGGATCCCGAGATCCGAACACCCAGCCTCAGGCCGACCACCTCTGACTGAAGTGATGACCACCATCGCCGGCTGCAATGGTCAGAATTATTTTTTAGTAAAGTTAATCAAAATTATTTTTTCTTCTATTTATTTCTGAATTGTAATAAGTCAGTAAAAATAAAAAAGAGGCGCAATGCTCGTTAATTTGCTTCAAGCCTTTCGGAATAGTGTCAACTGCACTGCACATAGCTCTGTGCAGTCTACCGTATTCCTCAAGGCTTGAAGCTAACCAACGTGCAGGAGCATTGAGCCTCTTCGTCATCATCTCTACACTCAGGGCTTATAAACAAGTGCGACTGCCTCTCGCTTGGTCCAGGCCGGTCCAGCCCATTAGTCCCAGTTCAATCCAGAACCGAGACTAATGGGGGCATTGGACCCGGTTCTTGAGCCCCGGGGGCCGGCCGGGCCACGTGGGCCATTGGTCCCGGTTCGGCTGGACCTATTGGTCCCGGTTGGTGGGACGAACCGGGACCAATGCGCCTCGCTCCTGGCCCACCACCATTGGTCCCGGTTGGTGGGACAAACCGGGACCAAAGGGTTGGTCCTCGTTGCGGCCAGAGTTTAGTCCCACCTCGCCAACCGAAGGGGAATGAGTCCGGTTTATAAGCCCCTCCCTCTCTGCCATATTGAGCTCCTCTGAAAATGAAAATAGATGCCCTTATATAGGAAAATTAGCCTAGATTCATACGGATTTCGATTGAAATTCGTTATGAATTTAAGTTGATTTTCCTCTATAAGCGCATCTATGCTCATTTCTGAGTAGTTTTTTTATATATTTTTTTCTTTTCTGCTATATTTATTTTTTTTCTTTTTATTTCTGAGTTGTAATAAGCCATTAAAAATAAGGATATATGCTCCTTTTTTAGTACAGTTAATCACAACTATTTTTTGCTTCTATTCATTTCTGAGTAGTTTTCTATATAGTTTCTTTTTTCTTTTCTGTTATATTTATTCTTTTGTTTTTATTTCTGAGTTGTAATAAGTCATTAGAAATAAGCATCTATGCTATTTTTTTAGTAAAGTTAATCAAAATTATTTTTCTTCTATTTATTTCTGAGTGGTTTTTTATATAGTTTTTTTCTTTTCTGCTACGTTTATGTTTTTCTTTTTATTTCTGAGTTGTAATAAGTCATTAAAAATAAAAAAGAGGCGCAATGCTCGTTAAGACGAAGCCGCTCCCCCGGAGCAATACGAGTGGGTCAACGGTAGTCACACGACGATGCCTTGATCATGGTAACGACATGGAACACCGCCATCACCCGCCGTCAGCTCGGTTTTCACCGGCAACTACGTCTCCCCGACTCGCAGCTCGTGCCAGATGACGGATCCCGAGATCCGAACACCCAGCCTCAGGCCGACCACCTCTGACTGAAGAGATGACCACCATCGCCGGCTGCAATGGTCAGAATTATTTTTTAGTAAAGTTAATCAAAATTATTTTTTCTTCTATTTATTTCTGAATTGTAATAAGTCGTTAAAAATAAAAAAGAGCCGCAATGCTCGTTAATTTGCTTCAAGCCTTTTGGAATAGTGTCAACTGCACTGCACATAGCTCTGTGCAGTCTACCGTATTCCTCAAGGCTTGAAGCTAACCAACGTGCAGGAGCATTGAGCCTCTTCGTCATCGTCTCTGCACTCAGGGCTTATAAACAACTGCGACTGCCTCTCGCTTGGCGAGGTGGGACTAAAAAAACAGCTGCAGGAAGAATCAACAAAAAAATAGCTACAGAAAATAAAAAAGTAGTTACACGGGTCCATTGGTACCGGTTCATGGAACCAACCGGTACCAATGCCGCTCTTTGGTCCCGGTTCGTTGGACCAATTTGAAAACAAAAAACAAAAAAAATGCCTCCTACTGGGCCCCCACGGCCTGAATAGGACTAGAAACCCTACTATGGGCCAGGATTCAGGCCCGCAGTAGGCCCAGAAGGCCCATCAGGCAAAGCAATAGCAAGTAGGCCCGAAAGCCTGCGATGGAGAGGAGCTCGAGAGGGGTGCGGCAGTGGGGCTTATAAACCACTGCGTGCCCCTCTCGACTAGCGTGGTGGGACTAAACTTTGGCCCCAAGGCAGACAACACAGATGCCTTTGGTCCCGGTTGGTGGCACCAACCGGGACTAAAGGGTGGGCATTAGTCCCGGTTGGAGCCACCAACCGAGACCAAAGGTCTTCGTTTCCCGCCCTTTGGGCTGCTGAAAAGAGGCCTTTGGT
>LT934122.1:50936256-50952636 GCA_900231445.1 Triticum turgidum subsp. durum | reverse complement strand
TCCTCGTCGCCCCTGCCCCGCGCCGCCCCGAGCCTGTCGTCGCCCTGCACCGCGCCGCCTCGACGCCGACATGAGCGTTTTTTTATTTTTGTTAGATTTTTTTTAGATTTTTTTTGTAGTTCATATTTTTTTTTGTTAGGTTAGATGTCTAGTAATTCAGATATGTAGTTCATAGATTTTTTTGTTAGATTAGATTTTTTTGTTAGATTACATGTGTAGTAATTAATTTGTTCATATTATGTTAGATATTTTTGTTAGATTAATTAGATTTTTTTGTTAGACTAGATATGTGTAGTAATTAATTTGTTCATATTATGTTAGATTTTTTTTCTGTCAATAGATTTTTTTGGTGATATTATTATTGAATATGCATGTTTGGTGATATTATTGTTAATAGATTTTTTTGGTGATATTTAGATTGTGTAATTAATTTTGTTCATAGAATTTTAATGATTTTTTTGTTCATAGTATTTAGAAAAAGGAAAAAAATAAGTAGTTTATATATAGTTGAACTAGCTAGTTGATTTAATAAACTAATTTATTTTACTATATATAGAAGTAGTTTGTTTTTAGTAAGTACTACTTATTTATTTATAGTAAGTGCTTAGTAGTTGAACTACATAGTTGATTTAATTAATAAAACTACTTTTATTTAACTATATATAGAAGTAGTTCCCGCGCCGACGTCGGCGATGCCCATCCCGCATCCTCGTCGTCGTCGACTCGGCGGTGGAGGCCTGCTTGATCAGGGCCATGTTCGGGACTGGGCTCCACCGGGTTGGTATTGGGAGGTGCTACCTTCCGGGGGACGTAGGTTGGTGAGGAGGCAGCCCGTTGTTGACCCGATCCTTGTTTGGTGGCGGTCGCGTGGGCCAGTGACGGTGGTGAGGCATCTGGACACCACGGAGGTGGTACGTCACCGTGTCAGCGAGGAGGACGAGCACGTCCGTCGCTACATGGTTGCATTGGAGGGGAGGTTCGACAATACCTGGCAGGTCTTCAGGGATCTCACTGGAGCTATGATCCTGTGATGGTTCCTTATCTTTGGGTGTCCACCGCCCGCGTCGATACCCGTCGGGAGCTACGGTTCTAGTTGTATTAGTGATAATATTCGACGATGTACGGACACCAAGAGATGATGTACTTTTGCTTATAATTACTGAATGCATGCTAATTTGAATACTATACTTTATTTTATGATTTGGTTTTGCTTATTTTATGATTTGGTTTTGCTTATTGAATGCTCATATTGGATAATTTCTCCTTCATTCCCGTGTGCTAGACAATTTGATATAATTAATAATGCATTCGGGAATGAAAGGAGGAGCTACGTACATCGATCATCGATACTCAACCCGTGATTAATAATAATGATCTAGTTTAATATTTGAATTATGAACGTATAGGCCGGAAATGTCGTACTCATCGGACGATGAAAACCGCCCGGGGGAGTGCGACTGGTGCCACGACGACCGAGGTATCTGCGACAGGTTCATTGTGCTGGACGAAGATCGGCGCTTCAGCATTAAGCTCGAGGAGACCTTCGATGTTCGTACAGTACGCAACCGATGATAATAGTTTTTTTTTCGTAATTACTCATGACTTCAACTATTTTAATCATGACAATATTTTTCATCTTTTCCAATTCGACTAGCTTATCCCATGCTTTGCAAGACGCTATGTCTTGGAGAGGATGGGTTTTGAAGACCATGAAAGTTTCGAAACCAAAAAAGTTATCCTAAGTACCCATCATGGTGTGGATTTTCAAGTAAAGCTGTACAATGCTCAGAGTGTAACCCATTTTGGTTGCAAAAATTGGGAAGCACTTTGCAAGATGTATGGTTTTGATGAGGGTATGCTTGTTACCATGGATCTTGGTGATCCTACAATCGAGCAAGAGAGACCTATGATTTTCGTCCTTGTGGATACACCTCCAATTCTTCCCCCATGTGAGCTTAACATAGTTATTAAGTAATTTATATTGTTTATTTGAAAATAGTTGACAACTTATTCTCCATTTACAGCTTATTTTCATTCTTCAAAGAATGTGCGGAAGATGGTAGACAGAACCTACTACACCGAAGGCTCCAAACTAACTTATCAAGAGAAAAATCATCTGGTCGGATTTTGTACTGATCTGGAGAATTACAATGTCTACAATCGAACTCCTCAACATTATGGTCAATACGTGCCACTAGTGCACGTGTTGAACTACGGTAACTACCATGGAGATACCCTGGTATGATTTTTTACTATTACAACATTCGTGCATCTTTTTGCACACTTCTAAAACTAGTACATCATATCATTGCTAACTACGAAGTTATTACTATGTTTTTCAACAGATAATCCCAAATGATTGTGTGCCTCATCTGATGTATACACGGGGTAGCCTTCATGTTTTGAACATACAACCAGGTCCTCCTATGAATCTCAACTGTCCATACCGGGTTTCTAAAAGAAGTGGAGACATGATAATCAAAGAATGGAAAAAATGTATGGACAGTCGTAAGGAGCTTCTTGGAAGCAACATTCAGCGAAGGGCAAAAATTGGAGACATGATGATCGCCATTCTTCATAATGGAGAGTCAGGGTCTATATTGTTTTATGCTATTTTACCTTAAGGGTGTTTAGGTCCTACCTGATACTGATGATCATGTGCTAAGAATAATTATGTAGGGTTGGGTTCGATGACTATGAGGATGATGATCATATGACTTATTATTAATAACGAGTAGAAGTTGTATATGATGATGCATGATTACTAGGACTTGTTATTATATATATGATGATGTATGATGCAAGCATGCATGAGCATTTTATATCTGCGGGTGCAATGAACATAGCAGCAGCGTTGATAAACCAAGGACGAAGATATAAGAGAGGACACTTCTCTCTATTAGCTAGCTATAATAACAACCTAAAAATAACCCCTAAAGCAGCCACTTTTAAAAAAAATTACTTTTGGTCCCAGTTGGAGCCACCAACCGGGACCAAAGGCCCCCTGACTGGGGTGGGCGCACAGGGCCACGTGGAGGCACATTGGTCCTGGTTCTGGTTTGAACCGGGACTAATGGGTGGAGGTATTAGTAACGACCCATTAGTCCCGGTTCATGAACCGGGACTAAAGGCCCTTACGAACCGGGACTAATGGGTGGTTTTCTACTAGTGCCCGCCATCTCAGCCGAGAAGTAGCGTGGCTTCCACCGAGCTGCTTCAGCCGGAGCATGTCTTGACGGCTCCTGCCAGCTATCCCGTGGATGGTATCACGGAGTCTCAAAATTGCCACATGATGGCGCGATGGATGACTTTCAAGGTCAAGGCGGTTGTTGGCCAAGTTTATCCTAGTGGACCAGGCACAACTTATCACTGCCAGCCGATTCCAAAAGGATATGCTAAGGTGATGGTGGATGAAATAACAGAGGGATTTGAGGACCTCGTGCTTGACCACCCTACCGGTGAAGGGGATACTAGGCTAGGTTCTGCTTTGAAGACTCCATGCCTATGGAAGAAGGAGCTCATCAACCTTTTGAACTGGACGCCTCCGCCTCCTCCTCCTGCTCCGGCGAGTCAGGGCACTCCGCCTCCTCCACCACCTCCTCCTCCGGCGAGTGACGATCAGGGCACGCGTTGCGGCACTCCGCCTCCTTCTCCGGCGCATGGCGGCACTCCGCCTCCTTCTCCGCCTGCACCGGCGCTCCCGAGCAGCCAGCAGCATCCTCCTTCTCCGCCTCGCCAGCAAGGGCAGAAGAGACCCGCCGCCGCCCTGGCTGCTCCGGCGCGTCGTACTCCTTATCCTCCGCCTTGTAAGCAAGCACGAAAGAAGACAGACGCCGCAGCCGCTCCGTCTGCTTCGGCGTCTAGCAGCACAACTAGAGGCGGGAGGCAATACAAATACGGTCCATCATCTCTCAAGCCTCTAGAGAAGTTACCGTACGAGAGGTCCGAGGAGGAAAACGATACGATTGTGCGGACCCACGTGAAGGAGTTCTTTGAAGGGGTGAAAGCAAAGAGACATCCACCTCCGGAGGAGAAGGTAGATCCGGTGAAAGCAAAGTGCACTCTCGACGCCCTGAGGAAACCACCAAAGTCTCCGCCGAGAACCAACTATGAGCGCATTACTGAACAAACATATCTCCAAGCCCAGCGGTCGGGAACTACTGTCAGTGCTAAAAGGTCAAAAGAACGATCAAAGGGGAAAAACATTGCCCAGCTCGGCGAACAAGCACAGCAATCGTGCCCCCTGCTCAATGTGTCTAATGCTCCGGGGACGGTGGCCGGTTATGGCAATCTTGATGATTACCTGCCTGACGATGCACTTCCTGATTTCTTGGAGGTGGACGGACACAGATACGAGTACGGGAAGCCTCTCGTCAAAGATGAAAAATCTTTGAGAACAATGATGCAAAGATTCCATAATTGGTACATGGAAACCTGCAGAGAGTCTGAGGGTAAGAATGCTTTGTATCTGCATATTTAAGAGGAGCACGATCTCGTTGCAAATGATCTGTTGATTGTTCCATTTGAGGAGTTCTTCGAGTTCTTCAATCAAAAGGCCCTCGATAAATTAATGGTCTTTTGCTACTGCCTGTAAGTACTATTTCTGTCATTAAGTCTCTATATATAGCTCGGCTCTTTCATTGCATGTATTTATAATTAATTATCCTCAATATATATATTATGCAGATTGAAGATCCTCGAGTGCAAAAAACAAGAAATTTATGATATTGGGTTCATTAACACAAATATCATAGATGTATTTCTGGTTGAAAAGAACGTCAAAGAGGCCGAGGACAACTTGCTACAATCGTTGATCAAAAATCAAAACAAAGATACCATACTCTTTCCTTACAACGGCCCGTGAGTGTTACTGTCGTGTGCATATTCAGTTTCCCTTATTACTCAAGAGAGCTTATAGTAATGTAATTGCTGAGTTATGCATGCGTGCGCAGGTACCACTATATTCTTCTGGAGATTAAGCTTGAGCGTGGACTAGTAACCGTCTTAGACTCGAGACGGAAAGATCCCAAATCCTATGCGGACATCACTGAAATGCTCAGCAAGTAAGTTCAATCGATCATTATCGCACCATATCGGCAACTTTTTGTTCATTTCCTGATATCTCAAGTAATAATAATAATTTTCTTTGTCTTGCAGGGTTTGGAAATAGTTCACCGCAGAAGCTCCGGGACTGCCGAAGGAGCTGACATATAAATGGCCGAAAGTAAGTACTACTGGCTAGCTAGTTGCGCGCATCTCCCGTTGATTCTATAGCTATACTTTCATCAATGCCATTTATAATGCTTCATTATCAGTTTGATTGACCTCTATTTCTCGTAAAGTGCTTGTGGCAGGAGGAAGGGAATGATTCCTGTGGATACTACGTGTGCGAGTTCATCCACACCGCGACTTTGAAAAACAAGCGGGGCTACTCTCAAAGACAATATGAAGTGCGTAAGCAATAATATTCACAATTTCATTTTATTACACCATCATTTCTGTTGAGTTTCATTCATATATATGTATTAATTAACCCCCTTCTTCAAATTAGACGTGGCAGATGCGGAATGAACTCCTAGAACCAGATCGCATGAAAGCAATTCAAGAGGAATTGGCGGGATTCTTTCTTGACCACGTCATCAATAAAGCCGGAGAATACCATGTGGAAATTGATTTCAAATGCTAGGGGTTTGTAATTAAGAGATTTTATACATATTGTACATGTATGTAGCCAGTAGCGTCGGATACATGATACGAAAACTTGTTGTTCGACCAATCTCTCGGAGAAGGAGAGGTCGATCGATCACTTCTCTCGGTATGCATGACGAACTTCTGTACTGAATGGTTCTCTCGATCACTTATGTATATATAGTACGTAGCGTCGACCAAGCACGGACATAAGAGAAGACACTTCTCTCTATTAATTAGCTAGCTAACACAATATATGAAACACCTAAATTAAACCCCCAACCTCCCTCCTTTCAAAAAAAAAACAAAAACCCCAGCCAATGGAATGCTGACGCGTGGATGCCTTTTGGTCCCGGTTGGAGCCACCAACCGGGACCAAAGGCCACCTGACTGGGCTCGGCGCACAGGGCCACGTGCAGGCACATTGGTCCCGGTTCTGGTTTGAACCGGGACTAATGGGTGGAGGTATTAGTAACGGCCCATTAGTCCCGGTTCATGAACCGGGACTAAAGGCCCTTACGAACCGGGACTATTAGGTGTTTTTCTACTAGTGGAGGGATGAGGGGCACGAACAATGCTACCATTCTGTCACTGACATGTGGGACCCATAAGCGCGGGTCCCACCTGTCAGTGAAGGAAAGGCAGGGCAAGGCAGTGCTAGCCATGTCAGAGGATCCATGTCCACGTCGGGGGACGTCGTGCCGTGAGTTGGTGCGGCGTCATGGGAATCGCGTGTGGGTGTGGCAGTGGTATAAACAAGAAACGTGATGGTCGCTGTGGTTCAACTTCCATGGACAAGCTGTCGTGTCTGCTGACACATGTATATCAAAACTAGAGTGTTTATATTTCAAGCACGTGAACAAGTATTATTCTACTAGTTTGGATCCATTGCAACGCACGGGCCAGCACATTGGTAGTAGTAGTGTCCATCTCTATCTCTAGAGGCCTTCCCTCGTTCATCCTTTTCTCTCACAAGATAAACTACTCATACAAATGCATCTTGATGTTCCATGGAACGCACGAGGATGTTTCCTTGGGGGTCTCTCCAGCGAGGCGTGGCCGTAGTTGCAACTTGACGCCCCTTGAGATGCCGACGTTGAGGGGCACTCGGATTTCCTCCGATGAGCAGGTAAGATGAGTTTGATCGCGTAGTAAATGCATTCTAAAGACTACTTCCGTGTCCATTTCCTAATTCTCCCCCTTCCCACTGTTCCACAGGCTAGGCTCGGTGTGAGTGGAGATTGGCTTGCATATGTACGGTAGAGTACCAACATCAATTTGCACAACATTTACAACGGTGACATCGTTCCCGTAGAACCTTTGTCCAACACTGGGATCAGCCATGCAACGGGCCACCGCATGACTTGGTACGATGGAACCACGGTGAGATTAAATAAAAGATAGCACAAACCTTGCACATGGCGGTCAAAGGCGGACCATGCTGTATGCGGCCGATTTGTTACCGTACGAGTAGGAAGATGTTGTGCTCCTTTCTAACCGCATCTTCGCAGTGACAAACCAGGGGACTTGTTTTGTATGGGACACATCCTACGATATACTCCCTCTCTCCCAGTTTATTTGTTTTGAATATTTTCGTTTTATAAGTTTCAAATTCAAATTTAGAGCTCCCCATCACATGTTGAGATTACAATGTCCATTAAATCGTTGCGTGCATGTATAATAAAGAAACAAATCTCAAGTTTGGCACGAGTTCGTGTTGCGGGAGCACCACAAGCCCTGGCGCAGGAGTTACATTTCCCTCTCAGGGCCGTCGGGACCGAGCTTCAGCGCCTTACTACACCTACCTTTGAGTCAATAACATGTGGACCCGATAGGTGACTGGTCCACATGTAATGCTCCCGAAGGCAGAGAGGCAGTGGGGCCAAGAGGGGTGAGCCTCAGGTCGGGGGACGTGTGGTTTCATGGGTTCGAGCGGCGTCGTGGGAATCGCAGGTGGATGTGGTAGAAACTTGATGCTCGCTGCATTTTAGGTGGCCCACATGTCATGCACACAATGGAAGAGGGGCGGTGCGGCCGAGAGGGGTGAGGCGCACGTCGGGGGGTGTGCTGCCGTGGGTTGGAGAGGCGTCATGGGAATCACGAGATGAAACGTGATGGTCGCCGTAGTTGAACTTCCATGGACAAGCTGTCATGTCTATGGACACATGCACTACATACCGATCACTGGAAGGAGTAGCAGAGAAAGCTATATATGCGGATAAATACTTCCTTATAGTCAAGCGGACCCACGCTACTACTCTGTTCCAAAGACATGCACACCATCGAAATAGTCCATCTATATCAATATACACCGAGAGGGAATAATTTTTTTACAAGAGAGGAAATAGTTCATCCATCCATAATGCCCTCCTGCTGGTGCAGCGTCTTCTTCTTCTTCTTCTTCTTCTTCTTCTTCTTCTTCTTCTTCTTCTTCTTCTTCTTCTTCTTCTTCTTCTTCTTCTTCTTCTTCTTGTTCTTATTCTCTGTGGGAGACGGCTTCGCAACAAGCTCTTTGGACCTTGCAGCTATCTCGAAACTCACACGGGCATCGAGGGTAGCATATTTTATCCGCTCATACATCAAGGGATAATTCTCCCATCCAGACGACCTTAATGCCACCGTCTCATCACCCTTCTGAAGATTTGTATCAAGCACAAAAATTGCTATGTCGAATAGGGATGGTGTATGTTTAGCACAAGCTTCTACAGGAATTTTGATTCTGGTTTGTAGGTCAGCGATGCTTTTCAAATCAAGGTTGTACGTCCTCCCGAGACAAGAAATTGTGAAGCTCACCTGGTATGGAGGGCGAGTGTATGATGTGGTACACCAAAACATCATCTTCGAGGCACAGTTGAAGGACGGCGGTGCGCTGGATCTTCCCAGGGGCACACTCCGTGTACTCTGCATCGAGACCGATGACACTCGTCTCTACCTTTTCGAGGGAGTTGGATACATTGTTGATCCACTACCTAACAACCCTTGGGTTGACGGTGACGATGGCAACTATGCGCATCGAGCCTTCGACGAGGACATGTTGGACGCTAAAAACCTGCATCTCGATCTCTTTCCCCATTTGGAACCGCTGGAACGGAGGGCTACGGTTTGGAGAATTAGGATTAGATGGCTAGTCTAACTGACATAGTAGATGATTATTTAAAGAGGTTAAAACAATTTGAACGCAGTGGGGTTTGGATGCAAATGAAGACGAAGGGGAGGTGAAGAAGCCGAGGCGAATTGATTCCCGATGGAGAAGTAAATGGGAGAAGTGGCATGCAGGCAGTTGATTAGATGACTAGGTAGACTAAACAAAAAGGCTATGCAGGTAGACTGAGGAGTCATACCTGTTTGTGTACATGCCCATCCTTCCTGATAGGTGGGACCTATGCAAACAGATAAAAAAAATGTGTCGTAGCTTTTTTTTGAGCGCGTGAGTGGGAGACACAACATTCTCTGGTTAAGGAATACTCCCTCCGTTTAGGTGAGTATAAGTCACCTTATGAAAATCAGGTTTTCCCAAAACCTTTAGGCGTGGAGCATTAACTTCCTGCTCGATCCCCTCCCAGCCTCGTTAGCCAGCATAATCTTCCTCTGCTGCCATGTTCTACCTTTCCATTTTTCCTCTTCTCAAGTGTGGAACGATCTGTATGCCATCCTTGATGCACCAGAACGACCGCTGCATGCATCGCGGCAGGGCGTTGATTGGGCATGCACGAGAATTTGGTTCTGCTCACAATATGGATGATACCTGAACAATGAATTGAACAGGCATGCTAGCACGAGAGACCTATTTCCACTATACAATACTGTAGTGCTCATGTTCCTACTACTAGTAGTAGTAGTAGTAGTACAACTGTGGTACACTTGATGGTCAAAATACTATTCATCCGGTCCCCACAGTGAAGTGACAACACCCTGCACCTGACACTAGTCCAGGCGAGGCGGCGTGTTCGGGTTACCAAAGTCAGCCTCACCCTGTGCACTGTGCAGTCTGTCACCGCCGCTGTACAGCACATTGGCGCCTCGCCTCGTCTCCCTCTCCGCTCCCATAGCACCACTCCATCTCCATCTCCTTCTCCGTCTCCGTCTCCATCTCACTGTGCCCCCGTGTACCGTCGCCTCACTCGCCTCCCCCAGTACCACTATTCCCTCGCTAGCCGCTCCAGCACCGACATCCTTCTCCCCCATAAATCAAGCCCCCTTCCAAACTCCACCATGGCCGAACGCGAACCGTGCAGCATCCATATGAGCCACGATTGGAGCAATCTCCCCAGTGACATCCTCGACCTCTGTTGTTCGTATATGGATATGTTGACCGCCCTGCGGCTGGCTGCATGCTCGAGGGACATGCACACGGCCATCATCAAAGCGAGGCCTAAGCTTTTCAAGACACCCTGCTTGCTGCTATCTGGTCTTGCGAGATCGGCTCACCATGATACAGAGGCGTGCATGATGCCCCTCGACTTCAATCCGATCTCCATTAGCCGAAACTTCTTTGCAGGTATGTAGTGTGTCACCGTACATCATTTCCCTCGACATTGATCCGATCACCATCGCCCGAAACTTCTTGGCAGGTATGTACTGGGTCGGCATGAACTCCCACTGGATGGCTGCCTTCAGAGAAGATGGTAAAAAGTTGGTGCTCGTGAACTTCCAGACCTCCCATGAGATTATCCTTCCTCCGTTGGATTATATAGAGTATTACCATCGCGGTCCAAGTCATCTAGATTACTACGTCAGTTGGACGGATCTTGTTTTGCAGAAGATTGTAATCTGCCAAGTACCCACACGACATGCGAATTACGCATACTTCAAGCTAATTGCCTTATTCGACCATGGGCTCACCTATATTTATGCCGGTGCCTTTTTTAGCTGGAGACAACTCGACTCACAGTGGATCATCGTCAAAGCTGATACACACTTTTGTGATGCTATTGAACACAATGGCATCATCTACGCGATCGACAAAGCAGATGGCACCACGTATTGCTGGGACGACGCGTGTAAGTTGTTTACGTCTCATGTTAATGATGACGCCATGACACTATTTGAACTTTTTGTGATGATTGGCATATCCTTGTTTGAGCAGAATTTGAGTAGAACTATGGCAATATATTAGAGACGCCGTAAATTAGCTATATTTGGAATGAGTTAATTCATGCGATTGTGACCATGTCATTACATCCAATTTGTACCCTGAATAATCAAACGGTTAGGAATATATGGATATTATCCTTATTTTACAGTAATCTATATACTACTACTAAATATGAGTGTGTATCAATGGCCATGTTAGTTTCCTCATTTTCATGATGTAGAAACATGCACCACACTGTTGCTTTCATCTAACCATACATTAGGGAAGTAAATGTGCATATGGAGAACTCTATATTTGGAAGTAGTAAAATCCTACAATGCTTACCATGTGTACATACCTATATTCGCCTTTCAGCAATCAATGGCTAGAATAATATCCTCACAATTTTTTTCCCACAGAACACGAGTATATAACAATGCATGTTCTGTTAGTTACCTTGAAGAATTTGTTTGTGAGGATAGAACATGTTTACATAACATGCATGACATGGTAGTTTCCTGTGAAGAATCGATTGCGAGATAACATGAGTATAACCATGCATGGCACTTCTATATTTTCGAACCCAGTATACATTTCCCTGTATTTTCCTCCCAGTTCCAACAGGGACATATAAATGCTGTTTCTTGCATTATGCTACTCATACTCTGAACAATGCTGATCTTACATTAACAACGCCTGTCCTTTTTGATATGATGTAGTGTCCCTACAGTTACTGCCCTTTGTAATTACACCACCTTTGCCAAAAACAAGGAAGCACAACTGGTTCCTCGCTCGATCAGACGACGGTAAAAGACTGATGATCATTCGGACACATGAGCCGGAAAAGTTATATTGCAAAAACCCCACTGTATACAAGCACCGTGTAATACATGAGTATCCGGACAGTCGCTGTTACGTCTATGAGCAGGATACCAGCTTGTTGGGGCCGTTAGGATTTTTTAGTTGGAGGCGGGTAAACAACCTTGGTTCACACTCTCTGTTTCTCGGAATCAATTATCCGATTAACCAGGAGATCACCGTTGGCAAGGACCTTGATGGCAGAGAGGCTCTGTTTGCTATGGAAAACTGTGTCTACACGGCGAGCCCTAGGAGTTCGGGAGCAAACTCCCCTGATTGTTAATGATACAGCCTGCAACCAAAAGAAGGTGAGAATGACAAAGGCATCCAGATTAACTTTGATCCTTGGATGTCTCAATTACGACGGGCAGTGATGTGGTTCAAGCCTTGAGGTTGATAGGTAACTGGGCTGTTGCATCGAAAGGGTGGAGTACTGGTGTCTCCGGATCACTGGTCGCTGAAGCGGGGCTGCAAATTATGATGGCGTTGGATCATCTCTTCGAATGACTTTGTTGTCTTTGCTGCTGGCTCTAGATGGGTAGTTCTTTCTTTTGTTATGCATATTCCTTGTCATTTGGTCATCCTCGTCTATGTCACTCTTTCTATGTAATAGTTGTTTCTGTTTAGAATTTCATTCTCGTCTGGATCACGAGAGTCTGAGCGCTGTAGATGGGTACGTTTTGGTGGTGTAGCAAGACTTCTTATGAACTATCATGTCTTGCTGTTTATGTCAGTAGTAGTCACTAGTCAGTGTTTGAATGTTGTACATATCGTTGTTTCGAACTGTTTATTGTCTCGAACTACTGGTGGGCTAAATGAGGGCATCACCATTCTCGAGTGTTTAGAGTATATCTCCTTTTTTCAAGTTATATAATTTGAGCTCACTGCCTTTTCGATGATGTACACTTGCTTGGGCCAGTGAGGTGTCGTTGAATATGCGCCGAGTAGTAACGCAATTCCAAACAGGTCAATTATGACTCTCGGGCCGGGCTCTCAAAAGATCTTGAAAAAAAGGCCAGGCATATTGGCGCCACCGGTGTTTTCGTGCGCTTGCGCGCCGAGAGCATATTGGCGCGTGCTCGAAATTCATGCTACCTTTTCATCCCCTGTCTCCCGCCCCTCCCCCACCTCTGGAATCTCGATTCCTACTCCAGTTCCCCCAAATCCCCCTCCTGCACTCCCTATACTCAAGCGCACTATCATGTCGCCGGTCAATGCGGATCTCCGAGCCGGAGATCCTAAGGTCCGTCCTGCCTTTGGTCGCTGCGTGCTGTCGCTCAACAGTGGCATGGCGGCGCTTGACGACCAGTTTGCCGGCAAAGTGCTGATGGTAACCATCAACGGCGACCGGCCTCCCGTCTCGCCGGACGACCTTGTCAAAGCTCTTGGCATTGCGCACGGCATCCAAATAAGTGACTTGCTCGTCGAAGTCTTTCCGCCACCGGCTGATTTCTTCGTCAGGTTCCGGACAACTTTTGACTGCAGTCGTGTGTTCAAATCTTCCTGGCGTTTGTTCTGCGATGGCGCGCTGGTGAGCTTTGATCTGTGGCACCCAGGATGGGGCTCGGTGCCCTCTGAGCTTGAGTTTTTAACAAAGCTTACCTTCCACGGCATGCCTCAACGTGCTTGGAACAGCGAGTCCATGAACGAGCTTATCAACGACCTTGGAGGTGAGCTCGTAAGTATGTTTGTTCCTCCAGACAGCTGGGCTCTGACTATTATGGCATGGATGAAGAAGCCGTCCACCATACCGAAGGTGATTGGTGTTGAGATACCGGTGCAAGAACCGAGGTTGTACTATTCGTCGCCACCAAGGCCGCCGCGGACCACGTTAGGGATGTACCTGTATCGAGTGTTCGTGCATGTCGAAGAAGTGGTCAATCCATCAACCGAAGTCCTGCCGCCGCCGTTGGTGCTAGGGCCCGTCGACGACGTCCATTACAGGAGTCAACGTCAGACTTTCCCCGTGTTGCTCGGAACGATGGATGGCACAGGGCCTACTCCATCGTGCGACGGAGGCCACTGTTTCTGTGGGAGAAGAGGCAGGGCTGGCTGCCTGGATGTGCTGTAATGTGAGGTAACAACTGAATCTTGTTAGATAGTACTAGTTAAATCCGAGCTATGGGTCTGAAGCACTGATATGCCAGTACATTTGATTGTGACCTGTTCTAATTTTATACCTGAACTTTTTTTAGAAAGGGATGTACGTCAACTTAATGTGCTAGCAGAACTTATTGTGTTGTCTGTCTGTTTTCTTTGCACAACATTCAAGATATTTCCCCATCATTTATAAAGACGATGAACCATTATGTAAAACTTCGTTGGTTTCAACATAGCCCTTCCCATAGCGATCCACTGCTTCCATCCTGATTGTGTCGCCTGCGTGAAATTTTTGTATGCAAGTTCAGTGTGCTATGATGTTCTATATGATTGTGTCAACTATATAAGTTTTTACTGAGCATCAGCAATGCATATGGCTGAAAGATGTATTTACGAGCATCGACCGATGGGTCTCTCTCTCTCTCTCTCTCACACACACACACACACACACACACACACACACACGCACGCACATGCACAAGTGGGACCCGTTGAATTATTTATTTGCTCGTGATAGCTTTTAATTAGGTTCCACTGTAATCTAACTTTTTTCTTAAGTTATTAATTGAGCTCAGTGACTTCAAAAAGTTGTACAGAAGCCTTGTTTGGGCCTTTCCGGCGTCCCTCAATGTGGGCTGAGTAACCATGTTAGGTTGTACTGTACTACACAAGCCTTTTTTTCAACATCAGCAATGCAACTGGGCCGACAGTTGTACACAATATCCGGGTCAACTTGTTATCCACCCCGCTGGGCTGCAAAGTTTCCTAGGAGGTATGCATTAGGCTTAACAAGAAAATGGACTTTAAGAAATAATAAATGGGATGTAATTATAATAATTGGGCAATTACTATGCACCAAACACGTAATTAGTTTGAAAAATATATTATTTTTCGAATTTGGAAATTTTAATTTCATTACTTGTTGCGCGCGCAATATTTCGTTGGATTTTGACGTGATACAACTTTATTTTCAAATTATATTTAACCTGACTAGAAATTTCAGATAAAAATATTTCGGATCCCATCAAAATGTGGGATTTTTTTTTTGAATTCTGTTTTGAGTGGTTGTTTGAAATTATTAATCGTTGTCCTAGCTAGAAGTTGGGCTGTACTTTTAACAAACTGTAAATGGGTTGTAGTAAATTCCATTATAATTGAAAAATGGGCTGAACATTCTTACAAATCGCAAATGGGCTATATGTTCTCTGCCAAATCCGAGCTGTGGGCCTACTAAGTTGACGCGTACCAATGGCTTTGTCAACCTAGTCAACATAAACGATTCTAGCTGCAATGATCGTACGATGTCCATCCAACGGCCGTAGTGCTTCTTCAACCTCTGGTCTTCTTGCTCCAGCCGCCCAAAGCAGCGCCGGTCGTGTCACGTGCTCCTGCCTCCCGTGGCCGGCTGCGATGCCGCGGAGGCCTCACCACCCCGTACTACTCCCACCGCTGGTCAGGCCATCCCTCTACTCACCCACACCCCCCTGTTATTCTGCAGCGATGACAACCTCACATCGCAGCCGAACCAGTGAACCCTCGTACTCCTCTCCGCGCGGGCTACCACTGCTGCGTCTTCCCCGGCTCTGCGTCGTCCCCTTCCTAGGACTCGCCGTCATCCAGACCACTGCCCTGGTGCTCTCAGTGCGGTGTGGTCAACAAGGTCAACGACCGACTTCCATCGGAAGAGTACTGTACATGGAGAGGCTGACAGCTGGGTCCAGGCGGCCGCAAGGAAGTGCCTCCTTATTACGCACAAAATAATTATTCCTCCACCTGACTGCAGGGACCCACCGTACGGGCCACCTTATTTCGCAAAAAAACGTTTCCCCCTGACTGCTGGGACCCACCGGACGGGCCAGCGTATTTCGCAAAAAAAACATTCCCCGCGCTGTCAGCTCGGACCCACCGGAAGTGCCTCCTTATTATGCAAAAAAATGAATACTCCCCCTGCTAGCTGGGACCCACCATGGTGGGAGGCTAACTTGTGGGCTTACTAAGTTGACTAGGATGGGGGCCTTTGTCAACTTTAGTCCATATGAACGATTCTAGCTCCAGTGGTCGTACGATGTCCATCCAATGACCGTAGTGCTCTTCAACCTCTGGTCTTCTTGCTCCAGCCGCCCAAAGCAGCGCCGGTCGTGCCGCATGCTCCTGCCTCCCGTGGCCGGCTATGCTGCCGTGGAGGCCTCACTACCCCCTACTATTCCCACCCCTGGCCAGGCCCCGCGACGACGGCAGCCGCACACCGTAGCAGAACCAGTGAATCCTCGTACACCTCTTCGCGGGGGCTTCCACTACCGCGTCTTCCCCGGCTCCCCGTCATCCCCTTCCTAGGCCTCGCCGTCGTCCACCTCCCTCGTGCTCTCGGCGCGGCGTGGTCAACGTGGTCAAGGAACGACTTCCATCGAACGTGGACTGTACATGTAGAGGCTGACAGCTGGGTCCATGGCCGCAGCAAGGAAGTGCCTCCTTATTACGTGGAAAATAATGATTCCTCCACCTGACAACTGGGACCCACCGGACGGGCCACTATATTTCGCGAAAAAAACATTTCCCCCTGACTGCTGGGACCCACCAGCTACATCTTCGCACGCAAGGAAGTGCGTCCGGGCAAAAAAACAAAACGATTCGCCCCCCCTGACCGCTGGGACGCATCAGCG
>LT934122.1:50851513-50934866 GCA_900231445.1 Triticum turgidum subsp. durum | reverse complement strand
CAACGCTCACTGTTCATCCAATCGATCGGCTTCAGTTAGCAGCAGTAGCGAAGGAATCGCTCCATTGGGTTCAGTTAACAACCATTGATCGATCGCTCGGGTTCAGTAACGCGTAGCCTGCAGTGCAATCGCTCGGGTTCAGTTAGAGCCCAACGCCTCACTCGGGTTAAGTTAAAGCCAACGCCTCGCACACACGCGCGTACGTGTACAAGAGAAACGCGCATCGCTCGGCCCCCGACCTCCCACCTTAACCGGCAACTCCCCGAAATTTTCCTCCCCCTCGCTTCTACCACGATTTTTTCTGTCATGGACGGCCCAAAGAATGTCATGCAGCTGCATCTCCGGCCCGCCCAGGACGAAAAGCCCATTTTCTGTCATGATTTTTTGTCATAGAAGTAGGAGCCCACCACATCTATGATGATACCGGGTTTTGTCACAATTATTGTCATAGAAGTGTCATATGTATGACATAAATTTTTTTCGTTCGGCCCAAAATGTCACGGATGTGACTTTTTTTGTAGTGATTTACCAATCAAAATAGCACACACCCGACCTCTGCATATTTAGGATGCCTAGAGCCTACACTAACACACACACACACGTGCCTACAAATAGCAAAGTCTTATAAGAACAAAACTATATGTAAGCGAGGATAAACACTAGTGCAGAACCAGGCTATAACACCGGTTCGTAAGGGCCTTTAGTGCCGGTTCTGTAATGATAACCCACAAGTATAGGGGATCGCAACACCTTTCGAGGGTAAAGTATTCAACCCAAATTTATTTACTCGACACAAGGGGAGCCAAAGAATATTCTTGAGTATTAGTAGTTGAGTTGTCAATTCAACCACACCTGGATAACTTAGTATCTGCAACAAAGTGTTTAGTAGCAAAAGTGGTATGATAATAATAGTAACGGTAGAAAAAGTAAAGATAAATGTTTTTGGGTTTTTGTAGTAGTTGTAACAGTAGCAACGGAAAAGTAAATAAGCGAAGAACAACATGTGAAAAGCTCGTAGGCAATGGATCAGTGATGGATAATTATGTCGGATGCGATTCCTCATGCAATAGTTATAACATAGGGTGATATAGAACTAGCTCCAATTCATCAATGTAATGTAGGCATGTATTCCGTAAATAGTCATACGTGCTTATGGAAAAGAACTTGCATGACATCTTTTGTCCTACCCTCCCGTTGCATCGGGGTCCTAGCGGAAACTAAGGGATATGAAGGCCTCCTTTTAATAGAGAACCAGACCAAAGCATTAACACATAGTGAATACATGAACTCCTCAAACTATGGTCATCACCGAGAAGTATCTCGACTATTGTCACTTCGGGGTTGTCGGATCATAACACATAATAAGTGACTATAGACTTGCAAGATAGGATCAAGAACACACATATATTCATGAAAACATAATAGGTTCAGATCTGAAATCATGGCACTCGGGCCCTAGTGACAAGCATTAAGCATAGAAAAGTCATAGCAACATCAATCTCAGAACATAGTGGATACTAGGGATCAAACCCTAACAAAACTAACTTGATTACATGGTAAATCTCATCCAACCCATCACCGTCCAGCAAGCCTACAATGGAATTACTCACGCACGGCGGTGAGCATCATGAAATTGGTGATGGAGGATGGTTGATGATGACGACGGCGACGAATCCCCCTCTCCGGAGCCCCGAACGGACTCCAGATCAGCCCTCCTGAGAGAGATTACGGCTTGGCGGCGGCTCCGTGTTGTAAAACACGATGAAACTTTCTCCTTGATTTTTTTCTCCCCGAGACAGAATATATGGAGTTGGAGTTGAGGTCGGAGGAGGTCCAGGGGGCCCACGGGATAGGAGGCCGCGCCCTAGGGGTGGGGGGCTGTCTCATGGACAGGCTGTGGGCCCCCTAGCATTAATTCTTTCGCCAAAAATTCTTATTAATTCCAAAAAGTGCCTCCGTGGATTTCCAGGACATTCCGAGAACTTTTCTTTTCTACACATAAAACAACATCATGGTAGTTCTGCTGAAAACAGCGTCAGTCCGGGTTAGTTTCATTCAAATCATGCAAGTTAGAGTCCAAAACAAGGGCAAAAGTGTTTGGAAAAGTAGATACGTTGGAGACGTATCAACTCCCCCAAGATTAAACCTTTGCTTGTCCTCAAGCAATTCAGTTGATAAACTGAAAGTGATAAAGAAAAACTTTTACAAACTCTGTTTGCTCTTGTTGTTGTAACATGAAAAGCCGGCATTCAAGTTTCAGCAAATATTATAAACTGACCATACTCACAATAACACATAGGTCTCACAATTACTCATATCAATAACATAATCAGCTAGCGAGCCATAATAATAAAACTCGGATGACAACACTTTCTCAAAATAATCATAACATGATATAACAAAATGGTATCTCGCTAGGCCTTTCTGAGACCGCAAAACATAAATGCAGAGCACCTTTAAAGATCAAGGACTGACTAAACATTGTAATTCATGGTAAAAGAGATCCAGTCAAGTCATACCCAATATAAACCAATAATAATGAATGCAAATGACAGAGTGCTCTCTAGCAGGTGCTTTCTAATAAGAAGGATGATGACTCAACATAAAAGTAAATAGATAGGCCCTTCGCAGAGGGAAGCAGGGATTTGTAGAGGTGCTAGAGCTCAATTTTAAAATTGAGATTGAATAATATTTTGAGCGGCATACTTTCACTGTCAACGCAACAACTATGAGATGGTTGTATCTTCCATACTACATGCATTATAGGCAGTTCCCAAACAGAATGGTAAAGGTTTATACTCCCCCAACCACCAACAAGCATCAATCCATGGCTTGCTCGAAACAATGAGTGCCTCCAACATACAATAGCCCTGGGGGAGTTTTGTTTAATTATTTTGATTTGCTTTGATCTGTTTGGATCATGGGACTGAGCATCCCGGTTACCGACCCTTTCTCGTGAATGAGGAGCGGAGTCCACTCCTCTTAAGAATAACCCACCTAGCATGGAAGATATAGGCAGCCCTAGTTGTAAGATGAGCTGCTTGAGCATACAAAACAGAATTTCATTTGAAGGTTTGGATTTTGGCACATACAAATTTACTTGGAACGACAGGTAAATACCGCATATAGGTAGGTGTAGTGGACTCATATGGAACAACTTTGGGGTTTAAGGAGTTTGGATGCACAAGCAGTATTCCCGCTTAGTACAGGTGAAGGCTAGCAAAAGACTGGGAAGCGACCAACTGAGAGAGCGACAACAGTCGTAAACATGCATTAAGATTAATTCACACCGAGTACAAGCATGAGTAGGATATAATCCACCATGAACATAAATATCATGAAGCCTATGTTGATTTGATTCAACTACATGCGTGAACATGTGCCAAGTCGAGTCACTCAATTCATTCAAAGGAAGATACCATCCCATCATACCACATCATAATCATTCTAATAGCATGTTGGCACGCAAGGTAAACCATTATAACTCATAGCTAATCAAGCATGGCACAAGTAACTATAATCTCTAAATGTCATTGCAAATATGTTTACTTCATAATAGCTGACTCAAGAACGATGAACTCATCATATTTACAAAAACAAGAGAGGTCGAGTTCATACCAGCTTTTCTCATCCCAACAAGTCCGTCATATATCGTCATTATTGCCTTTCACTTGCACGACCGAACGATGTGTATAATAATAAGAGTGCATGTGCATTGGACTAAGCTGGAATCCGCAAGCATTCAACTCAAGAGAGAAGACAAGGTAATATGGCTCTAAGTTAAATAAACAATCATGCATATAAGATCCACTAAGCATTTTCAATATGGTCTTCTCGACCCCCAAAGGAAAGAAAATAAAATAAAACTATTTACACGGGAAAGGTCCCAACAAGTAAAAAGAATAACGATAAATCTTTTTGGGTTTTCATTTTAATTTCTACTACAAGCAAGGAAATTAAACTAACTTTTTTTGTTTTTTCTTAAGGTTTTTCAAACACACAAGAAGAAAACTATAAAAAGAAATTTAAACTAGCATGGATAATACAATGAAAGAGTATGAGCACTGACAACTAGTGTGTGAACATGAATGTAAAGTCGGTGAGAAATACGTACTCCCCCAAGCTTAGGCTTTTGGCCTAAGTTGGTTTAATACCAAGGACCGCCTGGCTGATATCCATAAGTGAAACTGGGGTAGTACTGAGATGCAGAGGCGACCGCCTCCTGAGCACCAGCGTGTTGGTGAGCTGCCTCCATTCCCCTCTCATATTCAGTTGCTTCTTCCCTGGTGACAACATATCTTCCTTTTGCCTGATAATCAAAAAGGTAGGGGGCAGGAAGAGTAACAGGGACGACATTGCGCCTGTCATAGATTAGTCGATAATGGAGGAATTGTTCATTCCTCTCAAGAAAATGATGATCAAACATAGCTTCTTTATCTAAATAAACAGGAGGTACAATCATACCCCCCTCTCGTGGAGCTATATTAAGAAAATTAGCCACACGGGTTGCATAAATTCCTCCAAAGAAAGCTCCCCTTCTACTATTATTCTGCAACCTACGTGCAACTATTGCCCCCAAGTTATAACCTTTATAACCTGACAGAGCACTCTTGAGGACACTAAGATCAGGGGCACACATGTGACATACCTCGTCCTTACCGTTAATGCATTTACCAATAAAGAGAGCAAAGTAATGTATAGCAGGAAAATGAATGCTCCCTATGGTAGCTTGTGCTACGTCCCTAGATTCTCCCACAGTAATACTAGCAAGAAAATCTCTAAATTCAGATTTGGGAGGATCATTAATATTACCCCACTGCGGGAGTTTGCAAGCAGTTGTGAAATCCTCTAAATCCATGGTATAATATGTATCATATATATCAAACATGACACTAGGAGAATTACGCGCAAAAATATATTCGAACCTCCGCACAAAGGAATTGGTCATTTGATAATATTGAGGACACTTATCTTGTAAGAAGTCCTCCAGCTCGGCATTACGCACATACGCGTCAAATTCCTCCTTGAAGCCTGCTTCGACCATAAAATCATTGGATGGCCACTCACAAGCCCGTACATTTGCATCCCTTGGCAAATTAACATCTTGTTCTCGTATAGAAATTCTTGGCCCTTTCTTTGCCGAGGAACCTCCTTGGTACATTCTTCTAAGCATATTTCTTTTTCTGAAAATTTCTGAAAATTTAGTAACTTCAAAATAAAAGTGAATAAAACTAAACAAGATTGATAGCAACTACTCCTACAAGTGCCTAGAGCCCATATCATGCATTGGAATTGCTTGGGACCTCAAAAATTTAACATGCAAGCTCAAGAACATGGTCACCTATGCAGCAAAAATTTGCAATGAATAAAGCACTAGAACAAAAACTAATTGGACCAATGGAGGAGTCACACATACCAAGCAACAATCTCCCAAAACAGTTTTGTGAATGGAGCTTTGAGCTAAGAGATCGAAAATCGCAGCAAAACGAGCTAGAACTCGTGCTTGAGCTGGATGGGGATTTTTTGGGTAGAAGATGAAGTGTGTGGGTGCTCGCGTAAGTGGAGGGGAGACACCAGGGGCCCACGAGACAGGGGGCGCGCCCTACAGGGGGGGCGCGCCCTCCTCTCTCGTGGCCTGGTGCTTGCCCCTCCTGCAGTGTTTTCAGTGCCTAAAATCCTCAAATATTCCAGAAAAAACCATACTAAATTTGCAGGGCATTTGGAGCACTTTTATTTTCGGACTATTTTTTAATGCACAGATAATTCAGAAAACAGACGGATAATACTATTTTTTGTGTTTTATTTATTCTAAATAACATAAAGTAAAAAGAGGGTACAGAAGGTTGTGCCTTCTAGTTTCATCCATCTCGTGATCATCAAATGAACCCGCTAACAAGGTTGATCAATTCTTATTAACAAACTCATTCCGAATAACACGGAACCGGAGAAATTTTGAATAACACTAAGTTACCTCAACGGGGATATGAAAATCCCCAACAACAAGAATATCATACTTTTTCTTGACAGTAGGGAGAGGAAATTCAAATCCTCCAAAAATGATAGTTGGAACTTTTCCAATAGAATTGATACTATGAACTTGAGATTGTTTCCTCGGAAAGTGTACCGTATATTCATTACCATTAACATGAAAAGTGACATTGCCTTTGTTGCAATCAATAACAGCCCCTACAGCATTAAGAAAAGGTCTACCAAGGATAATAGACATACCATCGTCCTTGGGAATATCAAGAATAACAAAGTCCGTTAAGATAGTGACATTTGCAACCACAACAAGCACATCCTCACAAATACCGACAGGTATAACAGTTGATTTATCAGCCATTTGCAAAGATATTTCAGTAGGTGTCGACTTATTCAATTCAAGTCTACGATATAAAGAGAGAGACATAACACTAACACCAGCTCCAAGATCACATAAAGCAGTTCTAACATAATTTCTTTTAATGGAACATGGTATAGTTGGAACACCCGGATCTCCAAGTTTCTTTGGTATTCCACCTTTAAAAGTGTAATTAGCAAGCATGGTGGAAATTTCAGCTTCCGGTATCTTTCTCTTATTTGTGATGATATCCTTCATATACTTAGCATAAGGATTTAATTTAAGCAGATCAGTTAAGCGCATACGTAAGTAAATAGGTCTAATCATTTCAGCAAAGCGCTCAAAATCCTCATCATCCTTTGACTTGGATGGTTTAGGAGGAAAGGGCATGGGTTTCTGAACCCATGGTTCTGTTTCTTTACCATGCTTCCTAGCAACAAAATATCTCTTATCATAACGTTGATTCTTTGATGGTGGGTTATCAAGATCAACAACAGGTTCAATCTCTACATCATTGTCTTTGCTAGGTTGAGCATCAACACGAACATTATCATTAACATTATCATTAACATTATCACTAGGTTCATGTTCATCACCTGATTGTGTTTCAGCATCAGAGATAGAAATATCATTGGGATTCTTAGGTGTGTCTGCAGTAGGTTCACTAGAAGCATGGAAAGTCCTATCATTTTTCTTCTTCTTCTTTTTAGAAGAACTAGGTGCCTCTAAATTATTTATCTGATAATCTTGCTCGATTCTCTTAGGGTGGCCTTCAGGATACAAAGGTTCCTGAGTAATTCTACCAGTTCTAGTAGCCACTCTAACAGCAAAGTCATTTTTATTATTTAATTCATCAAGCAAATCATTTTGAGCTTTAAGTACTTGCTCAGCTTGAGTAGCAACCATAGAAGCATATTTGCTAACGTGGTGAAGTTCATCTTTAACTCTAGCCAGATTATCACCTACGCGTCCTATCTCGAAAGCATTATTCTTTAACTCTCTACCAACATAAGCATTAAAACTTTCTTGTTTAGCCATAAAGTCATCAAATTCATCTAAGCATGGGCTATGAAATTTAGTAGAGGGTATTTCAACTTTATCATATCTATAGAGAGAATTTACCTTTACTACCTATGACGAGTTATCAAGACAATAAGGTTCTTCAGGCGGTAAATTAAGACCATGTATTTCTTCAATAGGAGGTAAATTCTTAACATCTTCAGCTTTAATACCTTTTTCTTTCATTGATTTCTTTGCATCTTGCATATCTTCAGGACTGATAAATAAAACACCTCTCTTCTTCGGAGTGGGTTTAGGAATAGGCCCAGGAGTTGGCTCAATTGGTTCAAGAATTACTTCAGGAACTGGCTCGGGAAGAGTCCAATTATTTTCATTAGTCAACATATTATTCAATAATATTTCAGCTTCGTCGACTGTTCTTTCCCGGAGAACACAACTGTAAGTGCATCTAGTGCCACCCCTAGTTGGTTTTGGAGTATTGACGACAAAGTTGGTTGAGGGACTAATGCGTTTGTGAGAATTGTAGGATAACGCAGGTAGTGTCCCTCATTGATTCGGTTTACCTACCGAAGATGACCCCTAAAAATGTATGAAGACATTAAAGACAATGGTGGTATGAGAAGATATTCATATTGAAGTCTATGACATGAGAAGACATTGCGTGAAGACAATGGAGCGCGAAGACTGTGTGGTTTCGTTGTCTCCTTCTCTTCTTTGTTGAGTCATAGGAACCACCGTACTGTTAAGTGGGGTCCAAGTGAACTAAGTCAGAGTGACTGAAGTGATGCTCAACCCAAATCCTATGTCTTCGAGCGAAGACAATGAGAGAAAATCTTATCCAGAGCTGGATGAGTCAGCTTTGCTTGTAGCCCAAGTAAAGTTGCCGCGTGTGTTTGAAATCTGACCGTTGGAACACGTGTCAGTTCCTTAGTGACCCAGGGTCATTTCAGACAAATTAGGTCGGGTTGCCTTGTGGCTATAAATAGCCCACCCCCTACACCATAAATTGGTGGCTGCTCAGAGTTAGTTTACAGCTTTTGTCGTTTTGAGAGCAACCCACCTCGAAGCATTTGAGAGAGAGAAATCCTTGTGAGGACAAAGCCCAAACACCCAGAGCCAAAGAGTGTTAGGCATCACTGAAGTCTTTCTGTCTGTGTGACCTGAAGACTTATTACACTTGAGGACTGTGTATCCTCCAGCCGGTTAGGCGTCGCTTTCTGAGCATCCAAGAGTCATTGTGGATTGCCGGGTGAACGAAGTCTGTGAAGGTTTGGAAGTCTACCTTGAAGACTTACCAGAGTGATTGGGAAAGGACTAAGTGTCCTTATCTCAAGGGGAATAAGGTGAAGACACGGTCTTCTGAGTTGAATCTAAGCCTCCCTAACCAGACGTACAGTTGTCACAGCAACTGGAACTGGTCCAACAAATCCTGTGTGTTCAACAAGCGACTGGTTCTATCTCTTCCCTCCTTTACTTTGAGTTTGTCTTCATGAAGTCATTGCTTATCTGTCTTATCTGATTGACTTCATTGCTTGACTACTATTGTTGATTGGTTTCATACTATCTTCCATCCTGATCCTACTACCTAGCTGCTATTAGTCTTCGTACGTTAACGCTATTGCATACTTGACTATGGCTTGCTTGTTGTAGTTTATCTTCCGCTACATATCAATTAGGTCATTTCTATTGTTTGTCTTCGAAACTCTCACGTTTTGAAGACTTTGATAAAAATTGCCTATTCACCCCCCCTCTAGTCGATAACTAGCACTTTCAATTGGTATCAGAGCAAGGTACTCCCTTGTTCTGTGTGATTCGGTTTAACCACCTGGAGTTTAGCTATGTCGACTGCAGGGATAATCAAAGTCTCCGCTGCTTTCCCCGTGTTCGATGGAACAGAATATCCCTACTGGAAGAATAAGATGCGCATGCATCTTGAAGCCATTGATGTCGACCTCTGGTATGTCGTCAAGAATGGCGTTCCCAAAACTGGTGAAGGTGTCACCCCTACTGATGTCAAGAAAGTTCATTCAACTAGACTCGACTGCAAAGAACATCATTTGTGGTCATCTGACCAAAGGACAGTATGGCCGTGTGAGTGCTCTGGAAACGTCAAAGCTAGTCTGGGACTGGCTGTCCAAGGTCAATGAAGGCGTCTCTACACAGAGAGACCAGAGGATCAGTGTTCTTCGCAATCTCTTCAACCGCTTCAAGAGAAACGACAATGAAAATGTCCAGCTCACGTTTGATCACCTCACCGACATCACAAATGAGCTTCAGGCTCTTGGCGCCACTGAGATCACCAAGCATGAAATTGTCAAGACACTGCTGAGATCACTTGACACCTCCTTTGACACCCTTGCCCTCATGATACAAGAACGTCCTAACTTCAAGACACTCGATCAGTCTGATATACTTGAGAGGCTCAATACACATGAGTTCCAGCTTTCTGAGAAAAGAGATATCTATGGCCCCAACTATGGCCAAACTCGTGCTTTGAAGGCAAAAGTTGTTTCCTCATCTGAAGAAGAAGAATCTGACTGCGGTTCTGATGATCCTGAAGACATTGGAAGGGAGCTTGCTATGCTTGTGAAGAAGTTCCAGAAATTCACCAAGAAGAAGGGCTTCAGAAAGTCTTCACGATCCAGTTTAAGAAATGATGAAGTTTCCTCTCAAGACAACAAGAAGAGAACATGTCACAAGTGTAAGAAGCCTGGGCACTACATCTCTGAGTGTCCTCAGTGGGACAACAACAACAAGAAGAAGAAGAGCAAGGAATATGACTCTGATGACAAGAAGAAGAAGAAATCATCAAAGTCTTCTTCCAAGTCCACATCAAAATCCTCATCTCATAAGAAGAGCTCATCTGGCAAGGCTCGTGCTTTTGTTGGCAAGGAAATGGATTCAGAGGAGGAGTCTGCTTCTGAGGAGGCAGAGGTGGAATCTGAAGCTAAGTCCGACTCTGGCGTTGCAAGTCTAGCTCTGGCCACAGCCTACGTTGCAAAGTCCATCTTCAACACTGAAGACAATGACTCCCACACCAACGCTGATGATGACAAGAACGATCCTGCTCCCACCTACTGCTTCATGGCATGCGGTGCCAAGGTAAAATTGTGCGATGCTTACTTTCAAACATCAAGTGAAGATGATTCTGATTGTGAATCTAAACCCAGCTACAAAACACTTGCTAAAATTGCTACTAAACAACAAAGGGCTATGGAACATACTCAAAAACTGTTAGACAAAAGCGATGACCTGTTGGACGCGGAAATGACACGTTTACAGTCCTTAGTTGAAGACATAAAAAATCTTCATGCTAAGTATCAAGAACTTGAAAGTCTTCATGAGACGCTCTCAACCACTTATGAAAAGCTCTCCTATGATTATCTTCAAAGGAAGCAAGAGCTTGAGAAACTGAAAGCGACTCATGAAGATCTTCAAAAAGAGAATGAGTCATTTCGCGCTCAAGAGATCAGTCCCGCTCAAGATGAATTTGAACCACCATGTCTAAAATGCATTGAGCGTGATAACGCTGCTTCTGTTGTTGAATGTTCCACTGCTGCTACTGTTGCTCTGTCTTCAACTTCTGATGTGGTAACTAACCCCTCATCTGAGGATACCACTACTATTGCTGATGAAAATGCTAGGTTGAAGACATTGCTTGAAATAGGGATGTATAAAAGTCTGAAAGGGCATCAGACACTTTGTGATGTCCTCAAAAAGCAGATTCTGAACCGAAACCCTAGGAAAGAGGGTGTTGGGTTCGAGAGGAAAATGAATGCTGATGGTTCCTACTGGAAGCCTGAGCAGTATCCCAAAACCACATGGGTTGCTGCAAAGGAACCTTCAGTGGATCCATCCACTTTATCTGGATTTACCTGTGCTAATCCTATTATCATTGATGAATCCTTTGATGCAAACTATAAACTGTTCAAAAATCAGAATGGTGAAGTGTTTGCCAGGTATATTGGTACTAACTGCAAGAATGGACCGCCAATGAAGAAGATCTGGGTTCTCAAAAGCTGTCTTGAGAATCTTCCAGTGAATGTCATCATGACACCACCAGGGAAGAAGACAAACCCCAGACCAAAGGCATCATATGGTCCAACGGCTTCATACGAACACATGACTCACTTGAGTCACCCTAACGCCAATGTTTTGCAGGGAAATCATACTCAGACTCATGAATATGAGCATGTGTCTTCAAACCGCTATGTTCATAGAACTAAGAACTTTTCTGCTTATTCACATGAGTATCATTCATCTCCTGCAAGGCTATTTGCTAGGGCTTCAAAGCCGAAATTCTCAGATGCTGCACTTAGACTCATTGCTTCTAAGCCACCCCTGAAAATGTGGGTGGTGAAGAAGAATTAACTCTCTTTTGCAGAATGTGGTCTCCAGCCAGCGATCAAAGGCGTCCGATATAATTGCTGGGGACCTAAAACACAAAGGGACGCATGATAAAATAACTTACTGTGTATTCCACATATGAATCGCTTACCTATCATACTGTGTGCTAACTTTCATCTATGCTGTGATAATCCAAGTGTGCATCAACTGCTTATGCTTCACAACATACATTGTGAAGCCTATCCTCCTAACTGCACTATAGGGCATGTCACCAAAAGCTTCAGAATGGATTATTGACAGCGGATGCACTAATCATATGACTGGTGATCAAAGTCTTCTCATGGACTCAACCTTACGTCCATCCGACAAGAGTCAAATCACATTTGCTGACACTGGTAAAGGCAAGGTATTGGGTCTAGGTAGAGTTGCAATCTCAAAGGATCAACACATGGATAAAGTGATGCTTGTTGAATCCCTTGGATTCAACTTAATGTCTGTCTCAATGCTTTGTGACTTAAACATGATTGTGATATTTGGAAAATATCGTTGCCTTGTACTAATGGAATCTGACAAGTCTCTAGTCTTTGAAGGGTATAGGAAAGGTGATCTATACATGGTAGATTTCTCAGCAGGTCCACAGCTTGCCGTATGTCTTCTTACAAAAGCTTCAGAATACTGGCTCTAGCATCGAAGGCTGGGGCATGCTGGCATGAGGAACTTGCACACTCTCGTCAAGAAGAAGCATGTCATAGGCATCGAAGGTGTCAAGTTCAAGAAAGAACATTTGTGTGGTGCTTGCGAAGATGGGAAGATGACGAGGGCTAAGCACCCCTCGAAGACAATCATGACGACATCTCAACCCTTTGAGCTGCTGCACATGGACTTATTTGGCCCTACTCACTACTCCACCCTCACAACAACGGCGTGTCTCTATGGCTTCATCATTGTTGATGACTACTCAAGATATACATGGGTGCACATAATTCTCTACAAGACTGAAGTACAAGATGTCTTCAGACGATTCGCCAATCGAGCAATGAACAACTATGGCGTCAAGATCAAGCATATCGGAAGTGATAACGACACTGAATTCAAGAACACTGGCCTTGATCTTTATCTGGATACAATGGGAATCACTCATGAATTTTTTGCTCCTTACACACCTCAGCAAAATGGCATTGTTGAGCGTAAGAACAGAATCCTCATTGAGATGGCTCAAACAATGCTCGACGAGTACAAGACACCAAGAAACTTCTGGCCTGAAGCTATTGATACTGCATGTCACATCATCAACCGTGTTTACATCCACAAGCTTCTGGGCAAAACATCCTATGAGCTCCTTACTGGCAAGAAGCCAAATGTCATCTACTTCAGAGTCTTTGGTGCTAGGTGCTGGATCAAGGATCCCCATCACAAGTCAAAATTTGAACCCAAAGCTCACGAAGGCTTCATGCTTGGCTATGGAAAGGACTCACACTCCTACAGAGTTTTCAACCTCTTTAACTACAAGATCGTCGAAACTGTGGATGTGAGATTTGATGAAACCAATGGCTCACAAAGAGAACTCCTGACAAGTACACTAGATGAAGCACCTCCAAGCGAATCTATCAAGCTGATGGGAACTGGTGAAATCATGCCTTCTGAAGCACAGCCTGAAGAGGAACTTATCATTTTTGCACCAAATCAACCTGAAGACAATGCTCAGACCGAAGACAATCCTCCCAATGATGACAATGATCAGCAAGAGCAAAGTCTTTGTCCTGTTCATCCTCGTGTTGCAAATGAAGTACAAATCGAGAAGATAATTGACAGCATCAATGCTCCTGGTCCGCTTACTCGCTCAAGAGCAACACAGTTAGCAAACTTCTGTGGGAACATTTCATTTGTGTCAATATCAGAACCCAAGAAAGTTGTTGAAGCTTTTATGGAACCTGAATGGATTCAAGCCATGCAAGAAGAACTTCAACAGTTCAAGCTGAATAATGTTTGGGAACTTGTCAAGCGACCTGACCCTCGCAAGCATAACATTATTGGAACGAAATGGATATATCGAAACAAGCAAGATGAGCATGGTCAAGTCGTCAGAAACAAGGCACGTCTTGTGGCTCAAGGATATACTCAAGTTGAAGGAATTGACTTCGATGAAACATTTGCTCCTGTTGCTAGGCTTGAAGATATTCGCATACTGCTAGCCTATGCTAATCATCACAACATCTTGCTATATCAAATGGATGTGAAGAGTGCATTTCTCAATGTCAAGATTGAAGAAGAAGTATATGTCGCTCAACCACCTGGATTTGAAGATCCAAAACATCCTGATATGGTGTACAAGCTAAACAAAGCACTGTATGGCCTCAAACAAGCTCCTCGCGCATGGTATGATACGATTAAAGACTTCCTGAAGAGCAAAGGCTTCAAACCAGGATCCCTCGATCCCACACTCTTCACGAAGACATATGATGGTGAACTGTTTGTGTGGCAAATATATGTGGATGACATTATCTTCGGCTGCACCAAACAGAAGTATAGTGATGAGTTTGGATACATGATGCAAGAGCAATATCAGATGTCCATGATGGGAGAACTGAAGTTCTTCCTTGGTCTTCAAATTCGTCAGCAAAGCAATGGCATCTTCATATCTCAAGAAAAATACCTCAAAGATTGTCTGAAGAAGTTTGGAATGGAAGACTGGAAAGGTTATACGACGCCAATGCCAGCCAAACATCACCTTGGTCCCGACGACAATGGTAAAGAGTTTGATCAAAAGGTATACCGCTCCATGATTGGTTCTTTACTTTATCTATGTGCATCTAGGCCAGATATTATGCTTAGTGTTTGCATGTGTGCTCGATTCCAAGCGGCACCAAAGGAATCGCATCACTTAGCTGTGAAGCGAATTCTTCGATATTTGGCTTACACCCCAACACTCGGATTATTGTATCCCAAGGGCTCAAAGTTTGATTTGGTTGGATTCTCGGATGCTGATTATGCTGGTGACAAGGTGGATCGCAAGTCTACATCAGGCACATGTCATTTTTTTGGCCGATCACTTTTCTGTTGGTCTTCAAAGAAGCAGAATTGTGTATCACTCTCAACTGTTGAATCTGAATACATTGCTGCTGGATCTAGTTGTGCTCAGCTTCTATGGATGAAGCAAACTCTCAAGGACTATGGCATCAACCTGAAACAAGTACCTCTCTTCTGCGACAACGAGAGTGCCATCAAGATAGCCAACAATCCAGTCCAACACTCGAAGACAAAGCACATTGAAATTCGTCATCACTTTCTCAGAGATCATGTTATGAAGAAAGATATCGATATCATTCACGTCAACACTGAAGAGCAACTTGCAGATATCTTCACAAAGCCCTTGGATGAGAAAAGGTTTTGCAAGTTACGATGTGAGCTAAATATCTTGGAATCCTCTAATGTCCTGTGATCAGGCACACATCCTAACACTTATGCATGTTGATGACTTAGATGTGCAACACACAACGTAATGTATATCTTCAATCAATGAAGATTTACACTCTGAGTGTGAATACATTAACATGGAATTTGACTTCGAAGCGCCACGATAATTGTGCGCCGTGTCTGGGTCTAATACTTCCTATACGGTGGGTAACGCCACCACCAAATTTCTTTGTTTGAAGTGTTTCACTCATGGCGTTACTTTTGCAAAGACTTCGCATTTGGTTTGTCTTCAATTTCAACTTATCTTCATGATTTTCTGCGCTATGATGATTTGATTGCATATATATATATATATATATATACTAGTGTTCTGTCCTCTACAGCATTCACTTATTGCTATGTCTTCAAGTTGAATCCTTTGAACTAAGTGAATGTGATCGGACCCTAACCTCTCTATGCTTTCTATCTCAAACTCTATCTGTCCAAATCATATGCATTCTATTGAAACTGTCGAATGTCTTCTCTGCGTCCTAGTCAGCAGAAGACACAGAGACAAACATCAAGTCCTATTTAAATGATTCATCTTTATTATCGATATCCGGAGAAGCCGGAACAACTCTCCGACATGCCTGGCGGGCGTGGGAACGTGGGACAACTCTGACTATGTTGCATGCTTGCCACGTGTCCCACAGATGTGAACAGACAGGGGCACCTGCGTAATTGCGCAGTGCCGCAAACCTACTTATAAATACGTGTCCCCTGCGGTCAAGAAAACCTTCTTCCACCTCTCCACCTCGTCAAAACCCTAGCGCCACCGCTAGCTCTCGACGACGCCAGCGACGAAGCGCTTAGCTACCGCGACTTCTCCGACGCTGTCCTCACGCCGGCCGCGGACATCGTCCTCTCCGCCATCGCCGTAGGTGTCCTCCGTCGCCAAGTTAGGGCACGGTGGGCTGAACTGCTCGGTCTCCTATTCATCCCATCTAGCAGTTCTTCGTGCGGTAATTATAACTCTATTTTTACCACCTTTTTGATCTTCATAGATTCATCCTATTTACCGAAAGTGGTTTCTACCTACTCAATGTTAGATCTATTCTGTCTGCATCTCATAATGCCTAGTCTATTCACTTAGATTTCCTATCTAGTTTGATTCCTCACTTGTACTTATTCACGGATTGGTACAAATCTGGAACCAACTCACCTCATATAAGTGAATGTCTTCGCATCATGAGGTCAATGTCTTCAAACTGATTTATCTTCAAATTCTTCTGAGAATGCATATGACCTCTTCCCCTTCCCTCGCATCTCTAATGCTGTCACAGGTACATGTCCGTGGGAGAATCCCTAGGTTCTCATAGTCTGCATTCATTTGCAGAATTCTCACAGCAACACATTGATTCTCCTGAAGCCAGTTCCTGTCTGAACAACAAGCGAAAGTCTTTGAAGCCTTTGAACATATTGAAACCATTCAGTTTGAAGTTCATGGCTGCAGAGAAATCAGTAAGGAAGGGTGGCAGACAGCGTCGTGGGGGAACGTCAAAGGATTTGCGTGATGATCTTGCAGAAATATATAAAACAGATCCTAGAGAAGATTACAATCAGCGCAAGACTCGAATCCAATGGATTCGACGCTATTGGGCTGAACAGTGGTACAAGTACAAGTTTGTGACATAGGAGTACGCAGAGAAAAATGCTATCAAGAGTCCTTGGGGCGATATTCTCTATCGAGGTCTTCAACCCAAGAACAGAGCTGAAGCTATTGCATAAGATTTCTATCCTTGCATGGTCCGTGGACCACAGCCTGAAGAAGCCGACCCATCATCATTGCTCTGGTGTCGTGACGACAATCTCTTCAAGCGCAACTTCCAGTTTGCTAAGGCTTCGGCAAAGGAAAACAAGAAGTCACGGGGATTAGACTTCAATCCTGGTCCCTCTGCTCCCCGTGATGATGGCACACATGAAGCTGAAGAAAATAGAATTGGCCCCTTTGCAAACCTTGATGGCCTCATCTCCTACATCTTGGTACAAGGTGCCAAAGTGGATCATTCTGACAATGAGGCTGATTCTGATGAAGCCCCAGCTCCTCCTCCAAGGCCGCAGAAGACAAAGAAGATTAAGGCTTCATCATCAGCTGCACCTCCAAAAGCTTCTCGTGTAAAGCCACTAGCCACTGCACCTCCTGAAGCCAGTGTGTAGTCTGAAGATCAATCCCGCATCTCCAAGAAGACGGAGAAGAAAAAGCAACTTGTCAGGCATACTGATCAAGCCTTGACTCCTGTCGCCATTCTGCGTGAAGAACCCATTGATCTGCCGAGTGATGAAATTCTTGCTGATGATGCCCTTGAGCAACTGATAAAGAGCAAGGAAGAAGCAGAAATCTTCAACAACTTGCCTCTCTTTGACGTGGCCATCATCCATAACTTCATTGATGAGTGGTTCGACACCCCCAATCTAAGCTTTGAAGATTTGCAGCTTCCCATTGGCCTCAGCGTCTCTTTCAATGGCGCCATTGCTTCTGAGCTAGCTCTTGCTCAGCGCATTGTTGAGCTGAAGAACAAAATTGATTATGAGAAGGCTCAATTCAAGAAGCATGTGGCGAAGCTCAGTGTTCAAGACGTCAGAAACTTCAAGGTCATGCTGCATGAGCTTAAAGAAGCTTTTTTGAAGAAGCGCCAAGAAGCTCAAGGCTCTCGGGAGCGCATGAAGAGTTTGGCTGATAAGTGTGTGCTTGCCTACAATGAGGCTGAGAAGCGCAAGTCACTTGGCCGTCCTGGCATTGACCCCAGGATGGCTGCAAATAAAAAGAAGAAGCTTCCTGCTGACAAGCCTGCACCTTCAAGTCAAGAAACCCCTCGCATTATCTTCCCTAGCAGCATGACTGGCTCGAAGCCAAAGGTCACCACAACCGCTTCAGAACAGAAGAAGACGAGGGCTGCCGAGGCTGAAGCCAGAAAGAGGAAGAATACTGAAGCCTCTGATGCCGCTCCCTCCAAGAAGAAGCGCAAGACCAAGAAGAGCCAGGCTGCTCCCACAGAGCCCCTTGTTGTTGAACCGATCTCAGTGGTTCGTCCTGCATCTGCATCCCAAGAACTTCGCATGACTGTTCATGAGCCTGCTTCCACAGAGGCTCCTGAAGCTGAAGATATACCAGCAGCTGAACCCACTACTGCTGAAGACATTGGTCATGATGACAATGTTGAAGATGATGAAGTTCTTCCTCAGATCGAATATAATGTGGTATCATTGCCTGTTCGTACGAACAACAAAATCATCAGCATTGGTCGTCCTCTGACTCCAATTGCTCAGGATGCATCGTGGGCTGATCACCCACAGCAACAAGACTCTCCAAGTACTCCCCAACAACAACAAACCACACCATCCGTACAAGTTGAAGAGGATGAGGACCTGCCCACTCCATCTCCAAAGGCGTCGCCCGTACTACAAAGGCTTCGCAAAGGACCAAGGCCTCAAGTCCTCTTCCGAGCGTTCCAGAAGGAGAAGTGCACCGTCAACCTGTTGCACGTCAAGTGTTCTCTGAAGCCACTCCAACTGTGAATGTCTCTGTGTCTGAAGCACAAGCTGCTGACGACAATCCAGCTGCATCAGCCGATGAGGAACGTTAAGAAGAACGTGTCCAAACTCCCCCCATGCCTGAAGAAACAGTTCATGAAGTGAACGTGTCTGTGCCTGACCCTCCAACTCCTCAAGTGGAGGTTGAAAATCCTGAAGCTGCCACAACCAACGCAAGTGAAGCTCATGACATTGTCATGACTGGCGCTAATGAGGAGCTTGAACCAATCAGTGTGTCTGAAGCTAATGAGGCCACTTCACCTGAAGCTAATGAGGCCACTGCACCTGAAGCTAATGAGGCAACTGCTCCTGAAGCACCCGTTGTGCAGCCTGAAGCCTCAGCTGCTGCCACTGCTCCTGTTCCGCCACCAAGGCCCTATACAATCGAGCAAGCATACAACCATGGCAAGCTAATCACAATAAGATGGCCCGTTCTGGTCCCTCCGCCTATTGTCTCTGGTCCTCAATTTGACTATCACATTGAGCATAGGCCTCAGGTCCAGAAGCCCAAGCCAAGACTGCCAAGGTTTCCTGGTACTGCCACATCTATCGGGTCTTTCAATGCAAATGGCTTCCAGAGCCACAACACATTCTTTGATAGCTCAAAGAACCCCTACACGAAGCCAAGAATATCATCAGATCGGTTCTGGAGTCATCAGCAGCGAAGCTATTACTCCTGTGTTCTGTATGATCAAGGGCGCATCTTCCCTCATATGCGCCTCGACACTGAAGCCATTGCTGGACTACCGTGCTTAGAAGAAGCACTTGATTGCTTTCGTGATGCTGGTCTTCTCAACTTTGTGACAGACAAAGAACACTAGAATGAAGAGCTATTGCTTCAATTCTATGCTACTCTACACATTCGCGGTTATAACAAAGATACGAAGACATGGGTTCTCGAGTGGATGACAGGAAATGTTCATCATGAAGCCAAAGCTCTTGACATCATTGAGGTTACAGGCCTATCCACTCCCAGAGAACTCTATGAACCTGGTTGTCAAAACCAACGCAATGCATTGGAGAGCATCTTCCATAAGCCTGAACCCAATATGAGCCAGATGTTGAGCATGATGAAGCCTTTGCCACGTGATGCTGAATATCCAAAGGAGTTCTTTGTTGATGACCTTGAGTATCTGCCACGCACTATATATCATATCATCAGGCGGACTCTATGGCCGATCAAAGGACATTCATCAGCTGCAAAACTTGAAGGAGCCATGAAGACATTGGTCTTTTACATCCTCAATGGCATCAGCTTCAATGCACATGATTTATTCATCAGGCAACTTGCTGCTTCTGGATCTGATCTGTTTGGTCTGAAGTTTTATGCTCCATGGGTCATGCGCCTCATCAAGCGACACTCATCTATCCACTATCAACCATCTGCTCGCAATCATGTGATCTTCCTACCAGAGGTTGATATGTCAGTTGAAGACATACATTCTGACCCTGCCAAGAAGCCTCTTTGTCTTTCAGAATGCCGAGCACCAAAGCTTCACTCAACCCATTGAAGGTGTTCAAGCAGCAACACGAATCTATCCATTGGCTGGAAATACTCGTCTGCCTCATCGAGCACCTACTGAAGCCACTGAAAGCACCATTGCCCAAAGGCCTCGGAAGCGTTCTCGCGTTCTCAATGACCGAGAACTTCTTGTGGCCCTACATCAGAAGCAAGATAAGCATCATTTTTGGCTGAAGCGTCAGATGCAAAGCCTCTTGGTGGATGTCAATCGCATTCGGAACCTTGCCACCAAGAATGCCTTTGTTGCTCATGAAACTTGCCGGCGATCATGGAAGAGCTTGATCCTGCTTAGTGCTGAAGCAGATCTTCAAGATGATGGCTTCACTGAAAGATTCAAGTTTGACTCCACTCCTCCATGGAATGCTGTCCTACGAAGAACTCCATCTCTTGAAGACTCTGATTATTCTTCCTCCGCTGCAACTGTCAATGCCAATGTCATCGATGATGAAGACGATGCAACTTCACTGCCCCCTACTTCAGCTCGCATCGACACTGCACCAAGTTCATCTGCACCGCCAAACGACAATGACAACCCTGCTGCTTCAACTACTCCTCATGAGGACGAGTAGAAGCTCTATGTCTTCAAACCTTTTTGGTCATTACTGACAAAAGGGGGAGAAGCATATGAGTTGATAGTCTTCAAGCGGGTTCATATGGGCGGTTGCATTATATTTTGCCTCGTGCTTACAACTCTTGCTTTTTAAAAACATTTGGTTCTTTGAGTTGTAACACCTAAACTTGATGGTCGTCTGCTACTTATTTGCTTTACTATGATGCGATGATAACTTCCGCACTTAGATCATCCTGCAGACGTCCATTTTTCATTATGCATGTCATCCTATTTGCTATATCATTTCATGCATGATGAATTATCTTCATAAGTTGAAGTGGATCTCCACAAGTACAACCTGCCATGTGCATTTGCATTCCAAAAGCAAAATTACTTATATGCACATCTTCAGGGGGAGCCCTTGCTACTTATGAAGACAATTCCTATCCTTTACAATTTCACATACTTTATCCCCGTTGAAAACTTCAACCAGTTTGTCATCAATCACCAAAAAGGGGGAGATTGTAAGTGCATCTAGTGCCACCCCTAGTTGGTTTTGGAGTATTGACGACAAAGTTGGTTGAGGGACTAATGCGTTTGTGAGAATTGCAGGATAACGCAGGTAGTGTCCCTCATTGATTCGGTTTACCTACCGGAGATGACCCCTAAAAATGTATGAAGACATTGAAGACAATGGTGGTATGAGAAGATATTCATATTGAAGTCTATGACATGAGAAGACATTGCGTGAAGACTATGGAGCGCGAAGACTGTGTGGTTTCGTTGTCTCCTTCTCTTCTTTGTTGAGTCATAGGAACCACCGTACTGTTAAGTGGGGTCCAAGTGAACTAAGTCAGAGTGACTGAAGTGATGCTCAACCCAAATCCTATGTCTTCGAGCAAAGACAATGAGAGCAAATCTTATCCAGAGCTGGATGAGTCAGCTTTGCTTGTAGCCCAAGTAAAGTTGCCGCGTGCGTTTGAAATCTGACCATTGGAACACGTGTCAGTTCCTTAGTGACCCAGGGTCATTTCAGACAAATCAGGTCGGGTTGCCTTGTGGCTATAAATAGGCCACCCCCTACACCATAAATTGGTGGCTGCTCAGAGTTAGTTTACGGCTTTTGTCGTTTTGAGAGCAACCCACCTCGAAGCATTTGAGAGAGAGAAATCCTTGCGAGGACAAAGCCCAAACACCAAGAGCCAACGAGTGGTAGGCATCACTGAAGTCTTTCTGTCTGTGTGACCTGAAGACTTATTACACTTGAGGACTGTGTATCCTCCAGCCGGTTAGGCGTCATGTTCTGAGCATCCAAGAGTCATTGTGGATTGCTGGGTGAACGAAGTCTGTGAAGGTTTGGAAGTCTACCTTGAAGACTTACTAGAGTGATTGGGCGAGGACTAAGTGTCCTTAGCTCAAGGGGAATAAGGTGAAGACACGGTCTTTTGAGTTGAATCTCAGCCTCCCTAACCAGACGTACAGTTGTCACAACAATTGGAACTGGTCCAACAAATCATGTGTCTTCAACAAGCGACTGGTTCTATCTCTTCCCTCCTTTACTTTGAGTTTGTCTTCGTGAAGTCATTGCTTATCTGTCTTATCTGATTGACTTCATTGCTTGACTAATATTGTTGATTGGCTTCATACTATCTTCCATCCTGATCCTACTACCTAGCTGCTATTAGTCTTCGTACGTTAACGCTATTGCATACTTGACTATGGCTTGCTTGTTGTAGTTTATCTTCCGCTGCATATCAATTAGGTCATTTCTATTGTTTGTCTTCGAAACTCTCACGTTTTGAAGACTTTGATAAAAATCGCCTATTCACCCCCCTCTAGTCGATAACTAGCACTTTCAACAACCAGCACAACTATCCAAGTAGTCCTTGGAAGCATCGGTTAGTCCATTATAAAAGATATCAAGTATTTCATTTTTCTTAAGAGGATGATCAGGCAAGGCATTATGTAACCGGAGAAGCCTCCCCCAAGCTTGTGGGAGACTCTCTTCTTTGATTTGCACAAAATTATATTTTCCCGCAAGGCAGCTTGTTTCTTATGAGCAGGGAAATATTTAGCAGAGAAGTAATAAATCATGTCCTGGGGACTACGCACACAAACGTAGCAAGAGAATTATACCAAGTCTTAGCATCACCCTTTAATGAGAACGGAAATATCTTAAGCATATATAAATAGCGAGACTTCTCATCATTAGTAAACAGGGTGGCTATATCATTCAACTTGGTAAGATGTGCCACAACAGTTTCAGATTCAAGGCCATAAAAAGGATCAGATTCAACTAAAGTAATAATATCAGGATCAACAGAGAATTCATAATCCTTATCAGTAACACAGATATGTGAAGTAGCAAAAGCAGGATTGGGTTTCATTCTAGCATTAAGAGACTGCTGCTTCCATTTAGCTAATAAATTCTTAAGATCAGATCTATCATTGCAAGCAAGAATTTCCATAGCAGCTGATTCATTCATAACACAACCCTTAGGAACAACAGGTAATACATAATCATTGGGGGAATGTTCATCATCACTATCATCAACAATAGGTTCTTCAATATTTTCATTCCCCCTAACTCTAGCAAGTTGTTCATCAAGAAATTCACCTAATGGCAAAGTAGTAGCACGCACAGAAGTAGTTTCATCATGCATAGCAGAAGTGGCATCATCAATAACATGCGACATATCAGAATTCATAGCAGTAGCAGGTTCAGGTGTCGCAAACTTACTCATAACAGAAGGAGAATCTAGTGCAGAGCTAGATGGCAGTTCCTTACCTCCCCTCGTAGTTGAGGGATAGATCTTGATTTTAGCAGCTTTCAAGTTCTTCATAGTGATCAACATATATAAATCCCAAGTGACTCAGAGAATAGAGCTATGCTCCCCGGCAACAGCGCCAGAAATTAGTCTTAATAACCCACAAGTATAGGGGATCGCAACAGCTTTCGAGGGAAAAGTATTCAACCCAAATTTATTGATTCGACACAAGGGGAGCCAAAGAATATTCTTGAGTATTAGCAGTTGAGTTGTCAATTCAACCACACTTGGATAACTTAGTATCTGCAGCAAAGTGTTTAGAAGAAAAAGTGGTATGATAACAATAGTAACGGTAGCAAAAGTAAAGATAAATGTTTTTGGGTTTTTGTAGTAGTTGTAACAGTAGCAACGAAAAAGTAAATAAGCGAAGAACAATATGTGAAAAGCTCGTAGGCAATGGACCAGTGATGGATAATTATGTGGATGCGATTCCTCATGCAATAGTTATAACATAGGGTGATATAGAACTAGCTCCAATTCATCAATGTAATGTAGGCTTGTATTCCGTAAATAGTCATACGTGCTTATGGAAAAGAACTTGCATGACATCTTTTGTCCTACCCTCCTGTTGCATCGGGGTCCTAGCGGAAACTAAGGGATATTAAGGCCTCCTTTTGACAGAGAACCAGACCAAAGCATTAACACATAGTGAATACATGAACTCCTCAAACTACGGTCATCATCGAGAAGTATCCCGATTATTGTCACTTCCGGGTTGTCGGATCATAACACATAATAGGTGACTATAGACTTGCAAAATAGGATCAAGAACACACATATATTCATGAAAACATAATAGGTTCAGATCTGAAATCATGGCACTCGGGCCCTAGTGACAAGCATTAAGCATAGCAAAGTCATAACAACATCAATCTTAGAACATAGTGGATACTAGGGATCAAACCCTAACAAAACTAACTTGATTACATGGTAAATCTCATCCAACCCATCACCGTCCAGCAAGCCTACGATGGAATTACTCACGCATGGCGGTGAGCATCATGAAATTGGTGACGGAGGATGGTGGATGATGACGACGGTGACGAATCCCCCTCTCCGGAGCCCCAAACGGACTCCAGATCAGCCCTCCCAAGAGAGATTAGGGCTTGGCGGCGGCTCCGTGTCGTAAAACGCGATGAAATTTTCTCCCTGATTTTTTTCTCCCCAAGACGGAATATATGGAGTTGGAGTTGAGGTCGGAGGAGGTCCAGGGGGCCCACGAGATAGGAGGCCGCGCCCTAGGAGGGGGGGCGCCCCCCTGTCTCGTGGGCAGGTTGTGGTCCCCCTGGCATTAATTCTTTCGCCAAAAATTCTTATTAATTCCAAAAAGTGCCTTCGTGGATTTCCAGGACATTCCGAGAACTTTTATTTTCTACACATAAAACAACATCATGGTAGTTCTGATGAAAACAGCGTCAGTCCGGGTTAGTTTCATTCAAATCATGCAAGTTAGAATCCAAAACAAGGGCAAAAGTGTTTGGAAAAGCAGATACGTTGGAGACGTATCATGTAACAGGCACTAAAGGGTGGGGACTAAAGGTCCCCCCCCCCCCTTTAGTACTAGTTCGGCACGAACCGCCACTAAAGTGCCACCACGTGGCACGAGCCAGGGCCGGGTGCGGGGAGACCTATAGTACCGGTTGGTAACAGCAATCGGTACTATATGTTCGGGGGGTTTTGGTTTTATTTTTTATTTTCCCTTTAGTTTTGTGTTTTCAATTTAATTTAGAGATTGTTTTTACATTATAATGAGTTGTTAAATCATTAGCAGAAAGTACCGCAAATTAGTTTCAACTGGATGCATGCATGGATCCTAGCTAAGTGATCAAAGTATATATGCCATATCCATATATATTACTTGATCACTTATATTAGGTGAGCAAGTAATATGTATATGGCATATACTTGATCACTTAGCTAGCTAGGATCCATACAGTTGAAACTAATCTGCGGTTTCTTTCATAAATGATATAATAATTCATCATCATCATATTAATATAAAAACTATTGCATCGTATATATCATCACCAACAAGTTAACGGTATACTAGCTAGCTAAAAATCATTATAGTTGTCATTACCACTATTTAATCATCATAGTCATTACCGCTATCTAATCACCACCAATATCAGCTTAAAGAAGAAACATTCACTTGTACTAGAAGGAAAGATATCATCGAGTTCAACATGATCACTCTTTGAGATTAAGTTCAGGACGAAGAACACGGACATGAGAGGACAAGTACTAAGAGCATGCTAATCACTCCTGCTGCTCTCTGTCAGGTAAAATGGCATATAACATGTGTAGCTCTCCTGATTCATCATATTGGAGCATGCAGATGAACCTGTCTCCTAATCGTGGGTTGCACTTCTGATTGTTGCCTCCTAGTACTTCTCTGCGATCATTCACAATTTTTCTCCAGTCTTTCACTATTAAGCATTCCTCGGTTCTAGAAATGCTGAATGCACTCGTGTGCAATGTAGGATGTGTTGGCCGTAAGCTAACAATTGACATGCGACCGTTAGTCGAGATCCACTGAGGCACAACTATCATCACGAGTCCCTGTTGAAGAGACATCATATAGTATCATACTTAGCAATGAAGTTTAGCTTAAAAAATAATGTATGCAAAAAATGCACTGAGGATAAATAGTAAAATCTTACCATCTTTCCTAAATACATGTGACCGTAGTTCAATACGAACACTATTGGTCGCACGTTTTGAGTACTAAGATTTGCAAGTCTAGGAAAACAATTTCTCTTGACAACATCAAGATCCTCAAGCCATGAAACATATTGACTTATCTCCTCGCAGTTTAGTTCAGCCCCGGGACAGTGGACGGTCCTGTCTACCAAGCGCTGGACATGTTTGCTTGAATGGAAATAAGTTGTCAATAGAAATTAGTTGTCAACTATTTTTGAAAAAACAATATCGAACATAAATATGGTTAAGAAACTCACATAATGGTAGAACTGGAGGCGTCTGCACATCGACTCAAATGTCTCTATTACCTTCAATATCATCTTCGGGACGAATATCAAAGGTGCTAAACATATCAGGCTCAAATGCATAAGCCTTGCATAGTGCTTGTCAAGTTTTGCATTCAAAATGGGTGTAGGTTTCTTGATTGTATAATTTGACATTGAAGGTATAACCATGCTTGGTCTTCAATTAAACTCTCTTTACCTCCATAGTTTTATTAGGACTGAAACCTATCTTATCCAAGACAAAAAATTTTGCATGGCAGGGGATACACTAGTAGAATAGTGAAAAATTAAAATAATAAGTTGAAGCAAATGAAGCATATATAAGTCATGCTTAATTACGAAAAAAGACTTGTCATTGTGACTTACTGTATCCACTTCGAAGGTCTCATCCAGCTTGATGCTGAAGCGCCTATCATCAACTAGAAAAATTTTGTCGCACAGGCCGTGTCGGTCTTCGCAGTCTTCGCACATAATGAAATCGTTTTCGTCGTCAGACAATATTTCCTATGTTTATAGGTGAAACATTAAACTAGTTCTATTAATTCAATTAGCTAGTTCAACTAACTAATTCAACTAAGCACTTACTAGAAATATACCAAAATAAAGTATAGCTTCTAATTCAACTAATTCAACTAAATCAACTAAACTAGTTCTATTAATTTTCTTACTAAAAATAAAGTAGTTAGTTCTATATACTAAAATTTTAGTTAGATGATCAAATCTCATATACCTAAATTTAATATATATTAATTCATCTAACATTAATATAAATTCATCTATAACTAAAAGTATAAAAAACTAACTCATCTAACATTATCTAATTCTTATATAATCTAACATTTATATAATCTAACATTTTGACATTAAACATTTGTGTGTGTGTGTGTGTGTGTGTGTGTTTGTGTGTGTGTGTGTGTGTATGTGTGTGTGTGTGTGTGTGCAGGAGGTCGCCGGTGTCGTGGTTCTAAGCCTGACAGTAGAGTGGGGGGTAGGTACGGAGAGGCAAGGTCCTAGCTATGGAGAGGTTGTAAGCACAAAGGATGTACGAGTTCAGGCCCTTCTCGGAAGAAGTAACAGCCCTACGTCTCGGAGCCCGGAGGCGGTCGAGTGGATTATGAATGTATGAATTACAAGGTGTCGACCCCTCTGCCTGTGGAGGAGGGTGGCTTATATAGAGTGCGCCAGGACCCTAGCCAGCCCATGCAGGAGAGGGTTTAAGGTGAGTTAAGTCTGGGGCGTTACTGGTAACGCCCCACATAAAGTGCCTTTACTATCATAAAGTCTACTTGATTACAGGCCGTTGCAGTGCAGAGTGCCTCTTGACCTCCTGGTGGTCGAGTGAGTCTTCGTGGTCGAGTCCTTCAGGCCAGTCGAGTGAATCCTCGTTGGTCGACTGGAAGGCGACCTCTTCTAAGGATGTCCTAGGGTAAGTTACTTGGATCAGGTCCATGATCCTACCCTAGATACACGACCCCATCATTAGCCCCCGAATGGATCGAGGCTTCGAGTGAAGAAGGAGTTGATGTCGTTTCCGATTAACCTTTGCGCTCCGGTTGTGCGCTGTTCTGGACCAAAGAATCCCTTTGTCGACAGGAAACAAATTGCCTTCAGTCAACTTGATCCATTCTGTTTTTGCGTCGAGTGATCTTTCAGGCTTCGACGATCTCCGAGCGACGGATCGCCGGAAACACCGCGCCTGACAGACTGATTTGTTGCTCGCGGATTCCGCGGGATGCGAAATTTTGGGGCGCGCGCGAAGCGGGGCGGACCGCGGTGTTCGGATGGGACGGGGCATGGACGCCTCGATCTCCGCGCCGCCTTTTTCGCCACGTATCCCGCCTGCATAACTGTTCCAGATATGATTAGATCGACCGGGCCCACCTATCATCCACTCGGAAGGGACCTTATAAATGTGCCCGGCGAGGATTTCTGTGCTGCGCCTTAGCATTCTCCCCCTCTCTCTGCTTCCTTCCTCCCTGCTCAGCGTGCTCGCTCTCGCCCCCGCACCACTTCCCTTCACGCATCTCGCCGGCGACCATGGCCAAGGAGAAGACGGCGGCGCTGGAGCGTGCAAAGAAGGCGTCGGCGTCGGAGAAGGCGAAGGGGAGATCCACCAGCCGCGGAGGGTCCTCGTCCAGATCCCGCCTGCCGAAAGGCTGGGTCCAAGGAGACTGGATCCAGTCGACCATCACTGAGAATGACATTCTCGACATGGCCAACGAGGGCTTGATCCCCCACGGAGCTGCGAGGCTTCCGGGGAAGGAGTGGCAGCCCCAGCTAGAAGAGGGTGAGTGTGTGCTTTTGGCCACCCATGTTGATCGCGGGTTTTCCTTGCCGCCGAGTGTTTTCTTTCGTGGCTTTTTGAACTTCTTCGGAGCGCAGCTCCACCACTTTACCCCAAACTCCATTGCCTATCTTGCTGCGTTCGTGTCCATGTGTGAGGGTTTCTTGGGCTGTCGACCGCACTGGGGTTTGTTCAAGCATATATTCACGTGTCGATCTCAGACCGTGAAGAAGGCGAGCCCCGGTGATGAGAGAACCCGAGTCGTCCAAATGTGCGGGGGCCTGGGGATTCAGGTGAGGAATAAGAGCACCTTCCCGCCCATGACCTTTCCCGAGTCCGTTAGAGGCTGGCAGTCGACTTGGTTTTACTGCCAGGTCCAGTCGACGCCAGGGCAGTCGAGTGGACTCCCTCCGTTCACCATGGACCGAGTGAGCAAGCCTTCCCCTCTGAAGCTGATTCCGGAGGAGAGAGCCGACGTGAAGATGTTGATGGAGCGCGTGGTGCAGTTGGTTCGGGAGGGAGTGACAGGCATGGACCTCTTGGAGGTTTTCCTCAGGCGTCGCATCCAGCCTCTCCAGTTCCGGAGCCACTGCATGTGGTTGTACTGTGGGACCGAAGACGAGACTAGAGTCCATCCAGAAGCAGTCGACGATGTCACTCTGGAAAGATGGATGGCGGCCGTCACCGGAAACAAGGACAACCCGCGCGGAGCCAGAAGGGTTCCTCCACTCGACCACAACAGCGACTCAAACAAGGTACACTTGCTCTGCTCTCCACTGCGCCCTCGTCGTATTCATTTCTGTTAATCCTGCCGACTGGTCGACTGATTCTTGTCTGGGCATTTGTTAGGCCCTCACCGAGCTGTACTCGATGCCCAATGGGGCACAAGCTTCGACTGAGGAGGGCGAGGCGAGCGGAGGCGAGAGCCAGGAAGAGGAGGAATGGGACTCGGATGTCGCAGAGGACGATGACGACGATGATGATGATGTCGGTGATGAAGACGACGTCGAGGACGAGGAAGAGGAGGAGGAGGAGGTCGTGCCACCGCGCTCGGAAAGGCGGTCGAAGCTCGTCCACGACCCTTCGACTGAACGTGGCAAGGGGGTTGCGACGCAGTCGACCAAGCGCCCTAGGACCACCTCTCCAGCGCCGACTGAAAAGGCGCCGAAGCAGCCCAGGGCGGCCTCGTCGAAGCCGATCAAACTCTTGCCGAAGATGAAGGTGTCCATCCCTACCATATCAGGGTAACCGTGCTGCTCATATTTTCTTATTCTGTGCGAACTTTATCTCTGGTCGACGCTGAAGTTAGTCGACTGATCCTTTGGAGTTGCAGTGCTGCTACTTCTGAGACCTCGGCCCGGGCTGATGACCACGAGATGGAGGATGCAGCAACTTCGAATCCAGGTACTGTGTTCTTAACACCGTTCTTAGTCGATTGACTCGCGATCTCTGATCCTGATCCTTCTCCGCAGCTCCACCCAACACTATTATCAATCTCCCTGACGACGACGAGGATGAAGAACCACTGACACGCAGGAGGAGTCAGAAAGCGTCCGCCAGTAAGGTACCTCAGGATGTGACGGCGCCTGAGATTCTGACTGTGGAGGAAGGGGACACCACTCGACACACGGTGTCCTTCGCAAATCCACTGACGAGTGCTCAGCAGCCCTCCCTCTTTACGACGCACCACGTCCCAGAGGACCAAGCTGGCGCAGCGAAGGAGGCAATACGCCAGGCGGGACTCATGATGGAGCAGCTAAAGACCATCCGGGACGCGAGCCAGGCAGCTTATGACGCCAGTTCTGCCCTCCAAAGCAATGTCCAGGTCAGTCGACCGCTGTTTGTTCTGTTGGATATGCTACCAAAAACTTTTCTTTTCCGGAATTTATATTAGTCACCCACTGGGTGTGTCGAATAAACTCCGTGTTAGCGGGGGCACGCTGAGTGCACCGGCTGGGTGTAGTCCCCAAGGCTAAGGTCGACTGCTGGCAGTCGGCCTTAGGCTTTATGATGTCAATCTTTCTGTCAGTCGACTGGTCGACTGGACTTCACAAACCGGTGGGGGCACGCTGAGTGCACCCACTGGGTGTAGTCCCCAAGGCTAAGGTCGACTGCTGGCAGTCGGCTTTAGGCTTTATGACGTCAATTTTTCTTTTAGTCGACTATGTCGACTGGATTTCACAAACCGGTGGGGGCACGCTGAGTGCACCCACTGGGTGTAGTCCCCGAGACTGTGGTCGACTGCTTGCAGTTTTTTTGAGGTCGACTGGTCGACTTTGTCTTCAACAGGATTAGTGGGGGCACGCTGAGTGCACCCACTGGGTGTAGTCCCCGAGACTACGGTCGAATGCTTGTATTTGGCTGTAGTCTTAGAAACGTGTGTTTATCCCTTTTTCACTCGGAAGTGAATTATACTTGACATTTAGTCGATTGGTTCTTCACAGAACTCCTGTGATCTTGTGGCTCGCTACTCAGAGCTGGAACAAAAACATACTCAAGTCGAGCTGAGCTTGAAGCTGGTTCAGGAGAAGCTGACAAAGGCAAAGGAGGAGACCGAAGGTATGTTTGGTGAGACCCTGACGACTGCTTTTCCCCTTGCTTGTTTCAGCATCTGATCTTGCTGTAACTTGCAGGTAAGGTAAGGGAGGCCCAGCAGAAGAAAGACCTTGAGCTAGCTGAGAAGATCAAGCTTGCTGACGAGAAGTTAGCTTCAGTCACCAAGCTCGAACAAGACAATACCAATCTGAAAGCTGCTCTTGGGATTGCCAACAAGGAGGTCAGTCGACTGAAAACTGACAAAGCTGCCCTGACCGACCAAGTCAGCAAATTGACTGAGAAGAAAACTGAACTGGAGGCCTTCCTGAGTGGCCTTGCCAAGAAGTTGTTCCTTATGCTTGAAGGTAGACCTCCATGTTTGGAAAATATTTCCAATTGTGGCTTTTTCCATTCGACTATCTCCTTGACTTAGTGATCACCCTTGCAGAATTTTGTCAAAACTTTGAAGAAGAAACCAGCCGACTGGAGCCAAACCTTGACCCCGTCAATTCTCCGGTGAACGACGAAGTTGCCATGGATGTTTTCCGACTGGAGTCTCGTGTTGCAGCTGTCGTGGACTATCTCGCAAGGCTGAAGGCCGCCACATCTCGCATCGACTCGACGCTCTGGCCTGAGGAGACACTTCAGAATGACCTTGAGTCGCTGATGGCCCGCTTGAACACGATCCCTGGTCGAGTGCAGGAGTGGAAGAAGTCCTTGGCTCGGTGTGGTGCAGATGTCGCTCTATGTCTGGCCCGAGTCCACTGCAAAGATGCGCGAGAAGAGAAGCTGGCGGCCCTTCGGGTGGCCAATACCAAGAAGCACGACTTCAGATCCTTTATGGAAACTTTCCTTGCAGCTGCCACTCGGATCGCCGACGGGATTGACCTTGATGAATTTGTTGCACCTTCCAGCCCTCCACAGGAGGGGTAAAAAACTTCTTCTGGCTCGACGCTTTAAATTTGCCTCGGTATGCCGAGTGAAATTGTAACCGACAAACCTTAACAGGCTTGACACCTGAGCACTTTCGGTTCCTTTAGATGTCGATTCAAACTTTGATTTGGTGCTTGAATACGATTGCCTTCGGCTCGGAATGTCTTTTGCAGGTTCAAAGCAAGGTGCCTGTGCTGCAATCGACTTATTCTTTAGTCCACTTAGACGAGCACTGGGCTGCAGCTAAGCCCTCCGAATGAGAGGGTTGCTCTCCACTTGGCAGGGTTTTTATACCTTAGGCGAGCGCTTGGACTGCAGCTAAGCCCCCGAGTGAGAGGGTTGCTCTTCACTCGGTAGGATTTTTGTAACTTAGGCGAGCACAGGGCTGCAGCTAAGCCCCCGAGTGAGAGGGTTGCTCTTCACTCGGTAGGATTTTCACAACTTAGGCGAGTGCTTGGACTGCAGCTAAGCCCCCGAGTGAGAGGGTTGCTCTTCACTCGGTAGGATTTTTATAACTTAGGCGAGCACGAGGCTGCAGCTAAGCCTCCGAGTGGAAGGCTGGCTTACCACTCGGTAGGATTTTGATAACTTAGACGAGCACATGGCTGCAGCTAAGCCCCCGAGTGAGAGGATTGCTCTTCACTCGGCAGGATTTTGATAACTTAGGCGAGCACGAGGCTGCAGCTAAGCCTCCGAGTGAGAGGATTGCTCTTCACTCGGCAGGATTTTGATAACTTAGGCGAGCACAAGGCTGCAGCTAAGCCTCCGAGTGGAAGGCTGGCTTACCACTCGGTAGGATTTTGATAACTTAGGCGAAACGGATTCGCAGCTAAGCCTCCGAGTGGGAGCCTGGCTCACCACTCGGTAGGATTTTTACAACTTAGGCGAGTGCTTGGACTGCAGCTAAGCCCCCAAGTGAGAGGGTTGCTCTTCACTCGGTAGGATTTTTATAACTTAGGCGAGCACGAGGCTGCAGCTAAGCCTCCGAGTGGAAGGCTGGCTTACCACTCGGTAGGATTTTGATAACTTAGGCGAGCACAAGGCTGCAGCTAAGCCTCCGAGTGGAAGGCTGGCTTACCACTCGGTAGGATTTTGTGGAGGAACTATGACACTATTATTTTGAGGTCCATGAACTACAAAAGTACTTTATTGCAACTCATCTGAGTGTAAAGCTTAAGTGTAAAATGGGCGGAGTAGCTCCGCGTTCCAAGCTCGGGGCTCGTCGATATTATGCTCGACGTTGTAAAGACGGTACGCCCCGTTGTGGAGAACCTTGGTGACGATGAAGGGGCCTTCCCAAGAAGGAGCAAGCTTGTGTGGTTTGTGCTGATCCACTCGGAGAACCAAATCCCCTTCCTGGAAGGCTCGACCTCTCACATTTCGGGCGTGGAAACGGCGCAGAACTTGTTGGTAGATGGTCAATCGGATCAGAGCCATCTCCCTTTCTTCCTCTAAAAGGTCGACTGCGTCCTGCCGCGCTTGTTCAGCTTCTGCTTCGTTGTAGATTTCAACTCGAGGAGCATTGTGGAGAAGATCACTCGGCAAGACTGCTTCAGCTCCATAGACCAAGAAGAATGGAGTTCTTCCGGTCGACCGATTAGGCGTGGTCCGCAGTCCCCAGAGTACAGATGGAAGTTCATCGACCCAAGCTCCAGCCGCGTGTTTGAGATCACGCATCAGTCGAGGCTTCAGTCCCTTGAGAATCAGTCCATTAGCTCGCTCTGCTTGTCCATTCGACTGCGGATGGGCGACTGATGCGTAGTCGACCCGTGTGCCCTGGGAGTCGCAGAAAGCTCTGAATTCCTCTGAGTCAAAGTTCGACCCATTATCCGTAATGATGCTGTGCGGGACTCCATATCTGAATATTAGTTCCCTGATGAAGCTAACAGCAGTACCGGTGTCAAGGCTCTTGATTGGTTTAGCCTCGATCCACTTGGTGAACTTGTCGACTGCCACCAGTACATGCGTGAAGCCACTTCGTCCTATTCTCAAAGGACCGATCATGTCCAGCCCCCAAACTGCAAAAGGCCAGACGAGTGGGATGGTCTTCAAAGCTGACGCAGGCTTGTGCGACATATTCGAGTAGAACTGACATCCCTCGCACTTATCTACTATCTCTTTTGCCATCTCATTCGCCTTGGGCCAGTAAAATCCGGCTCGGTATGCTTTGGCCACGATGGTCCGAGAGGACGCATGATGACCACAGGTCCCCGAGTGAATATCATTGAGGATGAGTCGACCTTCTTCTGGTGTTATGCACTTCTGACCGACTCCAGTCGCGCTTTCTCTGTATAATTGTCCTTTGATTATGGTAAAGGCCTTAGATCGACGGACGATCTGTCGAGCCTCTTCCTCATCCTCCGGAAGCTCTTTCCTCAAGATATATGCGACATACAGAATCGTCCAGTCGGGAATGACCACCAAAACCTCCATGATCAAGTCGACCACCGCTGGGACTTCAACTTCAGTCGGATCTGTGGCGCTCTTGGGCTGCGAAGTTTCTTCGGTGAAAGGATCTTCTTTGACTGACGGAGTGTGTATATGCTCCAAGAACACACCACTCGGAATGGCTTCTCTCTTGGAACCTATCTTTGCTAGATCGTCAGCTGCTTGATTTTTCAGTCGGGGTATATGATGGAGCTCCAACCCCTCGAACTTCTTCTCCAGCTTCCTCGCTGCACTGCAGTATCCAGTCATGGCTGGGCTTCTCACGTCCCACTCTTTCATCACCTGATTGACCACTAAATCCGAGTCGCCATAGACCATTAGGCGACGGACGCCGAGTGAAATGGCCATGCGCAACCCATATAGGAGGGCCTCATATTCTGCCTCATTGTTGGAGGAATCAAAGTGAATCTGGAGCACATATCTGAGCTTATCTCCTCTGGGGGAAACCAGGACAACCCCAGCACCGGAACCATTCAACATCTTAGAGCCATCGAAAAACATGGTCCAATGCTCCGAGTGAACTTCAGTCGGCTGCTGTTGTTCAATCCACTCGGCGAGGAAATCTGCTATCGCCTGGGACTTAATGGCTTTCTTTGCCTCAAACTTGATATCAAGGGGAAGAAGTTCAATCGCCCATTTGGCCACTCGACCAGTTGCATCTCTGTTGTGCAAAATCTCTGATAGTGGAGCGTCGCTGACGACTGGGATGGAATGGTCAGAGAAATAATGAGCAACCTTCTTTGTGGTCATGTATATTCCATACACAAGCTTCTGATAATGAGGATATCTCTGCTTGGATGGAGTCAAGACTTCAGACAAATAATACACTGGGCGCTGAACTTTGAGAGCTTTTCCTTCTTCTTCCCGCTCGACCGTTAGCACAGTACTGACGACTTGTCCTGTGGCTGCGATGTAGAGCAACAGAGGCTCTTTGCTGATTGGAGCAGCAAGCACCGGCTGGGTGGAGAGCAGAGCTTTTAGCTCGGCAAACGCTGCATCAGCTTCTGGAGTCCACTCGAACTTGTCAGCCTTCTTCATCAGTCGGTAAAGAGGCAGTGCCTTTTCACCGAGTCGTGAGATGAATCGACTTAATGCGGCCAAGCATCCAGTAAGCTTCTGGACATCGTGCACTCGCACAGGGCGTTTCATTCGGAGAATAGTGCCAATCTTCTCTGGGTTAGCGTCGATTCCTCGTTCGGAAACGAGAAAACCGAGTAACTTGCCACCAGGAACTCCAAATGTGCACTTTGATGGATTGAGCTTGATATCATACCTTCTGAGGTTGGCAAATGTTTCGGCGAGGTCAGCGAGCAGGTCAGAACCTTTTCGTGACTTGACAACAATATCATCCATATAAGCTTCCACATTCCGACTGATTTGGGTGAGTAGACACTTCTGAATCATTCGCATAAATGTGGCTCCGGCATTCTTGAGGCCGAATGGCATGGTGATATAGCAGAAGCACCCGAATGGAGTGATGAAAGCTGTTTTTACCTCATCGGGCCCGTACAGATGGATCTGGTGGTACCCGGAGTAAGCATCTAAAAAAGACAACCTCTCGCATCCCGCGGTCGAGTCAACAATTTGATCTATGCGAGGGAGAGGAAAGTGATCTTTCGGGCAGGCCCGGTTGATGTGCTTGAAATCAATGCACATTCGGAGCGACTTGTCCTTCTTAGGAACCATGACGACATTAGCGAGCCACTCGGAGTGGTATATCTCTCGGATAAATCCTGCCGCCAACAGTCGAGCCACTTCTTCACCGATGGCCTTTCTCTTCTGGACGGCGGACCGCCGAAGATGCTCTTTGACTGGTTTTGCAGACGAGTCGACTCTTAGGCGATGCTCAGCCAGTCCCCTGGGAACACCTGGCATGTCAGCGGGCTTCCATGCAAAAATGTCCCAGTTCTCACGGAGGAACTGGATGAGCGCTTCTTCCTATTTTGGGTCGAGTGTTGTGGAGATGCGGGTCGCAGCTGCTTCGGGGTCGGTCGAGTGAATGTGAACAGGCTTCGTCTCCCCGGACGACTGGAATGCAGACTCTGTGGCGGGCTTCTTGGATCGCAGCAAGTCACTCGGATCCGCGTTTTGCTTGTATTCTTCGAACTCGACCGCTGTCACTTGGGAATCGGCAATCTTGGAGCCCTTCTGAAAGCACTCCTCTGCCTTTTTCCTATCACCGGTGACAGTGATCACACCTTTGGGACCGGGCATCTTCAATTTGAGGTACACGTAACATGGTCGAGCCATGAACCGTGCATAGGCTGGTCTCCCCAAAATGGCATGATATGCACTTTGAAAATCCACGACCTCAAACGTCAACTTTTCTTTGCGAAAATGCTTCGAATCACCAAACACTACGTCCAAAGCTATCTGGCCAAGTGACTCGGCCTTCTTCCCTGGTATAACTCCATGGAAGCTCATGTTACTAGTGCTCAGTCGGGACATCGGAATGCCCATACCTTTCAATGTGTCTGCATACAATAAGTTCAGCCCACTTCCACCATCCATCAGCACCTTTGTCAGTCGAGTGCCTTCGACAACTGGATCGACCACCAAAGCTTGCCTCCCGGGGGTGGCAATATGAGTCGGGTGATCAGATTGGTCGAATGTGATGGGTGTTTGAGACCACTTCAGATAATTTGCCTTTGCTGGGGCAACCATGTTCACCTCTCGGTTAATCACTTTCAGTCGACTTATGCTTTCCACATCTGCAAAGATCATCAGAGTGGAGTTGATATGCGGATATCCTCCCTCACTGTCCTCTTTGCCTTCGGCCTTGTCCGACTCCTTCTCCTTGTCCTTAGACTGTTTTCCCTGAAACTGCTGGATCAGGAGTCGACATTGGCGAGTGGTGTGCTTTGGGTAAATGATATTCCCCTCTTCATCTTTCTTCGTGTGAATGTGACACGGCATATCCATCACGTCGTTCTCTTCTTTATCCTTTACCTTCTTGGGGTTCCAGGATCCTTTTGGTTTCCCCTTAAACTTTCCTTGAGTCACGGCCAGAGCCTCTCCAGGAGCTGCCGGTTCAGCCTTCCGCTTCTGTTTCCGACTGGTGTTTCCTTTTTCCGACTGACTCGGCTTGTGCTTGCCGCTTCGGAGTCGGTCTTCTTCTTCGCCGTTGGCGTACTTGGTAGCAATCTCCATCATCCGACTCAAGGTCATGTCACCGGTTCGACCAAATTTCAAACTCAGTTCTCTGTTCTTGACGCCGTCTTTGAAGGCGCATACTGCCTGATGATCAGAGACATTTTCCACAGTGTGGTGCAAAGTGATCCACCTCTGAATATACTCTCTGAGAGTCTCATTAGTTTTCTGCACGCAGACTTGCAACTCTGTCAATCCCGCTGGTCGCTTGCAAGTCCCTTCAAACGTTCTGACGAACACTCGGGACAGATCTTCCCAAGTGTAAATGCTGCTAGGAGGTAATTGAGTCAACCATGCCCTGGCAGAACCTTCCAACATGAGGGGCAAATGCTTCATGGCCACCTCGTCGTTCCCACCACCGATCTGAACTGCCACTCGGTAGTCTTCAAGCCAAGTTTCAGGCTTAGACTCACCCGTGAACTTGCTGACTCCTGTTGCCAACCTGAAATTGGGGGGGATAACTGCGGCTCTGATAGCTCTGCTGAAACATTCAGGACCAAAAACATGTACTCGACTGCTCGTGGGTACATCTCTGTCGAGTGCGCCTCGATGGGCTCTGTTCCGGTCGACCAACCCTTGCACGATAATGGATCGCGCGTCGAAGCCTGGCTCTCTGGGGTCAACTGGAACCCTACGCCCTGTACTGTACTGACGCCTATCATCTGGCTGCCGAGGAGCGTAAGACCCACCCCTCGGAGGGGAATAGGGCACTCGACGCCTATCATCTCGGTCGAGTCTGTCGCCGTATTGATCTCGCCGATTCTCACGCCCTTCGCGCCGCGGAGGCGATCTGGGGCTGTGAGCCGACTGAACTGTATTCACAGTGACAGATCGACTGTGAATTCTGTTGCGCGACTGAGACACGGCTGAATTCTGATCTCCTGCTGCCCGGAGCAGATCCCTGATCTGCAGCAAACCTCTGCCAGCTTCCGACTGCGAAGGCTGAATGGACTCTGCTATACGGGTCGCAGCTGCTAAATTCTGAATTGGGGTTCGATATACCTGAGTCGGCGGGAAGAGTTGACGTCGACTGGTGTCGGGAACTCGTTGCCGCGCGCGCTCGTCGAGTGCTCGCTGAAGGTTCTCCAGTCGAGTGCGCTCGGCCAAATTGGCCAGACGCGCCTCCTCCAAGGCACGAGCCTCGGGGGTTTCTCCTGCGATGGGAATACGCAGGGGATCCTCGTTCCTGCGGCGAAGCTCTTCTCTTTGCAGAGAGTCGAGTGGCTCGGGCTGGTACTCTTCGTAGTCTCGTGCAGGGTCGCCGCCGTCACCTGCTCCACCACCACGGGCGAAGCCAGGAGGGCTGTGGGGCCCGTCGACCATCAAGATTTCCGCCGCTGGATCACTGCTTCCGCACTCGGATGCAGTCTCTCCGGAGCCAGTCGACTGATCGAACAAGCCGTAGAGAGATTCGTTGGGCTCGATTGCCGCAACTTGTGTAGTGGCCGATTGGCGAGCCATCGCGTGACTCACCCATCGCTGAAGCGTCGACCGGCCTGAGCGCTTGCGCTGGCGGGAGACCGGGAGGGTGGACGATGGAGGAGCCGACCGATACTGGGTCGACGGTTGCCGCAGCAGAACGCCGTGGACACATGCGCGAAAATGCGTCGCACCGCGGACGGGGAGCGCGTCTACGTCGAGTGGAGCCTCCTGGAGCCATGCGGAGTCGTCGGCGATGAAGGTGAGAGTGCCGAGACGGATCTCTTGACCCTTGACCAAAACTCCAGCAGACACCATGATGAGAGTACTCGGAAGAATCGCAACTTCTCCACAAAATCGCTAAAACACCCGCCCCAAGGTGGGCGCCAACTGTCGTGGTTCTAAGCCTGACAGTAGAGTGGGGGGTAGGTATGGAGAGGCAAGGTCCTAGCTATGGAGAGGTTGTAAGCACAAAGGATGTACGAGTTCAGGCCCTTCTCGGAAGAAGTAACAACCCTACGTCTCGGAGCCCGGAGGCGGTCGAGTGGATTATGAATGTATGAATTACAAGGTGCCGACCCCTCTGCCTGTGGAGGAGGGTGGCTTATATAGAGTGCGCCAGGACCCTAACCAGCCCACGCAGGAGAGGGTTTAAGGTGAGTTAAGTCTGGGGCGTTACTGGTAACGCCCCACATAAAGTGCCTTTACTATCATAAAGTCTACTTGATTACAGGCCGTTGCAGTGCAGAGTGCCTCTTGACCTCCTGGTGGTCGAGTCCTTCAGGCCAGTCGAGTGAATCCTCGTTGGTCGACTGGAAGGCGACCTCTTCTAAGGATGTCCTAGGGTAAGTTACTTGGATCAGGTCCATGATCCTACCCTAGATACACGACCCCATCAGCCGGCGAGCGGCAGGGCCGGCCGGGGCATGCAATCGATCTTACAGCAGGGGTGCGGCGACACTGGCGACGGGGGCGATGACGACGGCAACGGGGGCGGCGACGGGGCCGGGGGGCGGCACGACGGGGGCGGCGACGATGTACGGCGACGGGGGCGGCGCACGGACGGGGGCGGCGACGACGGCGATGGGGGTGGTGACAGGGGCGACGCGGGGACGGGCGCGACAAAGATGAAGATGATAACTGAAAATTCTCGTAAGTGCTGGTTATATAGGGGAGGCCTTTAGTACCGCTTGGAGACAGGAACCCGTACTAAAGGTTAAATTTGGCCAGGCGAAGCGGCGGGAAGCGACCCCCTTTAGTACCAGTTCGTGGCTCCACCCGGTACTAAAGACCCACTCTTTAGTACCGGTTTGGGCCACGAACTGGTACTAAAGGGGGTGCGCTCCCGTTCCGCGGTGCTCATTGTTTAGTCCCACCTCGCCGAGCGAAAGGCAGCCGCACTGGTTTATAAACCCAGCCGCGGCTGCTCCTTCGACCTCCTATATAATGCAGGCCTCTGGGCCTAAGTGTGCCGCACTGCCCTGTGAGTCTGCTGGGCCTTATGGGCCCGCATAAGCACGCCCAAGGCCGAGCATGCCCATTGGGCAACGCGAAAATAATTTTTTTCATATAGTTTTTTCTTTTGTGGTTTATATATTTTCTTCTATTTATTTGTGAGTAGTTTTTTGCTGTATTTAGAGTTTCTTATGTTTAATATTAGTGTGTTTTATCATTATATTCATATTTGTAGTGACTTTTCAGTTCATTTTGTAATGCTTTTCACTTTCACGGTGATTTAACTTTGAAAACAAATCAGTAAATGCATCAAAAATAGCAAATTATGTCAGAAAGGGTTGAAAGTTGATGATGTGGATTTGAATTGTGCATCTGAATGCAAAAAAATTCTGGAGTTGTACTAAGTTATTAAAATATTGAATAGCCGGTGTAACAGATGAGTTTTCGTCCGAAACCCAGATACTTCGAAAGAGATTGTCCAGTTTTGTACACGAAGTGCATCTAGTTTTTGTCGTAACCCTCTCTACTTTTTTGCACATGCTATGCGGGTGAAATGATGATACCTTGCCAAATTTCAACCTTTCCAGAGTTCATTTTGTAGTGCTTTTTACTTTCAAGGTGATTTAGCTCTAAAAACAAATCAGTAAATGCATCGAAAATAGCAAATTATGTCAGAAAGGGTTGAAAGTTGATGACGTGGATTTGAATTGTGCATCTGAACCCAAAAAATTCTGGAATTATACTAAGTTATTAAAATATTGAATAGTCGATGTAACAGATGAGTTTTCGTCTGAAACCCTTTGTCCAGTTTTGTACACGAAGTGCATCTAATTTTTGCTGTAACCCTATTTACTTTTTTGCACATGCTATACGGGTGAAATGATGATACCTTGACAAGTTTCAACCTTTTCAGAGTTCATTTTGTAGTGCTTTTCACTTTCACGGTGATTTACCTCTGAAAACAAATCAGTAAATGCATCGAAAATAGCAAATTATTTAGAAAGGGTTGAAAGTTGATGATGTGGATTTGAATTGTGCATCTGAACGCAAAAAAGTCCGGAGTTGTACTAAGTTATTAAAATATTGAATAGCTAGTGTAACAGATGAGTTTTCGTCCGAAACCCTGATACTTCGAAAGAGATTGTCCAGTTTTTACATGAAGTGCATCTAGTTTTTGTCGTAACCCTCTCTAATTTTTTACACATGCTATGCGGGTGAAATGATGATACCTTAACAAGTTTCAACCTTTTCAGAGTTCATTTTGTAGTGCTTTTCACTTTCACGGTGATTTAGCGCTGAAAACAAATTAGTAAATGCATAGAAAATAGCAAATTATGTCAGAAAGGGTTGAAAGTTGATGACGTGGATTTGAATTATGCATCTGAACGCAAAAAAAGTCTGGAGTTGTACTAAGTTATTAAAATATTGAATAGCCGGTTTAACAGATGAGTTTTCGTCCGAAACCCTGATACTTCGAAAGAGATTGTCCAGTTTATACACGAAGTGCATCTAGTTTTTGCCGTAACCCTCTCTATGTTTTTGCACATGCTATGCGGGTGAAATGATGATACCTTGACAAGTTTCAACCTTTTCAGAGTTCATTTTGTAGTGCTTTTCACTTTCACGGTGATTTAGCGCTGAAAACAAATCAGTAAATGCATCGAAAATAGCAAATTATGTCAGAAAGGGTTGAAAGTTGATGACATGGATTTGAATTGTCCGTCTGAACGCAGAAAAAGTCCGGAGTTGTACTAAGTTATTAGAATATTGAATAGCCGGTGTAACAGATGAGTTTTCGTCCGAAACCTTGATACTTCAAAAGAGATTGTCCAGTTTCTACACGAAGTGCATCCAGTTTTTGCTGTAACCATCTCTACTTTTTTGCACATGTTATGCGGGTGAAATGATGATACCTTGCCAAGTTTCAACCTTTTCAGAGTTCATTTTGTAGTGCTTTTCACTTTCACGGTGATTTAGCTCGGAAAACAAATCAATAAATGCATCAAAAATAGCAAATTATGTCAGAAAGGGTTGAAAGTTGATGACGTGGATTTGAATTGTGCATCTGAACGCAAAAAAAGTCCAGAGTTGTACTAAGTTATTAGAATATTGAATAGCCGATGTAACAGATGAGTTTTCGTCTGAAACCCTGATACTTCGAAAGAGAATGTTCAGTTTGTACACGAAGTGCATCCAGTTTTTGCCGTAACTCTCTCTACTTTTTTGCACATGCTATGCGGGTGAAATGATGATACCTTGCCAAGTTTCAATCTTTTCAGAGTTCATTGTGTAGTGCTTTTCACTTTAACGGTGATTTAGCTCTGAAAACAAATCAGTAAATGCATCGAAAATAGCAAATTATGTCAGAAAGGGTTGAAAGTTGATGACGTGGATTTTAATTGTGCATCTGAACGCAAAAAAAGTCCGGAGTTCCACTAAGTTATTAAAATATTGAATTGCCAGTGTAACATATGAGTTTTCGTCCGAAACCTTGATACTTCGTAAGAGATTGTTCAGTTCGAACTGGCTCTTGTGTAAACATGTAAAAATATACATAAAAATACATTGATCAGTACCGCCTTTCAGACAAAACGCGGTACTGCTACAGAGAAATACATCAAAAATACATTGATCATCAATGATCTTTTTGTGTACAATTTGAATTGTCAATATGAGTCCTCTCCGGTAGGAACCGGAAAAGACTCATATTGCGGCCACAAATTCTACACATAGAGTTCAATGAAGACCAAGTGGTTGTGATAGTTTGAGAAGTAACTTATTTAAGGTGGTAAAAAGTCTGTTAGTGGAGCGAGGTGGGACTAAAAAACTGCTGTCAGCTAGGAACCTCTAGTACCGGTTTGTGGCACGAACCGGTACTAAAGGTGTTGGTGGGCCCCCAGCCTGACCACAGCCTGCAACAACCACTTTAGTACCGGTTCGTGGCTCGAACCGGTACTAAAGGGTCGCCACGAACCAGTACTAATGATCTCCGCCCCCTAGCCGTTTGGACCGGCACTAATAATCACATTAGTGCCGATTTTGTTACAAACCGGGACTATTGTGCTTCACATTAGGCCCTTTTTCTACTAGTGAAAAAATAAGAACCCAAAGCGGCCAGATCTGTGATCGGTAAACTACAACAATGACTATAACCGCACCAACCATCTCATGAAACCACATATACGAAGAGGTTATTCAACAACAAAGCCTTCAAGAAGTGAGCGACATTCAAGCATCGTCGCAGGATCTAACCACCAGGGCCAAAATATAGGTTTTCACCCTGAAGAATCAATTCAAGCATATCTGAGCAATGCCTTCAACAAGGTAACAACGTAAAAAATATTGTCATTCCCAGGTATAACCAACTCGGATCAAACCTAGGCTTTCACTCTAGAGCTCGAGACCGGGTTCTCGAGTAGCACCACCATCGAAGTCATTTAAGTGTTGTCGCCGCCACTTTTTTCCAATCCCAACAACTACATGTGATGCGACCGCCGCTGCTCTATCTTTGAAAAGAAATTCGGATGATATTGGACATTCTGTAGATTGCATGTTGCCATGTATCCTAGAATATAAAGACATAGCCCTAGTTAACCTACCGATAAATTCAGTTATAGGCTGATTCGTTGATTTATCCCTATTCAGCACCTGACCGATCAGCTACCAGTTACTAATATCTTGATCATTGATGAAATTGATGATACATAGGGTAACTTGTCCAAATGAAACTAAAATTCAAGCGCAGTGATTCAGTTTCAAAGAAAACAGTGCATATTCAGTTTCAAGTGGACTCGCCACACGTTGACTGAGAAATAGCTCATGCGCCAACATTTAAAGGTGATACATATTTAGAGTGTTCGTGATAAACTGAAATTTGGTTTTTCGAATCTTGTTCAAGAGAATCCGAAGAGCAGAACGTTTAATTGAATTACATACCGAGATAAATATTCCCACTAAATCTTTTTAAAGAGAAAACAAAATAACTGGAAATAAGAAAGCATCGGTGCTGCAAGATGATGGACTCGTTGAACCGATCAACAAAAGGGAAACCCAGCATCAGGACTGCAAAATGACAGATCCGTCCATTTCATTTGCTGGTTTACCACGTCATATCGTCAAATGGCTTGTAGGTCCACAGGTGCTGGCAGTATGCCTCTAGCACAATCTGAAAATAAAGCAATAAACCAATATAATCGTAGTACTATATGCCAGCGATCAAACTTATCTGGAGTCACATACGGAATCTAAAGTACAACACTGTTTTTGTTGTGATATTCAGATTGGCCAAACAAAGGTGAAAGCATGACAATAGATCAATAACCTCCCAACGTCCTAGGTGTATATCCAATGTCTCGACCACACATAGCAGTAGGTGTCACGTAACTTATCAACATTTTGTATTTCCTTCTGCCCTAACTGAAGTACTACGTACTAGAGTGACTAATTCTCTGGGGTACAACAGAAAACATGTATAAAGCATAACCATGTTGTACATCAGCAATCAAGCTTACACGTGCTGGAAGATCCACTAACAAGTTCTGAAGGTTTACATTGCATTTAGGGTGAAACAGGACACTAGACCAGCAATTTCCTACACGTGCATTCATTTTTCCGAGAAGAGTCCACTTTTCAACCCTCAACTTACCATTTGGTTTAGGATTCAACCATTAACTTAAAAAAGGTTATTGTGCACCCTAAACTTTCAATACCATTCAGGAGTAAACCCTGGCCTGGGCTGAAACTAGTTTCCGCTTACTTGCTCGGTGTCAGCACTGTCACATTAGCGTTTGACCCTTCCTTATATGTGGGACCCACCCAGAAAATAAAAGATAAGAAAAATCTCTCTCCCTCTCCTGCCAGGCAGCAGCAGCGAGCAACCTGCAGTAGGGCCGGGCAACATGCACCGCAGTAGCAAGAAGTGAATGGTGGGTATGGTGGCACCACCACTTTGGCGAGCAAATGCCACCTCTAGGCCTTACCAAGTCAAGCCAACACTAACATAACCTTCTCCTCGACCGCCTTCGTGGAGCCCTTATGCCAGCCAATGGAGGAAGGTGACTATGGGAATCCCTTCCCCGCCATGTCCCGAGGTCGCGGCCACGATATTCCTCCACGGTGGTGAACTCCACTACCACCTAGCATCGCAAACCACCACTCGACTTCCTCTCGTCACAGCATACCTCTCGGTCGTATCCTTCGCATGCAAAAGCCTTTAAAGTGCCAGGTCCAACGACCACCACGAGCATCGTTGCCATTCGTTAGCTTCGACAAGAAATCACAAGTCAAGGAGACCCCCGATGTTTGTTGACCACCGCAAGGACTAGGCCTACATCGGCCACCCTACCTCACAAAATAGGCCCAATCCATTTAGGAAAGACAACCGAATCGAGTCAATGGAATAGCACTTCTAGAGTTCTCTCCTCACCCCACTCCTAATACCCCCATGACCTCTTTCTCCATCTTCTGGATCGGGCGGAGCTCCTTCCTTCCCCATGCCGCCCCGCGCCATAGGCAAGTGGCAATAGAGGCCACCTCCTCCGCGACCCCTCACCTTTGCCGCTCTAGATCCATCGCTAGCTCGGTTGAGGAGCACTTTCTCGGCCCATGGAAACAATATGACACCAACGCCGACCTTCTTGAGGAGCTCGGCCGCGTGGCTCACGCCCATGTTGCTCGTCACCTCATCAGCCCCGACGACAAGGACGAGGGCCTCGAGCCCCGATTTGGTGAAGACGGTGACCGAGGGCCTCCTCCACCTGGATCCTAGGCATCTCCCTCCCCATATTTTGGTTTTATGGGTACCCGGATTACCCGTACCATTTTTTTTGGTAATTAGGGTTTGGTTATTGACGTCTCCATCTACACCGCCCCATTCGAGGAGCTGGAGCCAAAGCCCGAGGACCCAATCATGGTGGTGATGCGGGTCTCTGAGCTCCAAGCAGATGTGCGTCACGTTGGAGAAGGGGTGTATCCTCAAGCGCTTCGGCCCCACTCGGACCAACTAGGAGGCAGCGCAGTTCACGGTCGTCGCTCCGACCCCTACGCCTGCCTCGACGACCTCTATTCAGAGGAGCAGTAGGTGGAGGACAACAACGACAAGACGACACCAACAATGGACTAGTATATGTAGTAATAGCAATGTCGAACAACATTGCATATTTTGAAAATGTTGCCTAATAACATCATAAATTGCAAATTATATGTAGTGCAGCGCACTTTGGCCAATAAATGTATGTGTATTCTACTGGTTCATAACTAATATACTTAGTTGATAATTATTGTGTTGGTACATTTATCTACATATATTAAGTTGAGGTAAATTGCCCCTACATATTTGAAGGAAATGACAAAAAAGAAGAACAAAAAGAAAGACAATTTATGGAGGCATGCATGTGGAGAGACTGTGTTTGCACATAAGCCAGTCAACCTCCAAATACATATGAAACACGCTCCATATGCGATATGACGGCTTACGATATGGTGACTCTTTGCCTGCTAGAGTTGCTTTAAGTTGATAGCGAGACATGTGTTCATTGTCAGTCTCATGACATTTTACATGTCGGTGTCATTCTCGTGTCTTTTTTCTGCGGGGTCATTTTGAGGGAGTGTTATTTTATTTAACTTATGCACTAACAAAAGTAAAATTGCTAGACGCATTTTACAGTTAACCAAACAAAGATGAGGAAGTACAGGAAGCCATACCAGATGTATCGAAGCACATGTAAGGTAAGCGGACGTCGAGGACCTCGGACTTGTCCATCTTGCACACCTTCATTGTCAGAGCGACCCCTCTTAGGTGTGCACTCAGAGTCTCGACCACATATAGCTGTAGATGTCAACGTTAATTATCTAATCTGCCCTAACTGAAGTAGTGCGGGAGTGACTAGTTCTTTCAGGTTCAACGGAAAACATGTATAAATCATATCCATGTTGTAGATCAGCAATAGGCTTACATGTGCTGGAAGATCAACAAAACAAGTTCCTAAAGTTTCCATTTCATTTAGGGTGAAAGTGAAACAGGACACTAGACCAACCATGTTCCACATGTGCATCCGTTTTGCCGGAAAAAGTCTATGTTTCAACGAGTAAATTGCATAAAACCACCACTTTGAGGGCTAAGTTTGCGAAAAACACTAGAATACATTTTTGCTGCAGAAAACACCACATCTCGCGTAATGGTCTTGCAAAAACCACTGATCGGCGGATCTGGCTCTGTTAAGTGAGATTATGACAGATGGGCCCCTTTTTTGCCTACGTGGCATAACATTTCGTTCTAGATCAATTTTAGTCTAAATTTACAAACTAGTCCATATATTTTTCACAGACACCCCTAAATCAAATTGAAAAAAGCAATCAGCTCCCTCCCCTTCTTCCCGTCTCCTTCCTCCCTCCGCTCTCTTTCACTTGCCGGCGAGGGCCTGTAGCCACCCACCGGAGCAAGCAGCAGCGGCGGAGCACCAGCACCCCCCCTTGTATTCCAGCCACGGCCGCCGTCCTCCCGAGCTCGAGATCGATCTAGGGATAACGGGGAAGCAGTGCGGGACGGCAGTGGCTTGTAGAGCGGCGGGCGCGGGCGAAGCAGGGCGGCGGTGGTGCGGCTTGTAGAGCGGCGGGCACATGCGGAGCAGGGCGGCGGTGGCGCTGCTAGCATGGCAGCGGGCGTGGGCTAGCAGAGGCGGGCGCGCAGCCGGGCAGTGGCGGGTGTGGCCGGGCAGGGAGGTGAGCGCAGCCGGCCTGGAGCGCGGGCGACCGGGCAGGAGGTGAGCGCGGCGGCGCAGGGGCGCGCGCGACAGGTCGGGAGGGGCGCGCTCGGCCGGCCAGGCAAGGGTGGGAGCGCGGTGGCGGCTGACTGTGGTCGCCGGACAAGGAAGTCCCTGGGCAGCATAGAGGAAAATTGTTGAGGGGTTTTTCGATTTTTTATGCATCTAGCATTTTTTGGTAAAACGTTATGCCACGTCAGCGAAAAGTGGGACCCATCTGTCATAAACGCACGTAAACGAGCCAGATCCGCCGATCAGTGGTTTTTGCAAGACCATTACGCGAGATGTGGTGTTTTCTGCAGCGAAAATGTATTCTAGTGTTTTTTACTAACCTATCCCTCAAAATGATGGTTTTATGCAATTTACTCACTTTTCAACCCACACCTTTAGGAATCAATCCGCAACTTCAAAACCTGCACCCCTAAACTTTTAATATTGCTTAATAGTAAACCCTTTATAATATTTCTTTTATCTTCATGCACTAACTGAAGTATTGCTAGACGCAATTCATAATTAATAACCAAATTAAACAAAGGTGGGGAAGTAGAGGAAGTTGTACCAGTTGGAGTAGAGTAGCAGACGTAAGGAAAAACATCCCCGTCGACCATGTTGTCCATCTCGCACACCTTCTTCATCAGCAATGACTTGAGTTCAGTAGTGAAGATGCCATGGTCATCTGATCTCACAAAAACGACATTGATGTCTTCGGCAAAACCAATCAAACGTGCTGGGCTCTTGAAAGGCGTCAGCTTCCGGAGATGGATGCGGTTCATCTTCGCCCATTTGACATCTCCGTCACGACCCGTCTCAGCCGACCAGAGTTGGAGCACGTCACGGCGCAAGGTGGCCAATGCCAGCCCGCCGTTCTCCGCCCTCGTGACAATGGTTCTGCTGCCGCGAAACTTGCCGGGAGGCGGCTCGATCACCGACAGGTCCTGCGTGCCAAGAACGTCGTACCGCAGCAGGGCGGCGTTCCGGCAGACGAAGTAGAGCGTGCCGCCAACAAGCACGGCGGCCCGACCTTCCTCGAGGCGGTATCGCTTGCTATCGAGGTAGACGCCGTCCGGGCCGTCCCGCACGCCGCTCTCGGAGGAGACGAAGCAAGCGTCCGCCTGCAACGAGTCGTACTCATGACACTCGACGCCCGCGGAAGCGATGATGAACGGCCCCTTGTTGCAGGTGCTATGGTCACAGCCGGCGCCCGCGGCGCAAAGCACCGCATGGTTGCTGCAGCTATCGAACACATTGTCGGGCATCCGGCGCTCGCGGCCAGTGATGGGGTCCCATACGACGAATTCCGCAGATCCGTAGTCGTAGAAAAGGGCGCGGCCATGGCGGCAGTCGAGTACGACGAAGGTGCTGTGATCGGTGGCGGCGGGCGGACGGAATGCCGTGGTGGGGACGAAGCGAGCGAGGCTGCGGTCGACCGGGTTGTGCAGGAAGCCGAGCACGGGGGGCGCCGTCCCGTGCAAGTCACGGTAGCGGCGGAGGAAAACGGGGTCTGTGAGGGTGCCGAACCAGGACTTGCAGACGGCGGGGGCACGGATGAAGCCCGCGGGGTCGTCCCGCGGAAGACGGACGAGGACCTCGTCGACGATGTCAGGGTTCAGCTCCAGTGGCGGCGCCATGGATCCTCCTGGTAGGCGGATGCGATGGTTTGGGAAATCCATATTCTAAATCCGGGCAATACCCTTCTTGACCGGTTTTGACCTGTTTCACCCCGATTTTTGCGCAGTCAGCGCTACCACGTCACACTTTTCTGTCTTCTCTTGTGTCATGTCATCATTTTCCTAACCTCGTAGCGGAAAAATAAAATAGCCGGTTCCTCTCAAGCCGTACATCCAGTCCATATAAGCTGAAACTTTAACAGGTTTTTTACGTTTTACGAATGAAATTTTAACAAGTTCACTGACTAATTCTGGTTCAGTGGATTTCTTTTTTGCCGCTAGAATGAGCTTCTGACGCGCCGCTGTCGCCGCTTCCATACCGGAGCCAGCCAGACCTTGTCCATGCCAACCAGCAAGTTTTTGTGCACGTGTCCCTAAGAACTAGCGCCCCGAAGCCACAGTCGCCGCCTTTGAATTCTTAAATCGACCCGAAGAACCTGACACCAAATATCGCCGTTGCGTACGGACGGCGAGAAACCATAACCTTGCCGCCCCAAGGAGTTGGTAGGAATCTACGCCGGAGCTCCGTTCAATCCATCACAACAGACAAAGTTGAGGAGGATCAAAGCCCAAAAGACTGACTCGAAGAAAGAGCGTTGTCATCCGTTCAAACGCCGCCTGAGGGAGTCCCGGATTAGGAGGTGTCCGGATAGCCGGACTACCATCATCAGCCGAACTATCATCGGCCGGACTATCCTCATCGACCGGACTCCAAGACTATGAAGATACAAGATTGAAGACTTCGTCCCGTGTCCGGATGGGACTTTCCTTGGCGTGGATCGAGGACGGATGGCTGGACACCGCCTCGGGAGCTGCAACTTCTACAGCGATGGAGCCAAACACTTACCTTGTCCCGCATAAAGCTCATGACTCCGAGGTGCCGGACTCTCTGCCGGACTCCGAACCTCCTGCGCCCCTGCCAGTCGAATCCGACTGGGCGCCGATCATGGAATTCACGGCTGCGGACATCTTTCAGCACTCACCCTTCGGCGATATCTTAAATTCGCTGAAGCATCTCTCGCTATCCGGAGAGCCCTGGCCGAACTATGGCCAGGATGGTTGGGACGCGGACGACGAAGAAATTCAGAGCCCACCCACCACCCACTTCGTAGCCACCGTCGACGATCTAACCGACGTACTCGACTACGACTCCAAAGACATCGACGGTATGGACGACGATGCCGGAGAATATCAAGAACCAGTGCCTACAGGAAACTGGAAGACCACCTCGTCATACGACATATATATGGTGGACACCCCAAAAGATGCGGACGGCGAAGAAGCAACGGAGGCCGATTCCTTAAAGAAACAGCCCAAGCGCCGACATCAGCGGCGCCGCTCTAAATCCCGCCACAGCAAGAATAGAGATTCCGGCACAGGAGATAATAACACCCCAGAAAGTGCCGAAGACAACTCCCTCCAGCACGATCCAGCGCAGGAGGAGGCAGAAGCAAGCCCTCACGAGAGGGCGGCAGACGAAGAGGTCAAGGATGATAATTACTTACCTCCCTCCGGAGACGAGGCAAGCCTCGACGACGACGAATTCGTCGTGCCTGAGGATCCCGTCGAACAAGAGCGTTTCAGACGCAGGCTAATGGCCACGACAAACAGCCTAAAGAAAAAGCAGCAACAGTTTCAAGCTGATCAAGACCTACAGGCCGACAGATGGACCGACGTCCTCGCGGCCGAAGAGTATGAACTCGAACGCCCCTCCAAAAGTTACCCAAAACGCAAGTTGCTCCCCCGACAAGAGGAGGAAGCGTACAAACCTGCATCACCAGCGCATAATACGGCAGACCGACCACCTCGTGGCCGCGACAGAGAGGCGTGCAAGCCCTCCACCAAAACCGTACCCCGGCACCGCTCAAAAAGCATGAAGCCACGGGGGAACACGCCGGACTTGCGGGATATATTGGAGGACAAGGCAAGACAATCCAGATCTATCTATGGATCACGTGGGTGCCCCAAGACCCACGACGAATACCGTCGCGCCGGATACAACTACTCCGGCCGGGCCGAACACAGCAGACAACGCTCTCTCGAGCTATGTCGCGATATTGCTCAATACAGAGGCGCCGCGCACCCACTATGCTTCACTGACGAAGTAATGGATCATCAAATCCCTGAAGGGTTTAAACCCATTAATATCGAATCCTACGATGGCACAACAGACCCCGCGGTTTGGATTGAGGATTATCTCCTCCATATACATATGGCCCACGGCGACGATCTTCACGCCATCAAATATCTCCCGCTTAAGCTTAAAGGACCAGCTCGGTATTGGCTTAACAGCCTGCCCGCAGAGTCAATTGGATGCTGGGAAGACCTGGAAGCCGCATTCCTCGACAATTTCCAGGGCACGTATGTGCGACCACCGGACGCAGATGACCTAAGCCACATAATCCAGCAGCCAGACAAATCGGCCAGGCAATTCTGGACACGATTCTTAACAAAGAAAAATCAAATCGTCGACTGTCCGGATGCAGAGGCCCTCGCTGCCTTCAAACATAACATCCGCGACGAGTGGCTGGCCCGACACCTAGGACAGGAAAAGCCGAAATCCATGGCAGCCCTCACATCACTCATGACCCGCTTCTGCGCGGGAGAGGATAGCTGGCTAACTCGCAACAACAACCTCAGCAAAAACGCTGGTAGTCCGGATACCAAGGACCGCAATGACAGGTCACGTCAAAACAAAAACAAACGCCGCATTAACGGTGATAGCAATGAGGATACGGCAGTCAACGCCGGATTCCGAGGCTCCAAGCCCGGTCAACGGAAGAAGCCCTTCAAAAGAACCACTCCGGGCCCGTCCAATTTGGACCGAATACTCAACCGCTCTTGTCAAATACATGGAACCCCCGAAAAGCCAGCTAACCACACCAACAGAGATTGTTGGGTATTCAAGTAGGCAGGCAAATTAATCACCGAAAACAGTGACAAAGGGCTACACAGCGACAACGAGGAAGAGACCCGGCCGCCGAACAACAGAGGACAAAAGGGATTCCCCCCTCAAGTTCGGACGGTAAACATGATATACGCAACGCATATACCCAAGAGGGAGCGAAAGCGTGCACTAAGGGACGTATACGCGATGGAGCGAGTCGCCTCAAAATTCAACCCATGGTCCTCTTGCCCGATCACTTTCGATCGAAGAGACCATCCGACTAGTATCCGCCATGGCGGATTCGCCGCATTGGTCATAGACCCAATCGTCGATGGATTTCACCTCACGAGAGTCCCGATGGACGGTGGCAGTAGCCTGAACCTGCTTTATCAGGATACAGTGCGCAAGATGGGAATAGACCCTTCAAGGATTAAACCTACAAAGACAACCTTCAAAGGCGTCATACCAGGTGTCGAGACCAGTTGTACAGGCTCAGTTACACTGGAAGTGGTCTTCGGATCCCCGGATAATTTCCGAAGCGAGGAGTTAATCTTCGACATCGTCCCATTCCGCAGTGGCTATCACGCTCTGCTCGGACGAACCGCGTTCCCAAAATTCAACGCGGTGCCGCATTATGCATACCTTAAGCTCAAGATGCCAGGCCCTCGTGGAGTCATCACGGTCAATAGAAACACGGAACGCTCCCTCCGAACGGAGGAACATACATCAACTCTCGCGGCAGAAGTACAGAGCAGCCTTTTAAGGCAATTTTCGAGTCCGGCCGTTAAACGACCGGACACGGCCAAACGCGCCCGGAGCAACATCAACCAAGACCACCTGGCACGTTCCGAGCACGCGTAGCAATGCGGCCTCAACCCCAGCCCTCGCACAATTGTAAGACAAACTCTCCGCATACATAATTACGCCCTGGAGATACCGTGGGCATAGGGGGAGAGGCACAACCACAACAGACCCAGAGTGCGGTTCGACCACACCAGGGGCTCCCAAGTATGTCGCTCTTTTTTATCTTTTATTTCTCTCTTTTTTCTACAGAACTCTGTCCGGCGGCGAACCTGCCGAACTCATGATGCAACAGCCAGGGAGGGACAAAGGCTGCGAGGAACACTCAGGTGGTCTCCATTACGAGCATTAAATTTGTTAAATACACCATTCCGCGGCCTATCCCTGGAGGGAGACGCCTTTAATTCGTCCAATCCCTTGCTTTCCAAACTATTTGTATCATTCCGCACTCATAGCAGATCTTCTCGAATAAAATGCAGCACTTTTTGCCCATAATCGCATTACCTTATATATATATGTTCATTTATGACATGTTGCATCCGTACATTTTGGTACGGCCAAATACACCAGGGGCTTATGTTCCCCGCATTATGGTGTGATAAAGTCCTAACACTTTCACAAGTGCGGCACCCCGAACTTATAGCATTATATGAATCGGCTCCGAATCATGTCTTGGGTCAATAGTTGGGTTTTCCCGGCTCCCATGTTTGGCACCTTACGTTTCGTTCTATCGGCTAAGGTAGCACTGGGAGAACCACTGCGATTGCGCCCCGGTTGACCCGGGTTAACGCCTCAGTGGAGAAAGCTAAAACTGACTGTCATGATAAGGCGAGAGACTGGTCGCTGTTCGAGAGGTCTTTTCAGGTCCTTAAAGACCTACGCCGCTTCGAGCGAAGTTCCGGATAATGTCCGACGAAGGCGTGGATAGCGCCCCGAATTCGGTCTTCCGAATACTAGGGGCTTCGCCGAAATTTAGAATTATAGAATTCTATGGCTAAGTGAGAGTGTTCAAGCACTATAAGTCCGGTTGCGTTGTTCGTTGTGTTGAGAGCCTCCCTAGATGGACCCAAAAATGGGAACAAGAGTGCTCAAGTTTATCCCGAACACCCCAGCACTTGTGGCATGGGGGTTGAAGCCGACGACTTGCCATCTCTCAGATTTAATAAACGGCCACACAGAAGGTAATATTTTAAATTAACAAGCGTTGCGTAGCGCATATGAACAAAGTTTTCAGCACACAGGATAACACATTGCGAATTTACTCAATAATTACATCCCTGGGACACTCATCCGCAATCTTGCGGGCACCCTTCAGGATAGTCTTATAGTACATCTCGGGCGTACGATATTCCTTGCCCGTTGGTGGCGCGTCAGTGATTAGCTTCTCCGCATCCAGCTTGCCCCAATGCACCTTTGCGCGGGCAAGGGCCCGACGAGCACCTTCAAAACAGGCGGAGCGCTTGATAACCTCCACCCAGGGGCACGCATCCACCAACCGTCGCACGAGGCCGAAGTAGCTCCCAGGCATGGCCTCTCTAGGCCACAGCCGGACTATGAGGCCCTTCATGGCCTGCTCGCCCACCTTGTGGAGCTCGACCAGCTGCTTCAGCTGGTCGCTAGGGGGCACCGGATGGCCGGCCTCAGCATACTGAGACCAGAAGACCTTCTCCGTTGAGCTCCCCTCCTCGGCTCGGTAGAATGCGGCGGCATCAGACACGCTGCGAGGCAGATCTGCAAACGCCCCTGGAGAGCTCCGAATTCGGGTAAGTAACACGTAATTTACATTCACATGCTTGCTTTGCATGAAAAATGCCTTACCCGCCGCTATCTTCCTCACCAACTCAATCTCCTGAAGGGACTTATGGGCATGGGCCTTGGCAGTTTTGGCACTTTCGAGAGCCGAGGCAAGCTCAGACTCTCGAGTCTTTGAGTCACGCTCCGAACTCTCATGCTTTTCCATGAGAGCCTGGAGCTCTTGCCGAACCACCGCCACCCGCGCCTCCTGCTTTTCTCGCTCTGCCCGTTCTGCGGCCGCATTGTGTTCGGCCGCGGACACGGCCTCCTTCAGGGTCGCCACCTCGTTCGCCCCTGCACTACCCATGTTATGCTTGTTATTTTTTGTTGCAACCTAAATCCTTTTCTGTAAGGTACAAGTTCAAAGTGGTGTTACTCACCTTCTTTGTCCTGGAGCTGCTTCTTGGCGCGGCCGAGCTCTAGCTCGGACCGCTCGAGCTCCTGCTTCAAAGCACCGACCTCCGCAGTCAATGCGGCAGAGGTCAGCAGCGCAGCCTGCAACCCATATTGACATAATTTTTTAGCAACCCTGCGTATATCTTCCTTTTTTTTCAGATCCTCAGTCCGGCTTTTCTTTCCGAACACCGAACCGAGCATCAGGGGCTACTGTCTATGCGGTATTACATTGCATATTTTTAACGTCTTACCTCAAAGCCTGATAGAAGGCTACTGCAGGCTTCGGTCAGCCTGCTCTTGGCGAGCTGGACCTTCTGAATCACCGCACTCATAATAGTCCGGTGTTCTTCCTCGATGGAAGCGCTCTGGAGCGCCTCCAACAAATTGTCCGGCGCCTCCGGTTGGATGGAAGCCGCCGGCGTCACGGTCTTGCCCTTCGTGCGAAGGGGCCGCCGGTCGGACTCCGGAACCACTGCGGGTCCTGATGTGGAGTCCGGCGCAAAGTCCGGGAGGTTGCCTTGTGGCGCCTCCGGAGCCTCCCCCTGATGGGTCACTTCTTGGGTTCCCACCTCGGCGTCCTCGGTGTCGCGAGGGGTGAAGGCGGTCGAGATGGAGTCTACATCCGACGGAGCTAACGACCCGCTCGATGAAGCGGGGATATCATCATTGGCCGGACTACAGGCAGCATGCGGCATCAGAATGACACTATGTGACGCAGAAAAAGAAATTATAAATCATTCAGGAATCCGGATACTTACGATCTCGCCGGAGGCCTGGCCCTTGAAGGCCATTCTTCCTCGCCAACATTGATGTTGGCGGAGCTGTCCGGGGGTATAGTCCTTCCCTTCTTGGACCCTTCGGCCTCGCCTATTGGGGAAGCCTTCCTCTTCCTCTCTCCCTCCTCTGGGAGAGAGTCCTCCTTCTCCTCCTCGTTTTCGGGGGAGGAGTCCGCCCCGGAGTCGTCGGACACCTGAAAGCGGGAACTCTTTCGAGCACCCGTGGCCTCCTTCTTGGCCTTCTTCTCCGGCACCACGTGCGGTGCCGGAACCAGCAGCCTCGCTAGACGGGCGTCTACTGGGTTTTCTGGCATGGGAGCCGGGCAGATAATCTGCTCCGCCTTCCTCATCCAGTCCTGTCAAAGGAAAAGGGGAAATTAAAACCCGCATAGAGTCAAACTATGAAAAGCAAGTGTCCCGTAAAGGGGTAGAATCACTTACCTCGTCGGCTTGGCGCTGCGAGCGAAATCCGCGATCTTCAATCGCGGATGCGGGGGCTTCGGCTCCCTTAAACAACACCCTCCAGGCGCCTTCGTACGTCGTGTCGAAGAGCCCGCTCAGCGCTTGGTGCTGTTCCGGATTGAACTCCCACAGATTGAATGCCCGCTCCTAGCATGGGAGAATCCGGCGGACGAGCATGACTTGGACCACGTTAACCAGCCTGAGCTTCTTCACCAGCTTCTGGATACAGGCTTGGAGTCCCGTCAGCTCCTCCGAACTACCCCACAGCAAGCCCTTCTCTTTCCAGGAGGTGAGCTGCATGGGGATACCAGATCTGAACTTGGGGGCTGCCGCCCACGTAGGGTCGCGCGGCTCGGTGATATAGAACCACCCCGATTGCCACCCCTTGATGGATTCCACGAAGGCCCCTTCGAACCAAAGGACGTTGGGCATCTTGCCCAACATGGCGCCTCCGCACTCTGCCTGAGTGCCCTTCACTACCTTCGGCTTGACATTGAAGGTCTTGAGCCACAAGCCGAAGTGGGGCTGGATGCAGAGGAAGACCTCGCACACAATGATAAACGCCGAGATGTTGAGAATGAAGTTCGGTGCCAGATCATGGAAATCCAGGCCGTAGTAGAAAATGAGCCCCCGGACAAAGGGGTGAAGTGGAAAGCCCAGTCCGCGGAGGAAGTGGGGAAGAAAAACTACCCTCTCATGGGGCCTGGGGGTGGGGATGAGCTGCCCCTCGTCGGGCAGCCGGTGCGCGATGTCGCCAGACAGGTAGCCGGCGCTGCGCAGTCTTTCGATGTGATCCTCCGTAACGGAGGAGGTCATCCACTTGCCTCCCGCTCCGGACATAACTGGGGAAGGTTGACACGAGATGTGCGGGCTTGGGCGCTGGAGCTCGAGTGCGCGGAGATGGATAAGCAAAGGAGGAAGAAGGCGTAGGTGAAAAGGTGAATCCTTATCCCTTATATGGGCGGGCGAAGTCTACGCGTCCCCCACCGGCCTGGTAAAACTCTCTTATCCCCCAAGCGTCACCATCAATGGCGCGGTTGGGTTACCCACGTCCGTATTGATGAGAATCCCGGATTAAGGGGAACACGATCTCTGCTTCGACAAGACGTGCCAAGGAAACCGCTTCGCTAAATGCGCTGAGGTGGTAGAGTAAAAAACGATTCAAGTAATGGCTTGGTAGTGGCGTGACGTCATGCCGCAAAAAACGTCAGCAGATTGAACTTGTGTATATATTATTCTCTCTATGGTGGAATGTGGAATTTATTTTGCAGAGCCGGACACTATCCTGGTGTTCACAATCTTCTATCATTCGGAGGAGGAACCCGCCTTGCAATGCCAAGCAATATATGCGCCGGACTTATCGTCATTGAAGCCTGGTTCAGGGGCTACTGAGGGAGTCCTGGATTAGGGGGTGTCCGGATAGCCGGACTACCATCATCAGCCGAACTATCATCGGCCGGACTATCATCATCGATCGGACTCCAAGACTATGAAGATAAAAGATTGAAGACTTCGTCCCGTGTCCAGATGGGACTTTCCTTGGCGTGGAAGACAAGCTTGGCGATACGGATACGTAGATCTCCTACCATTGTAACCGACTCTATGTAACCCTAGCCCTCTCCGGTGTCTATATAAACCGGATGGCTCTAGTCCGTAGGACATAACAACAACAACCATTACAATCATACCATAGGCTAGCTTCTAGGGTTTAGCCTCCTTGATCTCGTGGTAGATCCACTCTTGTAAACATCCACAATATCAATATCAATCGAGCAGGACGTAGGGTTTTACCTCCATCAAGAGGGCCCGAACCTGGGTAAAACATCGTGTCCCTTGTCTCCTGTTACCATCCGCCTAGACGCACAGTTCGGGACCCCCTACCCGAGATCCACCGGTTTTGACACTGACACCGCCCCTATGAGAACAAAAAACCTACCTTTCTACTAGCAAGAGCCTTGGGAGAGAGAGGAAAGGAAAGCATTATCTTCAAAATTTTCTAAGCAATTGGAATTTCACGGTAAATAAATTGAATTTGAATGTTAAACACCATTTTTTCTCTCCAATTTGTACGTCAGTTGTAGCTGAACGTCTACTCCCTCCGTTCGGAATTATTTGTCGTAGATATGGATGTATCTAGAACATCTAGATACATCCATTTCTACGACAAGTAATTCCGAACGGAGGGAGTACGTAGAAGAATTGATTGATCGCCCACACACAAAATCTTCCATTGATGCATCATGGCACTCACTCTTTCCCAAAAGGGCCTGGGAGCTCGTCCAAAATGCCGCCTGAAAACAAAGATCATTACGCAACGTCCATAGACTCTAGATCACTACAACACAAGATATAGCAACCACTGTTTTCTTGTTATCAGCACACCATAAGGCAGCTAGATCTGATGTTCTGCAAGGAATTGTAAAGTCAAAGACCTCAGCAATGACAGTCCAGATCTCTTTTGCCACAAGGCAGTCAAATAACAAATGAGAAATAGACTCACTTTCTGTGCAAAAGAGGCAGGTTGTATTGTATCATCAACTACCTGTCTTTAACTCAGGTTGTCTTTTTGTCCATCGATATACCAGCTATCATGAACATCCCGCCGTGTACCAGGAATGAACTCGACTATTAGGCGTGGAGTCAGGAAAAACAACGGGATTTTTTTGGTCAGGTCCGCGTACAGAATGCCTATCAGCACAAGACATCGAAGGGAAACATGGTTGGAGAACACAGCAGGATCATCTACTACTGAGAATGACACTGGGTCCAGGAAGCAGCTCTGAAACACCCAAGTACCAGCGAAGATTCACATGTTTCTCTGGCGCCTTTTAAAACAGTCTCTACTTACAAACGATGTAAGGGCACATAGGCACATGGCAGACTCTAATGCCTGCGGACTATGCGGAGCGGGGGACTCGTGACGACACTCGTTGCTTGATTGTACAATGTCCACGTGCATCTGGGCCCTTGTGGATGGCGAGCTAGCAGACCATCTCATAGAAATCACCAAGTCAAGTGCCAAACAATGGGTGTTCTCATTGATCAATGATTTGCTAATGAGGCCTTCTTCAAGTTGTCGATAACTTTGTGGGTAACATGGTCGGTCATGAGGAAGGCGATCCACGAAGGGATTTTTCAGAGTCCCCAAGGTACACACGAGTTCATCAAGCGCTTCATGGCCAACCTGGACATTAGAAGCGAGAACCAACCAATACTAAGAATACTAGGCTAGTAAGGCGTTCGATTTTTCTGGTTTTTTTGGATTTTTTACAGCACCTGGGAAAATGACGCGTGTGACTGGGTTGTTCTTGTACACAGTTTTTTTACTGGTCAAGCCTTGTTGTGTACACGCCGCTTTGACTAGATCAGATCACGGATGTGCCACGTACTCGTGTTATGGTTGCTGTGAATGTACCGCGTGTGCTGGGGTCATTTCTGTATGTTTTTTTACTGGCTAGGGTTTCGCACGTGTTGATTAGTTGCATCGTTCGCCGGGAGTTCTAGATCGATCTATTCGTTTCTTTTTTCTGTTGTGCTCGCCACGTGTTTCTTCTTGGGCAGTTGCCGCTTTGGATGGGGTTTCTAGATCGGTCTGGTGGTCTCTCCCAGGAGAAAAAATATCTAGTTCCCTCTTGCTATATATAGTTCGTGCCATCTCACTACCGTCACCAAACCCTGCGGCCCTGCCGGCGCAACTCCCTCCCCCTTCCTCTCGGCAGGGTTAGGACTCGACATACCAAACTTAGCCACGGAGAGCTCAGGAGTCACTCGACGTTCAACGAGGCCATGTAGGGTGCGTTGAGGGAGAGGTCGATGCCGAGCTGCGCCTGCTGAAGCACGGCGGAGAGCGAGACTTCCCAGCCACCGCCCACGTCCGCCATGGGACCGGCTCAGCCCAGCTTCTGATTGATGCGCAGCTGCAGCAGCACCGGCAGTTCGCCGTGGTTTATCAGCAGACTGCAGTTCATCTTTCAAACCATGCCCCGACACCCGGCTGCATCTCCCCTTGCGCTACCCGAATGCATTGGGTTCGGTCGCCACTGGTGAGTCCCTCTATCTTGCAAATGTATAGGGCTTCAGCGGCTGCCGCCTGTTTCTTTTTGAGGTAGTTGCCGCTTTGACGTGTGGTTCTGAAGCGAATCCGTACATGCTGACTTATATATACTTGTTGTTTTCCTGTTTTTGTGTGTGCTTTGGTTGGCCGTCATTGGGTTTGTTCATAGGTTGGTCGAACTGGCCGTGGTTGTTCTGGACGTGGGACTCTGGAGGCGTCGCTTCTTGGTCGGTCTTATATGCTGCGGGGTCTATGCATCGGCCTCGTGGATCTTCTGCTGAGGGTTCCAACTTCTATGCGTAGGCCTGCTGTCCTGTTTTGCGTGGACTCCTGGTCCCTCTACTGCTGGTTCGTTGGCCGATGTATCTTCTGCTTCTGGTATGCTGTCCTGATTTTCTGGAAAAAAATGCTTCATTGGTGGTGTCTTAGTATGGTTTCTCATTGGTAATTCTTTGTTGTTTCCTTCTGTGATGGTCTTGTAGTTTCTTATTGAGTTTGCCTCCAGATTAAGCGCGGCGACGCTGGCAAGAAATTCGTTGTTGAAAGCGACCAGTTGGTTCCTTTCGTGGTGAGTATGGGTTATTTCCATTTAAAATGTGATGACTTTTTTGTTTGGTTTCTTATTTTGTTCCTTTCTTTTTTACAGGTAGTTCACCTCCTGATTTGACCGACTATGAGGGTGAGTTGGGTGGCTCTACTGTTGACGATTTTTCATTTACGCCTTTGGTTTTCCCTTCTGATGGTTTGGTGGACATGTGCTTCTGATGTTCGTGTTTCTCTTCTGGTTGACAACAGTCTGGTCATTCATGGGGCCCTACTTCATCTGATGTGCTTTCCTTGTGCCAGCAACTAATATGCATATGGATCAAGATGATCATTCCATGCATGGTTCTACACTTATCGAGGAAACCCATCCCCAACGAGGCCTGCTCCGGTGCTCCCCCTAACCTAATTTCGGAGGGGTATTTTTGTCCCCGTGATTTTGTTTTTTTTCTGGCCCGCCGTAGCCCAGATCCAAGCCGTGTCTAGCCCTGCCAAGCCCTGTATAGCCCAGACCGTATACGTACAGTACCTGGTCCGAAAAAAAATTCACACGACCCCACGACCACGTAGGACCTGCCGGATCCAATCATTCATGCAGCTCCATCAATCTCGCGAGCATTCACGCAGCTCCATAATTCACGCGGTAGATCTTCAGCGGGGCGCGCAGGGCTATCTCGTCGCCGGCGATCTCGTCGGACAGCGGGCGCGGCAACATCGTGAATCTCCAGCGCTCACAGGTACCGCATCCTGCATCCCCCCACACCCCTCTAGTCTCGCTCGCGGCAACATCGAACGAACTGCCGCCGTCAGAGATAGTGGTTAGCCTAGCGGGGAGGGAAACCTACCTACCCGGCGGCGTATGCAATCGTGGATCTTGTTCCGGTAGTGCTGCTCCTCGTGATCTGGGTTTCTTTAGTGTAGGGTTCACCTAGTGTCGGTAGCCGTCGGCTGTGTCCATCAAGACTATCATTATTTGATGTGGCGGCTAACCTAGGTATCTGGCGGCAGAGGTAATCACAGATCTAGCTAGGTTTTGTAGTGCTGCTCCTCGCGATTGAAACTGATCACTACGGGTGTCGTGGCCATCTTCCTGACTTGGTTTGGCAGATCAGAACGACCTCGGTTGGGGTTGTTTACATAACATCCGTGATCGTGAGCTATGTGTAGATATTTCATCATTGATAACGTTTTCATTATTTGTTGTAGGAAATGGCGGACGAGGAGTTAACTAATATGATGGTAGACATGGAGTTTGAAGAACTTATGAAAGACTGGATAGAAGATTGGTCAGATGATGAAAATTCAGATCTTGGAAATCAGTCAGAGAATGGGAACGAATGGGAAGATTTGAATGTGAGTGGCATTACCATGTTGTAATTTTTTGGTGCCATCCTACAACATTATATTTTTGTGTTGAAAATTTGTAGATGGATGAGCATGATGATGGTTAGGAAAATAATTCGGAGCTCTCAAATGAAGATTACATTAGTCAAGTACGTAAGTGAAAAAATTTATTGGCATGCAAATTGAATTCATTCTGGAATATTATATGATAAGTAATTATGTATTTGTGTTGTATTTTTCAGTTCATTTTCGAATGTCATAATGCGTACGACTATTACGGTGAATCCAACGCGGAGACAGGCCTTAATGACGAATCATCAAATGCACCTGATTCTGGGGATTCGCAGTCATCGGTCACCATCAGTGAGGTATTTGTGTAATCAATGTTCTATGAAAGTAATGTTAAACCATACAAAACAGTTTTTATGGCTATGTTTTGATTGTGTAGGTGACAGAAGATGGTGGGGTAATGAATGTCCAAGATACTGCCAGTGCAGATGATAAGAGGGATATGTTCATGCAGATAATGGACATGACTTTTATGACTCACGATGCTGCGTATGATTTTTACAACAGCTATGCTAGAGCTAATGGTTTCAGCATTAGGAAGAATAAGGTCAGGTATACCAAAACCGAGGCACATCTTATGGGTTATAGGAAGTTTGTTTGTTCCAGGCAAGGGAAACGTGACAGCAAGTTGCTAACCGAGGAAGGGCACAGCCGTCGGCTCAGAGCCGAGACACGCTGCTTTTGCGAAGCACACCTGACTGTCAAGCTTGACCAAAAGTGTGGGGTTTGGTATGTTGCAAGTTTTGAGGACAAGCATAGCCATATGTTGGCAGGACCGGACGAGGTACCTTTTCTTTGGTCCCACAGAAAAATTAAAGAGTTTCAGAAGTATGAGATAATGTTCATGGGAGCTGCAGGGATTAGAATTCACGACATGATGGATTCCCTCATCAGCAAACATGTATGGTATGGCGGTGTTGGTTTTACCAGGCGTGAAGTATACAAGCTTTGTGCCAGGGAGAAGAGGAAGCTGCTTTCAAAAGGTGATGCTGCCACATCCATAGGCATCATGGCCAGTAGGAAACAGAGGGATCCTAGCTTCTTTTTCGAGTACATGCTAGATAAGGAAGGACACTTGAATAGGATGTTCTGGTGTGACTCCCAGTCTCGTCATGACTATGAGGACTTTAGCGACGTGCTTGTATTTGACAGCACGTACAAGATGAACCGCTATGGTATGCCATTCATACCTTTTGTTGGTCTTAACAATAACCGGAAGACCACTGTTTTTGGTTGTGCCTGAAGGAAATATGCCCTAGAGGCAATAATAAAGTTATTATTTATTTCCTCATATCATGATAAATGTTTATTATTCATGCTAGAATTGTATTAACCGGAAACGTGATACATGTGTGAATACATAGACAAACATATAGTCACTAGTATGCCTCTACTTGACTAGCTCATTAATCAAAGATGGTTATGTTTTCTAACCATAGACATGTGTTGTCATTTGATTAATGAGATCACATCATTAGAAGAATGATGTGATTGACATGACCCATTCCGTTAGCCTAACACTTGATCGTTTAGTATACTGCTATTGCTTTCTTCATGACTTATACATGTTCCTGTAACTATGAGAAATATGCAACTCCCGTTTACCGGAGGAACACTTTGGGTACTACCAAACGTCACAACGTAACTGGGTGATTATAAAGGAGTACTACAGGTGTCTCCGAAGGTATATGTTGAGTTGGCGTATTTTGAGATTAGGTTTTGTCACTCCGATTGTCGGAGAGGTATCTCTGGGCCCTCTCGGTAATGCACATCATTATAAGCCTTGCAAGCAATGTGACCAAATGAGTTGGTTACGGGATGATGCATTACGGAACGAGTAAAGAGACTTTCCGGTAACGAGATTGAACTAGGTATTGGATACCGACGATCAAATCTCGGGCAAGTAACATACCGATGACAAAGGGAACAACGTATGTTGTTATGCGATTTGACCGATAAAGATCTTCGTAGAATATGTAGGAACCAATATGGGCATCCAGGTCCCGCTATTGGTTATTGACCGAGAATGGTTCTAGGTCATGTCTACATAGTTCTCGAACCCGTAGGGTCCGCACGCTTAACGTTACGATGACAATTTTATTATGAGTTTATAAGTTTTGATGTACCGAAGTTTGTTTGGAGTCCTGGATGTGATCACGGACATGACGAGGAGTCTCGAAATGGTCGAGACATAAAGATTGATATATTGGAAGCCTATGTTTGGACATCGAAAAGGTTCCGGGTGAAATCGGGATTTTACCGGAACACCGGGGGGTTACCGGAACCCTCCCGGGGGTTAATGGGCCTTAGTGGGCCATGAGGGAGAAGAGGAGGGCCGGCCAGGGCAGGCCGCGTGCCCCCTCCCCCCCTAGTCCGAATAGGACAAGGAAGGGGGGGGGGGGCCTTTCCTCTTTCCCCTCCCCCCTTTTCCTTCTCCACCAAGGCAAGAGGGGGGAGTCCTACTCCCGGTGGGAGTAGGATTCCTCCAGGCGCACCCCAAGGGGGCCGGCCGCACCTCCCTCTCCCTCCTTTATATACGGGGGCAGGGGGGCACCCCATAACACACAAGTTGATCTACGGATCGTTCCTTAGCCGTGTGCGGTGCCCTCCTTCACCATATTCCACCTCGGTCATATCGTCGCGGAGTTTAGGCGAAGCCCTGCGTCGGTAGAGCATCATCATCGTCACCACGCCGTCGTGCTGACGAAACTCATCCACGAAGCTTTGCTGGATCGGAGCCCGGGGATCGTCATCGAGCTGAACGTGTGCTGAACTCGGAGGTGCCATACGTTCGGTGCTTGGATCGGTCGGATCGTGAAGACATACGACTACATCAACCGCATTGTGATAACGCTTCCGCGTACGGTCTACGAGGGTACGTGGACGGACACTCTTCCCTCTCGTTGCTATGCCATCACCATGATCTTGCGTGTACCTTAGGAATTTTTTTAAAATTACTACGTTCCCCAACAGTGGTATCAGAGCCTAGGTTTTATGCGTTGATGTTATATGCACGAGTAGAACACAAGTGAGTTGTGGGCGATATAAGTCATACTGCTTACCAGCATGTCATACTTTGGTTCAGCGGCATTGTGAGATGAAGCGGCCCGGACCGACATTACGCGTACGCTTACACGAGACCGGTTTCACCGCTACGAGCACTCATTGCTTAAAGGTGACCGGCGGGTGTCTGTCTCTCTCACTTTAGTTAAACCGAGTGTGGCTATGCCCGGTCCTTGCGAAGGTTAAAACAACACCAACTTGACAAACTATCGTTGTGGTTTTGATGCGTAGGTAAGAACGGTTCTTGCTAAGCCCGTAGCAGCCACATAAAAATTGCAACAACAAAGTAGAGGACTTCTAACTTGTTTTTGCAGGGCATGTTGTGATGTGATATGGTCAAGACGTGATGCTATATTTTATTGTATGAGATGATCATATTTTGTAACCGAAGTTATCGGCAACTGGCAGGAGCCATATGGTTGTCGCTTTATTGTACGAAATGCAAACGCCCTGTAATTGCTTTACTTTATCACTAAGCGGTAGCGATAGTCGTAGAAGCAATAGATGGCGTAACGACAACGATGCTACGATGGAGATCAAGGTGTCGCGCTGGTGACGATGGTGATCACGACGGTGCTTCGAAGATGGAGATCACAAGCACAAGATGATGATGGCCATATCATATCACTTATATTGATTGCATGTGATGTTTATCCTTTATGCATCTTATCTTGCTTTGATTGACATTAGCATTTTAAGATGATCTCTCACTTAATAATCAAGAAGTGTTCTCCCTGAGTATGCACCGTTGCGAAAGTTCTTCGTGCTGAGACACCACGTGATGATCGGGTGTGATAGGCTCTACGTTCAAATACAACGGGTGCAAAATAGTTGCACACGCGGAATACTCAGGTCATACTTGACGAGCCTAGCATATACAGATATGGCCTCGGAACACGGAGACCGAAAGGTCGAATGTGAATCATATAGTAGATATGATCAACATAGTGATGTTCACCATTGAAACTACTCCATCTCACGTGATGATCAGACATGGTTTAGTTGATTTGGATCACGTGATCACTTAGATGACTAGAGAGATGTCTGTCTAAGTGGGAGTTCTTAAGTAATATGATTAATTGAACTTAAATTTATCATGAACTTAGTACCTGATAGTATTTTGCTTGTCTATGTTTGTTTGTAGATAGATGGCTCGTGCTGTTGTTCCGTTAAATTTTAATGCGTTCCTTGAGAAAGCAAAGTTGAAAGATGATGGTAGCAATTACACGGACTGGGTCCGTAACCTGAGGATTATCGTCATTGCTGCACAGAAAAGTTACGTCCTGGAAGCACCGCTGGGTGCCAGGCCTGCTGCTGATGCAACTGACGACGTTAAGAACGTCTGGCAGAGCAAAGCTGATGACTACTCGATAGTTCAGTGTGCCATGCTTTACGGCTTAGACCCGGGTCTTCAACGACGTTTTGAACGTCATGGAGCATATGAGATGTTTCAGGAGTTGAAGTTAATATTTCAAGCAAATGCCCGGATTGAGAGATATGAAGTGTCCAATAAGTTCTATAGCTGCAAGATGGAGAAGAATAGTTCTGTCAGTGAACACATACTCAAAATGTCTGGGTATAATAATCACTTGATTCAACTGGGAGTTAATCTTCCTGATGATAGTGTCATTGACAGAATTCTCCAATCACTGCAACCAAGCTACAAGAGCTTCATGATGAACTATAATATGCAAGGGATGAACAAAACTATTCCCGAGCTCTTCGCAATGCTAAAAGCTGCGGAGGTAGACATCAAAAAGGAGCATCAAGTGTTGATGGTTAACAAGACCACCAGTTTCAATAAAAAGGGCAAAGGGAAGAAGAAGGGGAACTTCAAGAAGAACAGCAAACAAATTGCTGCTCAAGAGAAGAAACCCAAGTCTGGACCAAAGCCTGAAACTGAGTGCTTCTACTGCAAGCAGACTGGACACTGGAAGCGGAACTGCCCCAAGTATTTGGCGGATAAGAAGGATGGCAAAGTGAACAAAGGTATATGTGATATACATGTTATTGATGTGTACCTTACTAATGCTCACAGTAGCACCTGGGTATTTGATACTGGTTCTGTTGCTAATATTTGCAACTCGAAACATGGACTACGAATTAAGCGAAGATTGGCTAAGGACGAGGTGACGATGCGCGTGGGAAATGGTTCCAAAGTCGATGTGATCGCGGTCGGCACGCTACCTCTACATCTACCATCGGGATTAGTTTTAGACCTAAATAATTGTTATTTGGTGCCAGCGTTGAGCATGAACATTATATCTGGATCTTGTTTGATGCGAGACGGTTATTCTTTTAAATCAAAGAATAATGGGTGTTCTATTTATATGAGTAATATCTTTTATGGTCATGCACCCTTGAAGAGTGGTCTATTTTTATTGAATCTCGATAGTAGTGATACACATATTCATAGTGTTGAAACCAAAAGATGCAGAGTTGATAACAACAGTGCAACTTATTTGTGGCACTGCCGTTTAGGTCATATCGATGTAAAGCGCATGAAGAAACTCCATACTAATGGGCTTTTGGAATCACTTGATTATGAATCACTTGGTACTTGCGAACCGTGCCTCATGGGCAAGATGATTAAAACGCCATTCTCCGGAACTATGGAGCGAGCAACTAATTTGTTGGAGATCATACATACTGATGATTGCGGTCCAATGAATGTTGAGGCTCGCGGCGGGTATCATTATTTTCTCACCTTCACAGATGATTTGAGCAGATATGGGTATATCTACTTAATGAGACACAAGTCTGAAACATTTGAAAAGTTCAAAGAATTTCAGAGTGAAGTGGAAAATCATCGTAACAAGAAAATAAAGTTTCTACAATCTGATCGTGGAGGAGAATATTTGAGTTACGAGTTTGGTCTACACTTGAAACAATGAGGAATAGTTTCGCAACTCACGCCACCCGAAACACCACAACGAAATGGTGTGTCCGAACGTCGTAATCGTACTTTACTAGATATGGTGCGATCTATGATGTCTCTTACTGATTTACCGCTATTGTTTTGGGGTTATGCTTTAGAGACGGCCGCATTCACGTTAAATAGGGCACCATCAAAATCTGTTGAGACAACACCTTATGAACTGTGGTTTGGCAAGAAACCAAAGTTGTCGTTTCTTAAAGTTTGGGGCTGCGATGCTTATGTGAAGAAACTTCAACCAGATAAGCTCGAACCCAAATCGGAGAAATGCGTCTTCATAGGATACCCAAAAGAGACTATTGGGTACACCTTCTATCACAGATCTGAGGGCAAGATTTTCGTTGCTAAAATCGGATCCTTTCTAGAGAAGGAGTTTCTCTCGAAAGAAGTGAGTGGGAGGAAAGTAGAACTTGATGAGATAACTGTATCTACTCCCTTGTTGGAAAGTAGTTCATCACAAGAACCGGTTCCTGTGACAACTACACCAACTAGTGAGGAAGCTGATGATATTGATCATGAAACTTCAGATCAAGTTTCTACCGAACCTCGTAAGTCTACCAGAGTAAGATCCGCACCAGAGTGGTACGGTAATCCTATTCTGGAAGTCATGTTACTTGACCATGATGAACCTACGAACTATGAGGAAGCGATGATGAGCCCAGATTCCGCAAAATGGCTAGAGGCCATGAAATCTGAGATGGGATCCATGTACGAAAACAAAGTATGGACTTTGGTTGACTTGCCCGATGATCGGCAAGCCATTGAGAATAAATGGATCTTTAAGAAGAAGACTGACGCTGATGGTAACATAACTGTCTATAAAGCTCGACTTGTTGCGAAAGGTTTTCGACAAGTTCAAGGGGTTGACTACGATGAGACTTTCTCACCCGTAGCGATGCTTAAGTCTGTCCGAATTATGTTAGCTATTGCTGCATTTCATGATTATGAAATTTGGCAAATGGATGTCAAAACTGCATTCTTGAATGGATTTCTGGAAGAATAGTTGTATATGATGCAACCAGAAGGTTTTGTTGATCCAAAAGGTGCTAACAAAGTGTGCAAGCTCCAGCGATCCATTTATGGACTGGTGCAAGCATCTCGGAGTTGGAATAAACGTTTTGATAGTGTGATCAAAGCATATGGTTTTATACAGACTTTTGGAGAAGCCTGTATTTACAAGAAAGTGAGTGGGAGCTCTGTAGCATTCTGATTTTATATGTAGATGACATATTATTAATTGGAAATGATATAGAATTTCTGGATAGCATAAAGGGATACTTGAATAAAAGTTTTTCAATGAAAGACCTCGGTGAAGCTGCTTACATATTGGGCATCAAGATCTATAGAGATAGATCAAGACGCTTAATAGGACTTTCACAAAGCACATACCTTGACAAAATTTTGAAAAAGTTCAAAATGGATCAGGCAAAGAAAGGTTTCTTGCCTGTGCTACAAGGTGTGAAGTTGAGTCAAACTCAATGCCCGACCACAGCAGAAGATAGAGAGAAAATGAAAGATGTTCCCTATGCTTCAGCCATAGGCTCTATCATGTATGCAATGCTGTGTACTAGACCTAACGTATGCTTAGCAATAAGCTTGGCAGGAAGGTACCAAAGTAATCCAGGAGTGGATCACTGGACAGCGGTCAAGAACATCCTGAAATACCTGAAAAGGACTAAGGATATGTTTCTCGTATATGGAGGTGACAAAGAGCTAGTCGTAAATGGTTACATTGATGCAAGCTTTGACACTGATCCGGACGATTCTAAATCGCAAATCGGATACGTGTTTTTATTAAACGGTGGAGCTGTAAGTTGGTGCAGTTCTAAACAAAGCGTCGTGGCGGGATCTACATGTGAAGCGGAGTACATAGCTGCTTCTGAAGCAGCAAATGAAGGAGTCTGGATGAAGGAGTTCATTACCAATCTAGGTGTCATACCTAGTGCATCGGGACCAATGAAGATCTTCTGTGACAATACTAGTGCAATTGCTTTGGCAAAGGAATCCAGATTTCACAAGAGGACCAAGCACATCAAGAGACGCTTCAATTCCATTCGGGACCAAGTCCAAGTGGGATACATAGAGATTTGCAAAATACATACGGATCTGAATGTTGCAGACCCGTTGACTAAGCCTCTCTCATGAGCAAAACATGATCAACACCAAGACTCCATGGGTGTTAGAGTCATTACTATGTAATCTAGATTATTGACTCTAGTGCAAGTGGGAGACTGATGGAAATATGCCCTAGAGGCAATAATAAAGTTATTATTTATTTCCTCATATCATGATAAATGTTTATTATTCATGCTAGAATTGTATTAACCGGAAACATGATATATGTGTGAATACATAGACAAACATATAGTCACTAGTATGCCTCTACTTGACTAGCTCATTAATCAAAGATGGTTATGTTTCCTAACCATAGACATGTGTTGTCATTTGATTAATGGGATCACATCATTAGAAGAATGATGTGATTGACATGACCCATTCCGTTAGCCTAGCACTTGATCGTTTAGTATACTGCTATTGCTTTCTTCATGACTTATACATGTTCCTCTAACTATGAGAAATATGCAACTCCCGTTTACCGGAGGAACACTTTCGGTACTACCAAATGTCACAACGTAACCGGGTGATTATAAAGGAGTACTACAGGTGTCTCCGAAGGTACATGTTGAGTTGGCGTATTTCGAGATTAGGTTTTGTCACTCCGATTGTCGGAGAGGTATCTCTGGGCCCTCTCGGTAATGCACATCATTATAAGCCTTGCAAGCAATGTGACCAAATGAGTTGGTTACGGGATGATGCATTACGGAACGAGTAAAGAGACTTGCCGATAACGAGATTGAACTAGGTATTGGATACCAACGATCAAATCTCGGGCAAGTAACATACCGATGACAAAGGGGACAACGTATGTTGTTATGCGGTTTGACCGATAAAGATCTTCGTAGAATATGTAGGAACCAATATGGGCATCCAGGTCCCGCTATTAGTTATTGACCGAGAATGGTTCTAGGTCATGTCTACATAGTTCTCGAACCCGTAGGGTCCGCACGCTTAACGTTACGATGACAGTTTTATTATGAGTTTATAAGTTTTGATGTACCGAAGTTTGTTCGGAGTCCCGGATGTGATCACGGACATGACGAGGAGTCTCAAAATGGTCGAGACATAAAGATTGATATATTGGAAGCCTATGTTTGGACATCGAAAAGGTTCCGGGTGAAATCGGGATTTTACCGGAACACTGGGGGGTTACCGGAACTCTCCCGGGGGTTAATGGGCCTTAGTGGGCCATGAGGGAGAAGAGGAGGGCCGGCCAGGGCAGGCCGCACGCCCCCCTCCACCATATTCCACCTCGGTCATATCGTCGCGGAGTTTAGGCGAAGCCCTGCGCCGGTAGAGCATCATCATCGTCACCACGCCGTCGTGCTGACGGAACTCATCCCTGAAGCTTTGCTGGATCGGAGCCCGGGGATCATCATCAAGCTGAACGTGTGCTGAACTCGGAGGTGCCGTACGTTCGGTGCTTGGATCGGTCGGATCATGAAGACGTACGACTACATCAACCGCGTTGTCATAACTCTTCCGCTTACGGTCTACGAGGGTACATGGACGGACACTCTCCCCTCTCGTTGCTATGCCATCACCATGATCTTGCGTGTACGTAGGAATTTTTTTGAAATTACTATGTTCCCCAACAGTGCCATAGTTTGGACGAGTCCGAAGACGTACGTGTGGTTGCTGCAGACTTTTTTGAGGTCCATGTGTAAAAAGATGCCGAAGAGTGTAATCACAGACGCTGACGCTGCGATGATCAAGGCAATTCGCGAAGTCTTGCCAGACGTGTGGCACCGTATATGTACGTGGCATATAGAAAAAAAATATGAAGATTCACCTCAGTCCCAAGTCCTTGAAGGAGTTCCGAACCCTTCTGTACTACAGCACGTCCACGGCTACGTTTGAGGAGAGATGGCACGCGTTTACCAAAAGATGGCAGTCGGAAAAAACAGTAACATGGTTGAGACGGATGTATAAGAAGAGGAGACTGTGGGCCGCGGCTTATCTGACAGAGGGGTTTTGGCTTGGCATGAAAAGCAACCAGCGGAGTGAAAGCCTAAACTCATGCCTTCACCTCCACCTAGACGGTGAAATGACCCTGGTGGATATGATTTTGCATTATGAGAACGCCGTTGTACGTATCAGTGAAAACGAGGCGCGATATGACTGCACGGCCTCACAGAGTTTACCGGTGCCAGTTACTAGCTCGAGGGAACTTGTGATAGCTGCTTCTCACGTCTTCACTCCAGCAAACTTCTATATGTTGCAAGATGATCTTAGAAAAATTGATGGCATGGAGATTGTAGAAATTAAGCTGGGAGACGGATCACAGCAGTACATCGTGGCCTGGAAGAATAACTGGAATAGCCGTTTTTGGGTGGAGTATACAATAGTAAATTCCGCAGAACCTATACGGTGCAGCTGCAGAAGAATGATTCGAAAGGGTCTACCTTGCAAACACATATTCCATGTACTGAAGTACTTGAACATATCTGAAATACCAAAGTGTTTAGTTCTTGTTCGGTTCATGAAACAAGCAAGGTTGGGACTGCCCGCGAGGTGCACAAGCGATCCGTTGGGATATGGTTGGACTGGGGCAGAGGAAAGAATGAAATATAGCTAGGTCAGTGTGTTAGCTTCAGAAGCTATGCATGCGGCATGCAAACACCCAACTTTGTGGGATCAGTTACAGGATAGTTTGAAGGCTGTGATAGCTAAGAGTCATGAGTATGATCTGCTACAGGAAAATTTGAGCAACAATATAAATGACTTCAGTAAGTGTGCAGTTGAATATGTAGACGATGGTGAAGGCAACATGGTCGCAGTTAAAGATCCTATGAAAGTGTCCAGCAAAGGTGCAACAAAGGTAGATGAGAACTGCCCTGTCTCGAAAAATGGTAGACCACTCTCTTTTGATGAGTTGAAAACCCGGTGCGGCGCTTGCAAATTGCTAGGACACACTAAACGTAGCAAGAAATGCAAACTAAATCAGAAGTAAGTGTTTGTACGCATTCTGGATTATTGAAAAAATTATCATTCATTAACTTATCTTGTCTTCTATGATGTGCAGAACAGTGGAGAAGGAAGAAGTGTAGAACACTTGCTTCAATTTTTTACGGATAAATCGAGTGAACATGGTAGTATATCCTTTTCACATTATGGCATCAATTTTAGTTCGACGTTTAACATCGTGTTTGGATCCTATATATATCTTCTATACCTAAATAGCTAGCCCCCACTACTAGATTTGTCTACACATGCGTGCTTACACATCACCTCAATTATTTACAGCCTTCCGATCAAAATTGTGTGGCATCAAGGAATCATGCATGTGCTCATAAGTTACCTTTTGCATTAATGTAAATTATGCCACCTCATTGGTCATGCATGTCTTATTTTCCCAACGCATGCATGCATTTTTTGCGTTAACCTATCAACTCAAACAACGCCACTTCATCAATCATGTCTTCTATTTGTGGGGATTTTTTTTATCTTTTATACATCATTTTGCCACACACACTTCTTTTAAGTTTTATCATTTTTAACATGTAAAACTCTTACATTTAATTTCATTGGTTTTAAGCACTCATTTATGGATTGGTTTTAACACGGTTCCCGCAGCAACGCGTGGGGCATCATCTAGTTGTAGCAACTCGATCGACACTTTGTTTAGTGGGAGTGTCAAATTTTTACATCTCTAAATAAACAACAAAATCCGACCTAAATAAATTAGCTATAAATTAGAAAGAATATTGTACATTTCCCCTCCCCACGTCCTAACTGCCATTAAATCACCTAACTTACCACTCGCCACCACACATTCACCCACCCACCTCGCGCGCCGGTTCGAACTCCCCTTATCCCCACCTATAGTAGATCGAGAAAACCCCCGCCGGCGACCGCTACAGCCGCCTCCATGGAGAAAAGCCTCGGCTGGCAGAGGGCGGAGGTGTGCGGCTGGTTCCCCAGCACGGAGATGTTGGTCAACCATGCGCGTGGCCTCGTCAAAGTCCTCACCGACACCGAGAAGAAGCGCGCCTTCCCCTACGGCTGCAGCGTCCCGCCGGCTCTCCTTCTCGTCTGGGCAATGCGAGAGGCCACGCTGAGCGACTCCCATGTTCAGCATGCAAGGTGGTGGATGTATCGCTCCACCACCATGACGCTGCGGCCAGATCCAGCACGCGTCGCATCGATGGCGGAGCGCATCGACGTCGAGCTCGCTATCCCTGCGCCCGTGAGCCCGAACTACCAGGTCCGCCACGTGCCGAAGCCAGTCCTGCCGTTGGGCTCTGACGTCGTGGAGGACGACATGGACGAGGTACAACTCATCCCTGATGACCCTGAGGAGGGCGAGGAGGACGCCGTGCAGATGGTAGCGCCGGTTGCCGTCGAGGGTGGCAAAACAATGCCCATCGACATGGAGCTCCTTCCCCTGCACCCTGACATAGTGAAGGTGGAAGAAGAGGAGGTGGCTCAGGATCCGGTGGCGCCGGCAGTGGTCAAGAAGAAGGCTTCTCCGTGTGTGGTGTGCCGCTCACGCCGCCTCAAATTTCTGAAGAAGTGAAGATGGGCACAGTTGTTGAAGGAGGATGAAGCAGCTGGTTATCTTAAGTTAGGTATGCTGTTATATGTTTCAGCATATAAGTTAACATTATTTTGGGTTTGATGTTGGTTAGGTATGCTTTTATATGTAAGCATATAAGTAATGCAATCGTTACGGTTTGATCGGGTTCTTTGTGCCTGAAGAACTGAATATCTACTGCTCACCCTAAGTGCCAAGTTCAGTTAAATTTCTGAATATTGAATATGTATTGTTGCTTTTCTTCAGTGTTGCATGGAAGCTCCTAGATGTTGCTCCTATGTTGCAACAAGACAATGTACTAGTTTGCTACATAAATCAGTAGTGTTGCTAGGTGATGTGCCCATGTGCATCACATACCAAATATAGAACATGCCAAAAGTGCATTGTCTGTGAAATACAGGACATGCCAAAAGTGCATTGTCTGCCAAATATAGAACATGCCAAAAGTGCACTCTCTACCAATCATTATGGCCCCATGTTATTTATGCTGCAATCTCTGTTACACTTTGCCCATAAACTGAATAGAAAATAATTCAACATCATTTCGTCATGTCAATTACAATGATGTCAATAACTTTATGAACAATCTACTTGCTAACTATGACAGAAATCATAATGGCAACCAGGCCAAGATACAGAAGACCTCCAAATCCTAAAATCCTATCCCTATAGAGCAATATCTGCTTGTGCATCTTAACCATTGCCCTCTTTTCTTTCTCATTCCTTTTAATTTCAGCTTCATATTCTGTAATCTTAGTCTCCAGTTTCTTGTTCTTCATGGCAAGATACTTAATGACTGACTTTGCTTTGTTATCCCACTCCCCATCAACCCATTCAACATACTCAGAAGTGATATCATCCTAAATAAATCATGAGAAATTCAAGTCATTTTATAACTGAACTTGTCGCTGCAAGCGTTAAACACTGAACTTTTTTGCAGCTTAACCGCAATAGAAGTACTAGTTTGAAGATCATGCTCAGTACACTAACCTCAAACACACATCCCCCGAGTGCGCTGCCAAAATTTTCTGCATCTATGCAGACACGGGCACTAGGAGTTTCCTGATGACCACATAGATGGAGCTTGTCATGGCCACAGGTGATGAATTATGGGCGATAATGCTGGGATGTAAAGAACAATGGTAAAGAACTTACCTTTTTGCCACCAAAGTGTAGCACTGAAGAAATCCTAGCCGTGGGTTCTCCCGGCCCGCCACCGCCCACGAAACCCCCGTCCCCTATTCCACTAGATCCGCCGCCGCTGCCTCCTGTGCCACTGAATCCGGCCCACCTGCTTGCAGGACCCAGGGTTCGACCTATCTTGCGGTCGCCACCGCTATTCTCGCCACAGCCGCCGCCGCCCGATGCCCAACTCGCTTCATGCTTTCGCCGTCGAGATTTGGAGGCGCAAATAGAGAGGGAGGGCTAGGGATTTGGAAAGGGAAACGAGAAAAGGGGAAAGATCGATGTGAACCTGGCAAAATGGGCTGGTGTAGCGCTGCCGGGAAGATAGCCCCGCCTGTGGGGCCCCTCACGTGGTTAGATGGGCCGTGCCTGGCATTATGGTGAGTACAGAAAAAGTTAATTATACATATAATAAAAAAACGACGGGTTTGTAAAACAAACTAGAAAAACATGATGCCTGATAACACACGATAGAGCCAACGAGCTGACATGACTAATTTTGATGAGTGTAATATTACATTTTGGCTTGATATATTTACTTATCTACCATGACTACTTTTCATATTAATGTGATAACAGGGAATTACTGGGAGATTATGCAAGATGATGACATGCAGATAGCTAAGGCAGAATGCTAAGCTTGGTAGAGTTTAAAAAAAGTTAAGATTGTGAAATTTTTAATATGAAACTTACGAGAGCAATTGAAGAGAAAAATAGAATATTATAAAAATTGGAGAAGGAGAAAAATATTAAGCAAGAACAGTTGATAAGTGAAGCCGTGAAAAATACAATTATAAAAAATTGGAGAAGGAGAAAAATATTAAGCAAGAACAATTGATAAGTGAAGCCAAAACTTTATTGGTACGACCAAATTGTCTTCTCCGAGCGAATTTTATGACCGAATTGTCTTGTACGAGAAAATTGTCTGACAGACACATACACATGCATGTGCCCTGTTTATTACATAAAATGATAGAACCCCTAAGATAATCATGCCGTCGAAACCTTCGACCGGACTAAATCCAAACCACTAAAACTTCAATCTTGCATGCCGCATGGATTCTTCAGGCGCGCCTTTTGCTTGCGATTTCGTGAATTTTGTTCTTCACACACTCCATCGTGTTTGAAGGTGACATAATCAACTCTGCGACGAAACGTCTTCTCCTTGCGTCAACGGTGGCCTGCAAAAAATGACATAAAGGTTACATGAACCGAAGTTGCTAAACCACCATAGTAGCTAGTCTACAAACGAAAATAACAGCATACTTGTGTAAATTTGTGGGTGATTTTTTCCCCGTCCCAATGTTCTAGACATTCTGTGAAAAAAAGGCCACCAGAGTTCCTGGTACATATGCAGACATTAGCGGTGGGCAATACAAAAATGTGTGTTGTTGTTTGATTGTGCATGATGTCCTATTAACTCACCCATCCTCTTGCTGGGGTATGTCATACTCCTTGATAGGCCACTTACTTACGTCCGGATATTTCCCTGGTGTAATAAGATTTGCCTGACGCATATCGCGTGCTATAGCCATTCGCTATAAGGAGGATAGTGTTAAAGAACAATCATAGACAATATGTAAGAGCAATGGTACAAATGTTGGTTACATTACCAGTGCTTTAACAGTCCTCTTAGTTAGGTCCAGAGGATAGAGCGAATCGAGAACTTGGAATTCTTTCTTGATCATGTGCATGACCACGGTCATCCAGTGGCTATTGTCGATATTCAACGCGATATACGTCTACAGTGCAAAAAACCATTACGTAGCAAAAGAAATACTTGATGAACTATCCTCTAGTGATGAATCACAAACATTACGTACCTTATCACGCACAGTATACTCTTTCGTGACTCTATTAACTGCCCCAGCTTTGGTCAGAGCACTATCCATGTTGCAGCAAGATGGCAATGGATCGTCATTTGCGATAGCACGATCTACAAGGAATTTGGACCTCCACGCTGGACAGAGGTAACGATCATGACCAACACGCAGCTCCAAATGTCCCATATAAGCATCAATAACCTGCATAGAATATCAGCGCATTACATGTTGAGAGTTGAGACATAGATTTTTGAGCATTTTAAAAATAGGACATGCAAGTAGTACTTACATCGTCCGACAGCCATCTATGGCCTAGTACCGGTAGAATCCTTTCGGAAGTCAGAGTTATGCCACAGCCTTCACTGTAGTAAATTTTTTTGTTCTTGTTCTTCTCAGTGCTAGCAGCTAACTCGACAAATGAAACAGTAGCATCAATTATTTCCGGCGTCAACTCATCTGCCACAACCTCCGGCACATTATTGTTCGAAAATAGAGCTGCATGAAATAATATGAACGTCAAAAATGGTGATCATATGCATTGGTAGTAAATAAAAAATTAAGAATGTTAGTTACGATACCTCTAGTAGCAGTACTAGTACCAGAGGCTCTCTGACCATGGCTGGTACGCCTGCCGGGCTTGTCAAGTGCGAAGGGGGATTCAAATTTCTTGGGAACGGTCCGCTTCCGCTTACCGGACATAACCTCGTCATCCTTATCGATTGCTGCACCATTTTTTCCATTCGCCTTAGCCATGAACTTGCTGACAGAAGATGGACAAATGTCTATGCCCGATGAAGGTGCTACAGTAGAAGTACCAACCACCCAAGGGTTTTCCGGTGTAGCCCCACATACATCATTACGCTTAAAAGCTGAAGCTTCCTTGTGTCCATTCAGCTTCGGTGGGGTTTTCTGTTTCGAACACTAAATCGTGTGAACATTTCTGGACGAAAAAATTTAAACGAGAAAATTATAGACAGAAAGATAAATACATAGTACCTCAGGCACGGTTTTATGGTAGGGAAGCACTATATCAGGCTGCGTCATGTCAATGATCGGGTGTCCATCACTGTCCATGTCTTCCTTGTACACGAATTCCTTCTTTTCATATGGACCATTCTCGAACGAATCCACTTCGTCCGGATCATTCTCCGCGGATGGCACGACAGTAGCCGGCTTGTACATGACACTTGCTTTGTTCAACTTCTCCAACAACCTCTACAATAGAAATATAAACTTAGTAATGGTAGCATGGTTTAAAACAGCAAATATACTCTAAACTATAAAGTTTGGGTGTGACACCTCAGCAACTATATCAGGGATTTGCCTCATCTCGGTGTGTATGAAGTCCATGCACCGCTTCATTACAAGCTCCATCAAATCTTCCGACAATGCGGCTGTCGTCGACTTCTTTGCATTTCCAGTTACAGGCTTAGTTTTTGGCTTCATGGTAGGCGCATTATTTGGGATGTCGGGCTCCTGAGCCCTATACTCCTGGGTGATATTATTTTCGATCTGCATGCGATATTGAAGTACATGTGATGAATAAAAAATAAATAGTATTAAGTTACAAAACATTTAAGAAAGACGAAACACAATGACTTACCCTTACGTTACCACGGCCACGCCCATTATCAAAGTCGAACCTATCTCTCCTAGTGGCTGCACCTTCGGTCCAGTTCCTCATAAGAGGTTGTATGGACAAGTTGGGATTATAGGCGCATTTGCCTTGGACCGGTTGCACCTTCTCCCAGTACAAGTACTACAAAAAAATATAAGGATTTAGAGTTAGTAAAATACATCACATAAAATTGCAATGATATGATAATTGACATTATGCAACAGGTCTGATATGTGTACCTACAAGAGAGCCAAATTGCCTTTCGGCCATTGGCGCAGGTGTTTGCCTTTCTTCACTATGCGAAGGCAATCGAGGAGAACACGCATGGTGAAGGCATTCCAGTTAATCTTTGAAATACGTTTCACATCATAGACCAAAGCGTAGTACTGCTTTGGCACAATCTTGCTTAACATGGGAGCAATAATTGTTCCTAACAGGACCAGCACTACTTTGCGAAGGAAATTGTCGTCGGTGGCTTTACTTTTAATTATGTCCTCAATGAGATTATCTATCACTATGTTTTCTGATGTCTTACTGAGAAATTGTGGTGTCACCCGCTCCTTCATCTCCTCGCCTTCTTCAGTCAGAATGTCCGAAGCGGACAGTCCTTGGTTCTCGAGGTTAAAGATGCACTCGACGTCGACCGCACCGAGAGTCACCTCCCCAACCTGCTCTTGTATAATGAATCTGCCCATGCTGGCCTGAAAATTCTCAATCATATACCTAATCAGCAGGGTACGCATCTTAATAGATGGTATCTGCAGCATGCTGCGCAATGATGTATCAGCCACTCTAGCGCGTTGACCGCTCAATAGATCTGCAACAAGCTTGCACCATTTCTCCATTGCGCATACAATTTCTCCATTCAGCTCGTCCATCCTGTTGAAAGAAAATATATAACTTCGTGTCATTAGCTAGCACTAAAGCAAAAATAACAATAGGCATGCAAAAATATAAAACTTTCTGGCAGTAGCTAACACTAATGCAAAAATAACACTAATGGAAATACAAAACTATCACCATGTATACTGCAACATGCAGCCAAGTGTGTGCTGACATGAGGCAATAAAAAAATAACTAAAATTGGTAATTGAATTTACTTGCATCTGATAAAGTTCTTTGAGTATCATATAAATTATATAATCAATAAAATTAATATGGTAAACTATTACTTATTCGTCTGGTTGTCTTACTAACAGGGTGACAAATTGTTCAGCTGTAAATAAACTAGAGTCTATAGCAATGGTACCTATTTGAGGTTCATCAACATCTAATGTTAATAACTCTTTAATGTTCTATGTGCACAATATTATAATTGGATCGTGTGACAAAAATATAATTGGATCTTGTGACAAAAAATGTATTGTGTCATGCTTCTCGAGAAACAACATCTAATTCTACCATGCTATGAAAGAACCAAAGAATGTTTTCATCTACGCCATCTGGTCAGAACGCATCTAGTCCAGTTCATACTAGTTGAAATTATGTGGTAAACCTAAGTCCATCAAAGCAACAAGACGGAGTAAGTAGCTTGCTTTGAAGGCGCGAGGGAAAGAGGACAATTTACTTGATCTGTCGACGAAGATGAAAGAAGTCGGCGATGCATTCTCGACGTAGTTCGTCGAGGTCGGCCTGCACGTGTGGACGACCTTGATCTTCTGGGGGTTTTTGTGGCGTGTGGGATGCGGCGGACGGAGCTGTCGACGCCTCGCCGGCAGGAGCCGATCTAATCGACGACATGTGCGAGGAGGAGGAGATTATATACGAGGTCGACGCCTAGGTTGTCGTAACTTCCCTGTGGCCAATCTCGCGATCTATATTTTCCTCCGTTGAAGCAAGGCTGAACGTGCTCCTCAATCGTAGGGATTAGGAACATATGGATTAGCACGATCCCAGAATTGTGTAATAGAACGGCAAATACTCCCGTGATCGACGTGCGTGTGATCGACGTGCATGGAAAGCGCATCGTTGTGGGCTCCACAATATGGATCCGACACTTATTTGCGGTCTGGGCCGGCCCACCTACCTGCATTGTTTCTTCCCTCAAAATAAATATCATTGGTTCATCCCTAAAAAAAACTCTTTGTGACACGTATTAGTTATTGTATACTTGTATATGTTCAACAATATTTATAGTATCTCTATCATTTCTACAATATTATACATGCATCGAGTGTCGGAAATGAACGATACTTGTCATGCATGCATGCCATGGTCATCGTAGGTTACGGCTTATGTTTGGGATCATTTCGTGAGATCGTAAAGAAGAATAGATACAGGGTATCAAACCTATAGAGTTTTTGCTTCAAAGGTACTTCGATCGAGATATTGGACATAGAATGCCACTCTTTAAAAAGGAAAAAAAGGTTACGCATAAACCACTTTCAGACCTACCCTCCGGTAGACCCGAATGGTCCTACTTGTACATGGGGCATGTGGAAGCATGCATGAGATGACCCCAACTTTTGGGAGCATGTGGGCTTGGCCAATGTGGTCCCCCAGTCAAGGTGTGCACGAATTCGGACACAAAACGCACGTTGCATCACGTGGGGGCAGTGTTGTAGGGTTTTGTCGCTAGAAAACCCTAGAAATTGCATCGAGTGTCGCATATGAACGATACTTGTCACGCATGCAAGCCATGTTCACCGTAGGGTATGCATGAAGTTTGGGATCATTTGGTGGGACCGTCAACGAAAACCAATTTCAGACCTGACCTCCG
>LT934122.1:50826189-50846310 GCA_900231445.1 Triticum turgidum subsp. durum | reverse complement strand
GAAAAATCACATTTTTTCAAAAACTAGCTTAAGTTACCAAATGGCCCCTCCGGAATGCGGTCATTTTTTCGACCACCTCCAAATGACCTCAACTTTTGCACACATGATCTATTGCAAAAAAAGGTGGGTTCCAAAGGTTTTATATTTTTTAAATTTTTTATTAATTTATAGTGCCCTCTAGACTGACTGGTCAAAACATCGGTCTATACCTCAGGGGGGCATTGTAAAAAATTCTTTTTCCAAATTTTCTTTCATAGCCATGATTGGCACATGTGGGTCACCATGTTCAAGAAAGTTTGTGTGATTTGGAGGTGGTGGGAAAAATCACATTTTTTCAAGAACATTTGGGTCACAATTTTTGAATTTTATGAAATGAAGGAATATGTGCTCAGTTATTGGAATATTTGATCATATGTTGGAGTATTTGCTATTTTTGCTTACTCAAATGAAGGAAAGATGTCAAATGTGTCGACGAACAATTTCCACTTACTACACTAAAAAACATTAATTTACTTAACCCAAAGTTTTACATTTGGTCAATTTTGCTTATGGGCAGAGCATGTTGCACATGGCCACAGCGTGGGAATTTATTGCACCATTGCCACAGCATGTTCCACATGGCGGCAGCATGGGAAGTGTTTGCAGCATGCCTGATCAGTGAAGCAACACTAATGCGGCATGTGTGATCATTGCAGCAGCTAAATTGAAGGAAATCATACAACTACGGAACCATAATGGAAAATTTAAGGGACACAAATATAGATACAAATATATACTACTGCCATAGATAGCAGCATCCACACAGCACACTTGCTGATGCAGACCACTACCATATTAGATATGTTTCGACCGCACATCACAGTACTGCACTTAGATAAAGTTCATACTAAATTACCACCACAAGTTTCCACCATCAGAATACCACACAAAGTTCACCAAAAGGACTGAGCCTTCCTACATCATACGACAACGAGGGTCTAGGGCAACTACACGTCAGGGTTTCAGGACCTTGTGGAGGGCAGAATGCTGAGCCCTGATCTTGTAGTCATGACTGGTGATGGATGTAGCCCGACAATGCTCCATCAGATGCTCCAGCAACCCAGACCTGGGCTTGGGCCTGCTGCAGTAAGGGCACCGGTACTTGTCAGACCTCCAGTTGTAGTACCTAGCAGCTCCTTGGGCCCTGATCTTCAGCACCTCCTTCTCTTCAAAGGACTCGACATTCCCCTCGACCACATCATCTCTAGATTGATACTACACACATTAATGACTGACATTAATACATTATGCATTCAAATACTATAAACATCTAACACTAAGTCAATGCACAAATAACATTTCAGCTAGGCCTTACCTCGTACGGCTCATCCTCATCACTGTCATAAGGGTAGTAGCCAGATGAGTCCCACTTGCTCTTCTGGCCAACAAGATCCTCCTTCTGCTATATTGTCAACCAAGCAAGTCATTTACAAGGAATATAATTGCACTTCAAATAATGTCATGCCAAACAAGTTGATTTTGCATAATGATGGAAAGCTCCTAACTATATTTCATACACTATATATGAAGCTATATACATACTAAACAATTAGCTTATGAAAATACAAGTTCATTCATATGGACATAGAATTTTAGTTTTTGCTTTTGAACATGCATATGAAGGTATAAATGAATATCATTCCTCTCTTATTAACCCATGATATAGCAGTTTTTGACAGACAATGCAAATAGGACCTTTATATATAACTTCACAAACATGTCAGGTTTTCATTTCATTTCATTTGTAAATCTTAATAAATATTTAGTTCAGAGCAGTTCTCAATGATCACTCATAAGTCAGAATAAGTGAAATGGTGAAGCCTAACTCCTACATCTAATTAAAATACCTTAACTCCAACATCTAATTAAAAACCACTAACTCCTAGATCCACTGGAACATTGAATCACAAAATTTACGTACATATATCATTGGATATAAATGAATCCACTACAAATAACACTAACTAATACATCTAATTAAAATATCACAACTCTTACTTCTACTACATCATTCAGTCACACCATTTAATTACATTTATCTGTGCCTATAAATGAATCCAATACAATAGAAACCTAACTAAACATATAATTAAGAAACACGAACTAGTACATCTACTACATCATTCAATCACAGAATCTATATAACTGTCTATAAATGAATAATACAAATAACCCTAAACTGACCAACTAATTAAAAAAACATAACTACTACATCTACTGGATTATTCAATCATACATCCTACATATAACTGGCTATAAATGAATCCAATACAAGAAAACCCTAAGTAAACATCTAATTAAAAAACCCTAACTACTACATCTACTAGATGATTCAATCACAGATTCTACTTATCAGTGGCTCTAATTGAATCCAGTACAAAAAATTCCCAACTAAACATGTAATTAAAAAACCCTAACTACTACATCTACTGGATGTGATTTATTCACACATTCTACATATCAGAGGCTATAAATGAATCCAATACAAATAAACCCTAACTAAACATCTAATTAAGAAACCCTAACTAGTACATCTACTGGATGTGATTCAATCACAGATACAACATATCTGTGGCTCTAATTGAATCCAATACAAAAAATCCCCAACTTAACATCTCATTAAAAAACCCTAACTACTTGATCTACACAATGTTCAATCACAGAATCAACTAAACATCTAATTAAGAAACCCTAACTAGTACATCTACTGGATGTGATTCAATCACAGATACGACATATCTGTGGCTCTAATTGAATCCAATACAAAAAATCCCCAACTTAACATCTCGTTAAAAAACCCTAACTACTTGGTCTACTGGATGATTCGATCACAGAATCAACTAAACATCTAATTAAGAAACCCTAACTAGTACATCTACTGCATGTGATTCAATCACAGACACAACATATCTGTGGCTCTAATTGAATCCAATACAAAAAAAATCCCCAACTTAACATCTCATTACAAAACCCTAACTACTTGATCTACTGGATGATTCAATCACAGAATCGAAACTTAACCTTCACTATAAATCAATCAAACATCTATAAACCCTAACTATCAGAAAGGGATGCAGCAACTAGCAACTACAAAAAACACTAACACCCAAAACTACTGCTTAACGGGGGTAACAGCAACGGAGGGGACTGCTGGCAAGGATTACTTGCAGGTCCACGTGCTCGCCGCCGGCCTCCGCAGGTCCATCAGATGGGCCGCTCGACGCCGTCACGCCAAGCACCGGCACGGCTGAGTCCGCCACGGCGGAGTCCGCCACGGCCACCTTCTTCTCCTCCAGATCCGCCGCCGCAGCGACCGATCCAGCGCGTGGGGATGCAGCAGCTCCTGCACCTGCGCCGCCGACGAGGGTCTGCACGACATCTGCCACGGTCTCCGCGCCAGTCTTCTGCAGATCTCCCCCCGCGATGGCGGCTTCGCGACGGCCTTGCTCCATCCATGCCAGAAGCAAGCAGGAGAAGAGAGGGAGGCGGCGGTGGTGAGCGAGCAGGTGGGGTGGCCGGTGAGGGAGACGATGAGGCAGAGCAGAGAGGAGGGAGAGGGAGGCGATTTGGGGGAAATGGGGTGGGCGATGCGGCCGATGCCCGTTCCCCTCTTATACTAGGGGGCTTTTTCTGGAAACTACCCACTAACACGTGCACGCACGACCGCGGGGAAACGCAACCGGCAGCGTATAATACACGTACACGCCCGGCGTACAATAGTACACGGGCCGGCGCGGGCTCATACAGGGCTCTACGACTGGTCTACGCGCGCTATACACCCACCTGAAATGACCATCGTGCCCCTCATTACGAACCGCAATCGACGCATCTGGACCGTCCTTGTGTTTTTCCCACTTGCGTTCAGCCCAGGGGGAGCACCGGAGCAGAAACGATCCCCAACGGCACGTACCTTCAAAGAAGGCGCCACCAAGCCACCCTTCAACATCTACGACTGTAACAGTCCATGAGGCTCAACACGATGTCCAGGAGTTGGTCGGCGGTGTAAGATTGGGCCAAAAATAAAGAATGACAGCTCCCAAGTAACCAAGCAACAGGCTATCGCCCTCCAAAGAGAAAGAACAAGGCGCACAAGAGTTCTGCCGAAAATTTGTCTGCAATTCTTCAACGTTTTGCCACTCGGCCACCATCTACTCCCTCGTTCCTAAATATTTGTCTTTTTAGAGATTTCAAATAGACTACCATATACAGATGTATATAGACATATTTTAGAGCGTAGATTCACTTATGTAGTCATTTGTTAAAATCTTTATAAACACAAATATATAGGAACGGAGGGAGTAGGAAATATCACCAAACGGAACCAGCCTCCAAACTACGTCACGGTGAACAAGTTTTCACATGTAGTTCGGCCTACTTACTATCTTGTCTTGTGTCCTAAAGATGTATTACTCCTGCCTGCAAAAACTCTATATAAAAATATCAACAAAAACATAACAACTCACCTACAGATCACCACACACTGATCCATGTTGGCATCATGTATAAACTCTACTATTATCAAAATATCTACTCACACAAAACTCAAGAGAACACCACACGCACAGATCGACATGGCACGGCGGGCTGCCGCGCACTACCTGCTAGATGTATGCTTTCACAAAAGCGCGCCAATACAGCAGAAGTAGTGCACTTACAACAAGAAAAGCAAACCAAAACAGTGAGGAAAACAACCATGGACGCGTACACAACAAAACCGGAGCATTAGGGTGAATACTACCAGTGGCGGAGCTTGAATGGAAAAGCTGGGCGGGCCAGACTAAAAGGAGAGGACAATTTTTTTTGAAATTCTGAAAGCTTTTTGATTCTTCGCGCTTCTAAAATCTGTGATGACATTATCTTGGTTTTTTTTTTCAATTCGAGCAATGGCAACACGATCTTTCTCAATTTGAGTTATGTCATTCCTTTTCCTGTTAAAAACCATATCAATTCTTTTCTTGAGTCTGATTTTCTTTGCCCATTACTACCTATGTTGCAATTTGTATAAGATGAGGACTGCATTATGTGCCAAAGATCATGTTGCTTTTTTAATAGCATGTTTAACAACCTGCATCATTCCGACTATGCACATAACTCAAATTGTACATGTTGCCAAATATCATGTTAATTTTTTCAGTTCATTGCATGTCATGCAGACTCAAATCAGGACTGCATTTTGTGCCAACAAACATGCATAAGATGTACTCAACTGAAAAAAAGAACAGGCTAATTTGGGGGAAAGATAGTAGTGTACGTGCTGCTGTGTATGTGCAGCTATGCAGTGGGCACTTGCGCCAGCAGTGGGTTGAGCTGGAGAGAGGAAGGGGGGATGAGCTGCCTGCCTGAGAGGAGATGTGTCGCCTGGTTAATAGGCTCGGCAGGTGGGTTGTGCTGGGAACATGCATAGGTAAAAAAAACTATCATATTCCCGGGCGGGCCATGGCCCGGTCTGGCCCCAACAAAGCTCCATATTCTCGAAATCATCTACGGTCAAGCTGGAGACTATTGACATCTGGATTCAAATTCATGACGTGCCAGATTTATATGCTCATCTAGTTAGGCCTCTGGCAGCTAAGGTGGGCGAGGTTCTATTTGTTGAAACTCAATCCCATGATTTCACAGGGAATTTCTACCGTGTCTGGGTGCGCATCAATGTCCACAACCCACTAAAGAACGCGGTTTCAATGATCCGAGAAGGACAGAGACAGATTTACAAGGTCAAGTACGAGAGACTGCCTGATTGGTGTGCCGTCTGTGGGATGTTCGGACATCTTTTCAAAGAGCATGGCAATGGGATTCATCCCACCTCCGCATTAGTCTTCAAAGAGCTTCGGGCTGAATGGTTCATGAACAACAGAAGGGGCCCTGGCGAGGGAAGGGCACGCCGAGGGGGCCGTCGTGGCGGCCGCTCTGGAGGTAGATCAAGGAGCGAGCCCGAAAGTGGTCTGGCTACCACCCAATACCAGGATAGCACCCAAACAGAAGCTGCTGAGACGTTGGAGAAGATAGACGTGGACATGTTTGATCCCAGTAGGAAGAGGACGAACCCCGTTTTTGCTAATGAAACTGATAAGTCAATTGGGAGAGCAGTTGATGCAATAGCCAACAGCAGCATGACGGTTTTCGGGCTGGAGTTAGCGGTAGTTCACCAAAGTTCAACTCCCATAAGTCCCACACCAAAGAGGGAATCGAAGAGGAACAAGACTGAAGAGGACGGTAGGAGCGGCCCCGACGGGGAATAACTTATTGGCGGGCTCCCTAGAGGAGCGCCGCCGGGCCCAATGAGTGTCCTGAGCTGGAACTGTCGTGGCTCGGGCAACGCTGCGACAGTTCGCGAGCTTCACGGCTTCGCGGAGATATTTGCCCCTACCCTTCTTTGTATCATAGAAACACAAGTTGATAGAGGAAGGGTAGAGAGTTTAGCTGCAACTTTTGGTTATGATAACGGCTACGCTGTGAGTAGTCAAGGTAGAAGCGAAGGTCTAGGGATTTTTTGGAATAATTCAATAAATGTTGAGATTTTGGGTTATTCACCGTATCATATTGATTGCTTGATTGTGGAGGAGAACTTGAATCCGTGGAGGATGACATTAGTATATGGGGAAGCTCAGGCCCATTTGAGGCATCAAACGTGGGACACTTTAAAAGGGATTAGCAATTTGAGAGATGACCCTTGGCTGTGTATAGGAGATTTTAATGAAGTTCTACGTCCGAAAGAACAAGAAGGAATAGGAGAACGGAGTAACACTCAGATACAGGGCTTTCGAGAGGCCGTGGACGTTTGCATGCTTATGGATATAGGCTATCAGGGACAATTCTGGACGTATGAGAAGAAAGTCAGGGGAGGGAGTTACACCAGGGTGAGGCTTGATCGAGCATTGGCAACGGCTGCTTGGAATGAACGTTTCCTGACGGCCCATCTGAAACATCTTACAGCGGCCTCCTCGGATCACTGCCCGATCTTACTTACCATGCATGATGGGCCGGTAGCCAGAGCACCGAGATCATTCAAGTACGAGGTTATGTGGGACACGCACGAGAACCTGAGCGACACTCTGCTCCAGAGCTGGACATCAGGCGGTGCCACAACAAGAATGAATGAGCTGCGGCTCAAACTAGGTCAGGTGGTTGCAGACTTGGGACGATGGAACAAAAACACGTTCGGGTCAGTTCGTAAGGAGATCATGGGGCTCAAATCAGAACTCGAACGCTTGAGGAGTAACCCAGCAAGGACGGGGCCTTCTCATGTAGAGCTGAAAATTAATGAGAGGTTGTTTGAACTGTTTCATAGGGAGGAACTGATGTGGAGGCAGCGATCGCGGCTGGAATGGTTGTCGGCAGGAGACAGGAACACTCGTTTTTTTCATCTTCGTGCAAGTCAGAGGCGCAAGAGGAATATGATCAAAGCTCTAGCCAATTCTTTGGGGGTGATCGTTGATGATCCTGGAGCGTTGAGAGCGATGGTTTCAAATTTTTACCAAAGTCTTTACACGTCCGAGGGTGTCAGTGGATTGGATCAGGTCCTATCCAAAGTGCCGACAAAGGTAACTCAACAAATGAATGATATACTTTTAGCTCCATACACTAATGAGGAGGTGAAGACAACCCTTTTTCAGATGTTCCTAACAAAGGCACCGGGGCCTGATGGGTTTCCGGCTCACTTCTATCAGCGTCACTGGGATATATGTGGAGAAGAGGTGACCCGTGCAGTTCTCAGGATTGTCAGAGGCGAGGAAAGTGCAGAATGCGTGAATGATACGGTTTTGGTACTAATTCCAAAAGTTTTGAACCCGACTCAGCTAGCACAGTTTCGTCCCATTAGCCTGTGCAATGTCATCTACAAGATTGCTTCAAAAGTAGTTGCCAATAGACTCAAAAAGATACTACCGGATATCATCTCCCATGAGCAGTCAGCCTTTGTCCCCGGTAGGCTAATCACAGACAACATAATATGTGCTTATGAGTGCCTACACTTTATGAAGCGGAATAAGTCCAAGTCCAATAATTACTATGCGCTGAAACTTGATATGATGAAAGCATATGATAGGCTTGAGTGGGATTATCTGCAGGCCATGATGGAGAGATTGAGTTTTGCACAGTCGTGGGTTGATACAGTTATGAGCATGGTTCGTTCTGTCTCTTTTTCAGTTATGTTTAATGGTGAGAAGCTTGAACACTTTGTGCCATCCAGAGGTATTCGGCAGGGAGATCCCATTTCCCCTTATCTTTTCTTAATTGCAGCAAAGGGCCTTTCGTGCCTTTTAAAATCCAGTTCCGAGTCGTCAGGTCTTGAGGGAATCAAGGTGGCTCCTACAGCCCCGGGTGTGAACCACCTCCTCTTCGCTGACGATAGCCTGTTGCTTTTTAAGTCTAGTACGGAGGGTGCGACTGCGGTATCTAGCCTGTTGGAAAAATATTATAATGCTTCTAGTCAGAAGATCAATAATGACAAGTCATCTATATTTTTCAGTAAGGGCTGCCCACGACAGAGAAGAGATGCGGTCAAGGACATTCTGCTTGTTCACAATGAGTCGTTGAGTGACAGATATCTGGGAATGCCTACTGATGGTGGCCAAGCAAAGACGGGAAAGTTTAAGTATCTCAGAGACCGGATATAGGAGAAGGTAAGAGGATGGATGGAGAAACTTTTATCAGCTGCAGGGAAGGAGGTACTGATTAAATCGGTGGCTCAAGCAATACCAGTATACTCAATGGCATGCTTCTGTTTGCCGAGAGGACTATGTGACAATATTACATCGATCATTCGACAGTTCTGGTGGGGGAGCAAACAAGGCAAACGAAAACCTGCATGGGTGGCATGGGACGTGATGACACACCCCAAACATTTGGGAGGTTTGGGCTTCCGGGACATGGAGATCTTTAACCTGGCCTTGTCGGCACGACAGTCGTGGAGGCTTTTGCAGGACCCGTCCTCTTTAAGTGCACGAATCCTCAAAGCCGCTTACTATTCGCATGGAACAATTCTTGACGCTGAGCTGGGTAGCCACCCCTCACAAATTTGGCGTGCCATCAACGACGGGAGGGATGTCCTGAAGCAAGGACTAATCAGAAGAGTAGGCAACGGAGCATCTGCGCATATATGGGAGAATAACTGGCTTCCCAGGGCTGGTCCAATGAGGCCCATCACAGCACTGGTGGCGACCCCCCCCCCCCATGCTCGTTTCTGAGCTAATTGAGGCCTCGATGGCCAGCTGGAGAGAAGAGCTAATCCGGTCAGTTTTCATTCCCTTTGATGCAGATGCTATCTTGGCAATACCATTGTGCACACGTAATGTAGAAGATTTTTGGGCTTGGAGTGCCGAACGCCGGGGCACCTTCTCTGTTAAGTCCGCATACCAAATGGTGCTGAACACCAAATACCAGAGAGAGAATTGGATAGATGAAAATGCCGGAGCCTCTAATATGACATCCCAAGGGAAAGCATGGACCTCACTGTGGCATACTAAAGTTCCATTGAAGCAGAAATTTTTTGCATGGCGTTTAGCCCAGCACTCAGTGCCTACGGTGGATGTTCTACACCACCGCAATATGTCTCAGTCTCCTCTTTGTGCGCTGTGTGGAGCACCGGACTCATGGAGGCACGCATTACTGGATTGCACCATGTCAAGGTGCATCTGGGCTTTATCTGATGAGCATCTGGTTGAGAAGATGAGCTTGAATAGTGATGCTAATGCGAAGAACTGGCTTTTCGCTATGCACGAGGTTCTTGATCACACAAATTTTGTGAAGCTAATCATATCACTCTGGGTTGTGTGGCGAGCAAGGAGAAAGGCCATCTACGAAGATATATTCACTAGCCCAATGTCTACTCACCAGTTCATCATCTCGTACCTGAATGATATCAAGAGTGTTGAATCAACGGGACGGACGGCTAGTGTCCAACCTACTTCGAGGCCAAAGCAGTGGCTTCGCCCTCCGACGAGCCTAGCGAAGATCAATGTTGATGCAGCAAAAAGAGGTAACCAGGGAAGGGGTGTTGTAGCTGCAGTATGTCGGGATCAGAACGGTCTCTTTCTCGGGGCCTCGACGATTGGTTTCAGCGCAATTGGTGATCCCATGACACTGGAGGCTTTGGCGGTCTGAGAGGCTCTAGCTCTTGCTCAAGATTTGCATGAACAAAAAATTCATGTTGCTTCCGATTGCAAGGTGGTGGTGGATGACATCAAGCAAGAGTGCTTGGCAAGTTATGGTGCGATAATACATGAAATACTAGAGTCTAGTAGGTACTTCACTACTTGTAACTTTGTTCATGAGTTTAGGAGCTCGAATCTCGAGGCTCACAATCTCGCGAAGCATGCTTTGAAGTTAGGGGTGGGCCGCCATGTTTGGTTAGGGCACCCCGGAAGCCTTTCTTTCATCCCTGCAAACGTTGTGACGTCTTAATAAAGCTTCGTGGGATTGTCTAAAAAAAATAGTTTTGCGACTATGAATAAATCATACTTGCATGAAGCAATCACAGTTCCCATCCCTAACGTCTACTCCAGGAAGCTGTCATGATTAAGGCCCGCTTGATGATGTACGAGGAGGGCTGTGATATTAAGGCCCGCTTGATGATCTACAAGGAGGGAGGAGGGCTGTGATAGCTACCGGATCAAAGATGAGTGTTCCCTTAGCACAAAGAGAAACACAACCACAAGTATGTGTGTTTTGCGAGCTACCAGCACCAAGGTAGCCCCAACAGAAGAGGCAGCAAAAGAAAAAGGCGCCCAAGGAAGCAAAAGAGAAAGCCGCCCAAACTGATCTCCCCCATCTCCGCACTCTTCACAACATAGTCATCGATGATCAACTACAACGCTTTGAAGACAATGCACAAGAGTTGCTCAGCCGCACAAGAATAGATCAAGGCCAAGGAATAATAATAGAAATAGAAAAACAACAAAAAGCAAGCCTTCAGCAAGACAGGTCAAGGCGAACAAGGATCCTCAAAACAGTTTGTCACCATCGAAAGCCAGGACGTGCATCCAGCAAAAACTTCAACATTCTCTCCACAGGAAATAAAACCACCAAGAACAAGAGTAGAAGAACTAGCTGCATCTCTCTACCACTACATCACATAGATGAAATCAATAGGAGGATCAACATCTCAGGTCTAAGAAGAGAACAAGAGCTTCACAATTCTGGATCCAGTACCCAGTATCACTATGCGTTGTAGATCATTCATGAATGTACCAACTAGATGTACCCTTTCCTTGTTTGATGTAGATCATTCATGAATGTACCAACTAGATGTACCCTTTCCTTTTATGAACTACTTCACCATGAACCAAATCTTGGGACAATTTATCAAATATTACCGAAGACTAAATAGCTCATCAATACATGTGGCGCGGCGTGCCGCCGCGCACTACCCGCTAGTAATAAGTAATGGGACAATGCCATCAGCAAGACCGGAGAGAGGTGCCAGGCCAAGGGCTCCTCCAGTTGGTTTTTCCCAAATCCACATTGACGCCAGGGTCTCAAATTCAAACAGTCATGGCTCGGCGCAGCGGTTGCACAGACCAGCGGCCTGCATGACCCAACGTCCCTAGAGGTGATAGCATGTCGTGAGGGCTCTCTCGCTAAAGACCTAGGTCTTTAGAGATGTATTATCACATGTGATGCCAATCAAGTGATTCAGGAAAATTGCGAGTAATAGTGGAGGCCATATGGACAGATTATCACAGAGATTAAGGCGAGAGCTGGAAATATTACTTCTAACTAAATCTTTGAAGGTTGGGCAGCAAGTATAGAAGCAATGTTGAGGAAATCGTTAACTGGTAGTTGCTCGCTCAACTTGGGAGTAGCGATTAATCGATGAATCCGCTTATTAACTAGATTAATCGTCCAACCATTAATCGGCAGGATTTTAAACTCAATAGCATCATTTTCTTTTCTCAATAGATCTAAAACATGTATACAACAACAATCGTTAACAAATATCCACGTGGGCATAAAAAATCATCAACAAACATGTATGCAACAACATTTTTTTTTGCTGATTTCCGCATGGGCCCCAATTCCAGGGGATGGCAGCCACACAACAACGGTAGATAGAGGGAAGGTGACAGCAACCGTGCTGGGCATCTGAACAGGTCGGTTGCTGGTGGTCTCAGGTCCCGAAGAAGGATGGGAAATAGAAGCATGCAGAGGAGGGGAAGTGGCATTGCACTAGCAAAGACCTGGCCAACCGCCATCTAGGCTGGGAGGGGATGAGAGGAGAGGGAAGGATGGGAGAAAGGCCAGCTATTTAGGAGCGAGATGGGACTGGGAGGGGATATGGGCCAAATAATCGGGCTTTATTTGCCCACGAGTTAACTGCATGCAGTGATTAATCGGGCTAACAACCGATTAATCGGCCTGACAGACCATTTAATCGGCCTTGCAAGTTAACGCGATGAATAGTTGTTATTCGGACTCGGCCATAGCGATTAACTGGCCAATTATCTGATTAATCTGATGAATTCTTGAACAGTGTATAGAAGCACATAGCTTAGCAAAATTTTGGTATTCTGTAGATAGGGGTCGCCACATGTGGCTTGTTCAACCCATAATCTCCAATAGTTGTAAGATAGTTGTTGGTAGACTTTGCCACATAGAATTTTTGATGATGTGTCGTACAATAAATGAGGAAAGAGAGGAAGGTTGTATGTACATGAACCAACACCCCTTGCACAAGCTCTAATGTAGAATGAGAGAGCACCTTATTTATTATTTCACATCCTATTGGGCAAACTAGATACAACCCATTGAAGTTGTTGTATATTAAAGGATTGGTTTATGACATGGCATATTTTACCAACAAGCTAACATACAAACTGTTGAAGATGCCCTAACCAAACTTGTATCCCAGTATCTTGGATTATTCTGAATAAAGTTTGGCATTACACCTCAAAAAACTACCAGCGATGGAAAACATGTGGCCCCTAATTGGTACTTTTGCCCCACAGCTAACTTGAGTCTAGGAATTCTGTGGCGGTCCTTGGGCAGTGCCAGCCACTAGTAACTTAATCTCAGTGGCGGGCCTGTTTTTGCACCCGCCAATGCATGGTATCTTGCCGAAATAGCAATGGCCGGGCCCATAGTCAGCCTGCCACTAATTTTAACCCACCTATGAAAAGTTTTCTAGTGAGGCCCATTAAATATACTGTGTAGCACGAAGCTCACCAAAACGGACGACAGGCATGAGAGGGTCTTGAGCTAGCAGAGCAGAGGATGACCAATCCCCAAGGGCAACGGAGGATGAATGGCGGCAAGGAGCTCCCTAGTGACGCCTTCAAGAAGGTGGACGACATCCGAGGATGACGCCGTCACATAGCTTTCGCCTGGAGCATAACCGGTTAAATTTCCAGAGGGTAGAGCCGAGAGCTGCGAATCCGGACCGAGAGACAAGAGTGGCACATGAGCCACGCCCCCAAGAGGGTAAGCGACGCTGGAGTAGCGCCGCCGTGGTCAGCTGACAAGGTCAGCGGGGATTTCTCCCGTAGCACATCCGTCAATGGTGGGCCGCCATCCAAGTGGAGTCGAAGGGCGACAGAGGACAGGACCGAGACGGACATATGAGGCGGATGGTGAACCGGGGAAGGACGAGCGGAGCAGGCCGCCGGTGGGGAGGGTGGAGACGAGGTGGTGCGTCGTCGGAGGTGGACAAAGGACGGGGGAGGATAGGAGGGTCGACGCGGAGGATGGTGGCACAGGTCGAGAGCGGCGAGCCCCGGCCTGATCTGAATGGTGGAGGACGCCGATGGGCATGATGGAAGTGGACTCCGCGCGGCGGTGCGAGATGGAGCGAGGCAGGAGCTGGTCGGGGCATGGAGGAGCAAGACCCGGCATGGAGCCAAGCCGCGCTGGTGCAGGCCATGCGCGAGAGGGGAAGGTTGAATCCCAGAGCAGCGGATGCGGATCTAGAGCCGAGGCACACAGCTCGGCGCTCAGGGTCGTGGAGCAGAGGCTTGGAGTCGAGGCGCGGGGGAGCTGCGGTGAAGGCGGAGCGCGGCAGGCGAGGTGGAGGGAGGTCGAGGGAGCCCGTTGGATGCTAGCACGGCGAGCGGCGGCGAGGACCGTCCGTGGCAGAGCAGATCAAAGCTGCGCTCCCGGCCCAGTCGGATGGAGGTCGAGGAAGGATGGGGAAGACCGGCGGAGCCCATCGCGCCGAGCAGCGACTAGCGCCGGCAGGAGCCGAGCAGATCGAGGCGGCGCACAATGATGAAGCTTTTGGATCTTGGGGAGGGGGAAGCCTGCGGGCGTGAGAGCAGCCCCAGCAAGGCCCCGCCGCCGCCGTCCGTCGCACAGGGCTTAGCCCGGAGACATCCTCCGGCGACGGCCAGGGAAGGGAGCGGTGGTGGGGGGTTGGTTTGGTGGTGGCGGCGAGGGGCCTCCGGAGTCGCCACGAGCGACCCGGGAGGCGAGGGAGGGAGACTTGTGATGCTAGTATGAAGATTCGAGATTTCAGTTTTGAAGCAATACGGCAAAGGAGTCGGAAACACCAAGACCATTGTTTCCGGAGTGATTAAGTTTCACAAAAAACAGTGCAGATTCAGCTCCAAGTGTGCTCCCACTCGTTGACTGAAGAATGGCTCATCTACATATTGTTTATATTTTTCGTGATAAACTGAAACTTTGTTTTCAATCAAGTTTCAAGAAAATTCGATGAGCCGAACATTTAATAATTGACTAAGATACCGAGAGATTCCCACTAAAACTCCCTCGTAAGAAAACAAAGAACTGAAACCAGAAAGCATCGGCTCTGCAACATGATGGACGCGTTGAACTGGTCAACAAAAAGGAAACCCTGGAGGAGTACCAGGACTGCGAAATGATGGATCTGCCGATTTATAAATGGCTTGTAGAAGATCCCTGAGATGCCGGCAGCATGCCTCTAGCACCGGCTGAAAATAAAACAATAAAAAGCTTGTAATCGTAGTATTATATGCCAGCTATCAAACTTACATGGAAATACATACAAATTCTAAAGGTCGACAGTTTTGTGTTTTTGTTCTGATATTCAGACTGGTGAGAACAAATGTGAAAACAAGACAATAGATAAACAACCTCCTAGCTTCGTGGATGTGTATCCAATGTCTCGACCATATATGCTTGTAGATGCCTTTCTTATGGCTAAATCGAGATGCAATGTTACTTATCGACAATTTTGTATTTTCTTCTGCCCTAACTGAAGTATTACTAGTATGGATCACAACTCAAAGCTTACATTCGCTAGAAGCTTTACTACCAAGTGCCGAAGGTTTACACTGCATTTAGAGTGTTATATTCAAATGGGCTACACAAATGTTAAAACAACACACTAGGCTAACAATTTCCTACACGTGAATTCATTTTCCCGATGACATGGATATAGCATTGTCTCGATGATATATGATGTACTCCCTCTGTAAAGAAATATAAGATCATTTATAGACAAGTAAAGTATTGATCTAAAATGTTTTATATTTTTTTACACATGGAGTATATGTCAGTGCCTTTACCGAAAAGGGCTTTCACCACGTGCTTTATCTATAAAGCAAACCACAGAGCCAACAAGTTCAACAGAGTACGGAACACCCAACCCCCCCACCCCCACCCCCCACACACAACAGGCCACAAGCGGGCGAAGTACAGGAGGGTCCTGCTGAGTAATAACTAGACGCCCGTAGTATATGTCAGCGCCTTTCTCTAACATAAAATCAGGGTTTAGTTTTATAATACTCATCAGGCACTAACGCAAAGTTCCTTTGTAACGCAGGCTACGTGGAACCTCTTATCCTCAACCCTACAGCCTTGCTTTGAGATCCGTACTCTTCAACTAACTTACAACAAGAAGATTTCTCTTTTTTGTTTCTTTAAAACGAAAAAACATATAAACTTCAAACTTTACAGATCGAACAAACATTAGAACATCAATGTGTGAAAAAACTTTCAAATTTTATGGTCTGATATAAATATACAAAATGAGATTTTGTTTGACTAAAAATATTATTTTAAGTACTTAAAATGCATGAAGAAATCTGAAAGTTTTTCTCAGATTGTAGAATGTACCGTTGTTCTGCAAAATTTGAAGCTTATATGTTATGTCGTTTGAGAGAAACAAAAAAAACAAATGTATCTGCATGAATCATTATGCAGAAATGGATGATAAAGATAAGGGGCACCATGTAGTCTGAGCTACGGAAACACTAAACAGAAGAATTACTTGACGCCTAACGAAATAGTCACACATCACAACTAACCAAACAAAGATGAGGAAGTACCAGTTGGAGTATAGTAGCAGACGTAAGGAAAAACATCGTCGACTTCGTCCATCTCGCACACCATCTTCATCAGCAATGACTTGAGCTCAATAGTGAAGACGCCATGGTCATCTGATCTCACAAAAACGACATTGATGTCTTCGGCAAAACCAATCAAACGTGCTGGGCTCTTGAAAGGCGTCAGCTTCCGGAGATGGATGCGGTTCAGCTTCACCCATTTGACATCTCCGTCAGGACTCGTCCCAGCCGACCAGAGCTGGAGCACGTCACGGCGCAAGGTGGCCAATCCCAGCTCGCCGTTCTCCGCCCTCGTGACAATGGTTCTGCTGCCGGGAAACTTGCCGGGAGGCGGCTTGATCACCGACAAGGAGCCTCGACCCTGCGTACCCAAAACGTCGTACCGCAGAAGAGCGCTGGACCTGCAGACGAAATAGAGCGTGCCCCCAACAAGCACACCAGGCCGATCACTCTGGAGGTAGTATGGACAGTTTTCATGGTATGCTTCCTCCAAGTTGAAATCGAGGTAGAGGCCGTCTGGTCCTCTCCGCACGCCGGTCTCCGACGAATAGACGCAAGCGTCCGCCTGCACCAAGTCTATGCACTCCACGCCCACGGAGGCCATGAGGAACGGCCCGTCGCTGCAGGCGCTGTGGTCGTGTAGCTATCGGGCACGTTGTCTCGCATCCGGCGCTCGCGGCCAGTGATGGGATCCCATACGACGAATTCCGAGGATCCGTAGTCGTAGAAGAGGGCGCTGCCATGGCGGCAGTCGAGCACGACGGTGGTGCCGTGGTCGGTGGCAGCAGGCGGACGGAACGCTGTGGTGGAGACGAAGTGAACGAGGCTGCGGTCGACCGGGTTATGCAGGAAGCCGAGCACGAGGGGTGCCGTCCCGTGCAAGTCGCGGTAGCGGCAGAGGAAGGCCGGGTCGGTGAGAGTGCGGATCAGGACTTGCAGACGGCGGAAGCGCGGAAGGGAAAATATCCTGTGGAGCATAGGCTTAGGTGCATCCCTTATCTAGCCATCCATCTCTGCATCGTGATTCATGCAAGAACTTTTCTCTTTTTTGTTTCTTCCAAATAAAACAACATATGAACTTAAAACTTTTGCAAGATAGCAAAACATTCTTACTACAATGAGAGAAAAAACTTTTAGATTTTTTCGTCCATCGTAAGTATTAAAAATAACATTTTTTAATAAAGAAAATCTCATTTTGTATATTAATATCCGTCAAAAAAATCTATAAGTTTTTTCTCTCATTGTAGTAAGAATGTTTTGCTATTTTGCAAAATTTAAAGTTCATATGTTGTTTTATTTGGAAGCAACAAAAAAGAGAAATTTTTACGTAGTAAGTTAATTGTCTAGCACGGATCTCAAAGCTATATTGGAGGGTATGGATAAAGGGTGTCCATGAGCTTATGCTCTAAAAATCCACGTCCACGGATGAAGCCCGCGGGGTCTTCCCGCGGCAGGCGGACGAGGACCTCGTCCACGATGTTGGGGTTCAGCTCCGGCGGTGGCGCCATGGATCCTCCTGGTAGGCGGATGCGAGGGTTTTGGAAGTCCATATTCTAACTCGTGAAAGCCCTGTTTCACTCCGATTTTTGTCCAGTCAGCATGGCCGCGTCACACTTTCCGGTCTTCTCTGGTGTCGTGTCATCATCATTTTCCTAACCTCGTAGCTGGAAATAAAATAGCCGGTTTCTCTCAACCCGTATGTCCAGTCCATCTGGGCTGATATTTTTCTAACTTTGGAAACTTTATTTAATTAATTAATAATCATGTCTTTTACAATAAGGAAATCATGAGGTTTATCAAGCCACACGCTTTATTTCTGCCCCGTAAAACTAGAAAGTGCAATAGCATGAGCACATCTATTAACCTCTCGCCGACAATAATTTATAGTCGCCTTGCCGAAAAGAACTCACCAACTTTCGACAATCATCAGTAGTAACTGCTCATGACGCATGATAGCCAGACAGATTCTGAATAGCTTGAACAATCTTCATAGAATCACTCTCAATAGAAATCGAAAAAAATGCCAAGCTCACTACCGGAAAATGGTCCTACGCCGACGGCCAAACCTATGCCTACGGCTGCCGTCAGCCTAGTTGGAGCTATGCCGACACCCCAGTCCTGGCCGTCGGCCTATCCTGGCCGTTGGGTTACACAGAACTATGCCGACGGCAGCCGTCGGCACAGAACGGCCGGCGCCATAGATGCAGACATGCCGATAGCAACCGTCGGCATAACTCAGCCGTCGGCATACCTGTGGGCCCGGCGACCCCGACCGCGACTAGCCGCTAGCCGTCAAACCTATGCCGACGGCTGGGACGGGCGGCCGTTGGCATATCTCCGTATGCCACATCACCGATCCGCGGCGTAGGTATGCATACGGCAGCCGTCGGCATAGGTGCCACGTCACCGATCCGCGGCACGCCGCCTCCCAAAAACATGTCGTCTCTATGCCGACGGCATAGCTTTTTTTTACATGCGTTTTTTGCATATGTTTTTATGCTTTTTTACATATGTTTTTATGTTTTTTTTAAATATGTTTTTATGCTTTTTTATGTATTATATGAATATATATGTAGTTTGTAATTTTTTCCATAGATTATGAATATATATATATATATATATAGTTTGTATTATTTTTCGAGCACATTAATAATGTGTCGTCATGTTCTTTTGAATATAGGTCCTTATATTTTATTAAAATCAAAAACAGCTATGCGACAGAAGTTTAGGGGCGGTTGCAAACGCCCGGCACTCGTCTCCGGAGTGTGACCCCCTCACGTCCGCGGTGTGCCCCCCTCACGGACGGCGCCGCCGCCAGCATCTGGAGGGCGAAAACAGCCGTATCGGGTCTATACGGAGGGGACGTTGCTCCCAAGTATTTCTATGGGATGACCTACCACAACCGGGTGGTGTTGTGGCATGTTCGAAGAGGCGGCACGCATCTCCGGGGTGTGGCCCCCCTAACGGACGGCACCGCCGTAGGCACCTGGAGGGGGAAAACGGACGCATCGGATCTACATGAAGGGGATGTAGCTGTCGGTTTGGCCCGGATGTTGCTCCCAGGTGTCCCTCTAAGCTGACCTGACACAACCGGGTGGAGAGGTCCACTGTTCAAAGCCTGTCCGTGGAAAGTCAAAGGGCTAGATCTCGTGGTCAACCGCTCCAGGGTTAGGCGGGACGGGGGCCCTGGGGGGGGAGGGGGTAACAGTGCCACCGGAGCGTCGCATTGGCCCCTCATACATGTGGGGTGGTGTGGTGGCATGTCCGAAGAGGCGGCACACGTCTTCGGGGTTTGGCCCCCCTCACGGACGGCGCCGCTACCGGCACATGGAGGGGGGAAATGGACGCATCGGCTCTACACGGAGGGGATCTTGCTGTGGGTCTGGCCTGGATGTTGCTCCAAACTGTTCATATGGGCAAAACAAACACAACCTGGTGGAGAGGTCCACTGGTCAAAGCCCGTCTGTGGAAAGTCAAAGGGATAGATCCCGTGGTCAAAGGTACAGGGTTAGGCGGGATGCGGGCCCTGGGGGTAGCAATGCCACCGGAGCGTCGCCCCGGGCCCTCATACATGAGGGGTGGTGTGGTGGCATGACGAAGAGGCGACACGCGTCTCCAGGATGTGCCCCCCTAACGGACGGCGCCACCGCCGGCACCTAGAGGGGGGAAACGGACGCATCGGGTCTACATGGAGGGGATGTAGCTGTCGGTTTGGCAAGGATGTTGCTCCCAGGTGTCCCTCTGAGCTGACCTGACACAACCGGGTGGAGAGGTCCACTGTTCAAAGCCTGTCCCTGGAAAGTCAAAGGGCTAGATCTCGTGG
>LT934122.1:50810522-50823668 GCA_900231445.1 Triticum turgidum subsp. durum | reverse complement strand
GGCGGCACGCGTCTCCGAGGTGTAGCCCCCTCACGGACGGCGCCACCGCCGGCACCCAGAGGGGGGACACAGACGTATCGGGTCTACACGGTGGGGATGCAGCTGTCGGTTTGGCCGGGATGTTGCTCCCAGGTGTCCCTTTGAGCTGACCTAACACAACCAGGTGGAGAGGTCCACTGTTCAAAGCCCGTTCGTAGAAAGTCAAAGGGCTAGATCTCGTGGTCAACCGCTCCAGGGTTTGGCGGGATGGGGGCCCTCAGGGGGTAGCAATGCCACCAGAGCGTCGCACCTTGCCCCTCATACATGTGGGGTGGTGTGGTGGCATGTCCGAAGAGGCGGCACGCGTCTTCGGGGTTTGGCCCCCCTCATAGACGGTACCGCCACCAGCTCCTGGGGCGGGGGGCCTCGGTGAAGCTGCTTACATATTGGGCATCAAGATCTATAGAGATAGATCAAGACGCTTAATAGGACTTTCACAAAGCACATACCTTGACAAAATTTTGAAAAAGTTCAAAATGGATCAGGCAAAGAAAGGTTTCTTGCCTGTGCTACAAGGTGTGAAGTTGAGTCAAACTCAATGCCCGACCACAGCAGAAGATAGAGAGAAAATGAAAGATGTTCCCTATGCTTCAGCCATAGGCTCTATCATGTATGCAATGCTGTGTACTAGACCTAACGTATGCTTAGCAATAAGCTTGGCAGGAAGGTACCAAAGTAATCCAGGAGTGGATCACTGGACAGCGGTCAAGAACATCCTGAAATACCGGAAAAGGACTAAGGATATGTTTCTCGTATATGGAGGTGACAAAGAGCTAGTCGTAAATGGTTACATTGATGCAAGCTTTGACACTGATCCGGACGATTCTAAATCGCAAACCGGATACATGTTTTTATTAAACGGTGGAGCTGTAAGTTGGTGCAGTTCTAAACAAAGCGTCGTGGCGGGATCTACATGTGAAGCGGAGTACATAGCTGCTTCTGAAGCAGCAAATGAAGGAGTCTGGATGAAGGAGTTCATTACCAATCTAGGTGTCATACCTAGTGCATCGGGACCAATGAAGATCTTCTGTGACAATACTAGTGCAATTGCTTTGGCAAAGGAATCCAGATTTCACAAGAGGACCAAGCACATCAAGAGACGCTTCAATTCCATTCGGGACCAAGTCCAAGTGGGATACATAGAGATTTGCAAAATACATACGGATCTGAATGTTGCAGACCCGTTGACTAAGCCTCTCTCATGAGCAAAACATGATCAACACCAAGACTCCATGGGTGTTAGAGTCATTACTATGTAATCTAGATTATTGACTCTAGTGCAAGTGGGAGACTGATGGAAATATGCCCTAGAGGCAATAATAAAGTTATTATTTATTTCCTCATATCATGATAAATGTTTATTATTCATGCTAGAATTGTATTAACCGGAAACATGATATATGTGTGAATACATAGACAAACATATAGTCACTAGTATGCCTCTACTTGACTAGCTCATTAATCAAAGATGGTTATGTTTCCTAACCATAGACATGTGTTGTCATTTGATTAATGGGATCACATCATTAGAAGAATGATGTGATTGACATGACCCATTCCGTTAGCCTAGCACTTGATCGTTTAGTATACTGTTATTGCTTTCTTCATGACTTATACATGTTCCTCTAACTATGAGAAATATGCAACTCCCGTTTACCGGAGGAACACTTTCGGTACTACCAAATGTCACAACGTAACTGGGTGATTATAAAGGAGTACTACAGGTGTCTCCGAAGGTACATGTTGAGTTGGCGTATTTCGAGATTAGGTTTTGTCACTCCGATTGTCGGAGAGGTATCTCTGGGCCCTCTCGGTAATGCACATCATTATAAGCCTTGCAAGCAATGTGACCAAATGAGTTGGTTACGGGATGATGCATTACGGAACGAGTAAAGAGACTTGCCGATAACGAGATTGAACTAGGTATTGGATACCAACGATCAAATCTCGGGCAAGTAACATACCGATGACAAAGGGGACAACGTATGTTGTTATGCGGTTTGACCGATAAAGATCTTCGTAGAATATGTAGGAACCAATATGGGCATCCAGGTCCCGCTATTAGTTATTGACCGAGAATGGTTCTAGGTCATGTCTACATAGTTCTCGAACCCGTAGGGTCCGCACGCTTAACGTTACGATGACAGTTTTATTATGAGTTTATAAGTTTTGATGTACCGAAGTTTGTTCGGAGTCCCGGATGTGATCATGGACATGACGAGGAGTCTCGAAATAGTCGAGACATAAAGATTGATATATTGGAAGCCTATGTTTGGACATCGAAAAGGTTCCGGGTGAAATCGGGATTTTACCGGAACACCGGGGGGTTACCGGAACTCTCCCAGGGGATAATGGGCCTTAGTGGGCCATGAGGAGAAGAGGAGGGCCGGCCAGGGCAGGCCGCGCGCACCCCTCCACCATATTCCACCTCGGTCATATTGTCGCGGAGTTTAGGCGAAGCCCTGCGCCGGTAGAGCATCATCATCGTCACCACGCCGTCGTGCTGACGGAACTCATCCCTGAAGCTTTGCTGGATCGGAGCCCGGGGATCGTCATCAAGCTGAACGTGTGCTGAACTCGGAGGTGCTGTACGTTCGGTGCTTGGATCGGTCGGATCATGAAGACGTACGACTACATCAACCGCGTTGTCATAACGCTTCCGCTTACGGTCTACGAGGGTACGTGGACGGACACTCTCCCCTCTCGTTGCTATGCCATCACCATGATCTTGCGTGTACGTAGGAATTTTTTTGAAATTACTATGTTCCCCAACAGTGCCATAGTTTCGGACGAGACCGAAGACATACGTGTGGCTGCTGCAGACTTTTTTGAGGTCCATGTGTAAAAAGATGCCGAAGAGTGTAATCACAGACGCTGACGCTGCGATGATCAAGGCAATTCACGAAGTCTTGCCAGACGTGTGGCACCGTATATGTACGTGGCATATAGAAAAAAATATGAAGATTCACCTCAGTCCCAAGTCCTTGAAGGAGTTCCGAACCCTTCTGTACTACAGCACGTCCACGGCCACGTTTGAGGAGAGATGACACGCGTTTACCAAAAGATGGCAGTCGGAAAAAACAGTAACATGGTTGAGACGGATGTATTAGAAGAGGAGACTGTGGGCCGCGGCTTATCTGACAGAGGGGTTTTGGCTTGGCATGAAAAGCAACCAGCGGAGTGAAAGCCTAAACTCATGCCTTCACCTCCACCTAGACGGTGAAATGACCCTGGTGGATATGATTTTGCATTATGAGAACGCCGTTGTACGTATCAGTGAAAACGAGGCGCGAGATGACTGCACGGCCTCACAGAGTTTACCGGTGCCAGTTACTAGCTCGAGGGAACTTGAGATAGCTGCTTCTCACGTCTTCACTCCAGCAAACTTCTATATGTTGCAAGATGATCTTAGAAAAATTGATGGCATGGAGATTGTAGAAATTAAGCTGGGAGACGGATCACAGCAGTACATCGTGGCCTGGAAGAATAACTGGAATAGCCGTTTTTGGGTGGAGTATACAACAGTAAATTCCGCAGAACCTATACGGTGCAGCTGCAGAAGAATGATTCGAAAGGGTCTACCTTGCAAACACATATTCCATGTACTGAAGTACTTGAACATATCTGAAATACCAAAGTGTTTAGTTCTTGTTCGGTTCATGAAACAAGCAAGGTTGGGACTGCCCGCGAGGCGCACAAGCGATCCGTTGGGATATGGTTGGACTGGGGCAGAGGAAAGAATGAAATATAGCCAGGTCAGTGTGTTAGCTTCAGAAGCTATGCATGCAGCATGCAAACACCCAACTTTGTGGGATCAGTTACAGGATAGTTTGAAGGCTGTGATAGCTAAGAGTCATGAGTATGATCTGCTACAAGAAAATTTGAGCAACAATATAAATGACTTCAGTAAGTGTGCAGTTGAATATGTAGACGATGGTGAAGGCAACATGGTCGCAGTTAAAGATCCTATGAAAGTGTCCAGCAAAGGTGCAACAAAGGTAGATGAGAACCGCCCTGTCTCGAAAAATGGTAGACCACTCTCTTTTGATGAGTTGAAAACCCGGTGCGGCGCTTGCAAATTGCTAGGACACACTAAACGTAGCAAGAAATGCAAACTAAATCAGAAGTAAGTGTTTGTATGCATTCTGGATTATTGAAAAAATTATCATTCATTAACTTATCTTGTCTTCTATGATGTGCAGAACAGTGGAGAAGGAAGAAGTGTAGAACACTTGCTTCAATTTTTTACGGATAAATCGAGTGAACATGGTAGTATATCCTTTTCACATTATGGCATCAATTTTAGTTCGACGTTTAACATCGTGTTTGGATCCTATATATATCTTCTATACCTAAATAGCTAGCCCCCACTACTAGATTTGTCTACACATGCGTGCTTACACATCACCTCAATTATTTACAGCCTTCCGATCAAAATTGTGTGGCATCAAGGAATCATGCATGTGCTCATAAGTTACCTTTTGCATTAATGTAAATTATGCCACCTCATTGGTCATGCATGTCTTATTTTCCCAACACATGCATGCATTTTTTGCGTTAACCTATCAACTCAAACAATGCCACTTCATCAATCATGTCTTCTATTTGTGGGGATTTTTTTTCTCTTTTATACATCATTTTGCCACACACACTTCTTTTAAGTTTTATCATTTTTAACATGTAAAACTCTTACATTTAATTTCATTGGTTTTAAGCGCTAATTTATGGATTGGTTTTAACACGGTTCCCGCAGCAACGCGTGGGGCATCATCTAGTTGTAGCAACTCGATCAACACTTTGTTTAGTGGGAGTGTCAAATTTTTACATCTCTAAATAAACAACAAAATCCGACCTAAATAAATTAGCTATAAATTAGAAAGAATATTGTACATTTCCCCTCCCCACGTCCTAACTGCCATTAAATCACCTAACTTACCACTCGCCACCACACATTCACCCACCTACCTCGCGCGCCGGTTCGAACTCCCCTTATCCCCACCTATAGTAGATCGAGAAAACCCCCGCCGGCGACCGCTGCAGCCGCCTCCATGGAGAAAAGCCTCGGCTGGCAGAGAGCGATGATGAAGCTCGCCGGTGATGACGAGGGGTGGCGCGCCCAGTTGGCGGAGGTGTGCGGCTGGTTCCCCAGCACGGAGATGTTGGTCAACCATGCGCGTGGCCTCGTCAAAGTCCTCACCGACACCGAGAAGAAGCACGCCTTCCCCTACGGCTGCGGCGTCCCGCCGGCTCTCCTCCTCGTCTGGGCAATGCGAGAGGCCACGCTGAGCGACTCCCATGTTCAGCATGCAAGGTGGTGGATGTATCGCTCCACCACCATGATGCTGCGGCCAGATCCAGCACGCATCGCATCGATGGCGGAGCGCATCGACGTCGAGCTCGCTATCCCTGCGCCCGTGAGCCCGGACTACCAGGTCCGCCACGTGCCGAAGCCAGTCCTGCCATTGGGCTCTGACGTCGTGGAGGACGACGTGGACGAGGTACAACTCATCCCTGATGACCCCGAGGAGGGCGAGGAGGACGCCGTGCAGATGGTAGCGCCGGTTGCCGTCGAGGGTGGCAAAACAATGCCCATCGACATGGAGCTCCTTCCCCTGCACCCTGACATAGTGAAGGTGGAAGAAGAGGAGGTGGCTCAGGATCCGGTGGCGCCGGCAGTGGTTAAGAAGAAGGCTTCTCCGTGTGTGGTGTGCCGCTCACGCCGCCTCAAATTTCTGAAGAAGTGAAGATGGGCACAGTTGTTGAAGGAGGATGAAGCAGCTGGTTATCTTAAGTTAGGTATGCTGTTATATGTTTCAGCATATAAGTTAACATTATTTTGGGTTTGATGTTGGTTAGGTATGCTTTTATATGTAAGCATATAAGTAATGCAATCGGTACGGTTTGATCGGGTTCTTTGTGGCTGAAGAACTGAATATCTACTGCTCACCCTAAGTGCCAAGTTCAGTTAAATTTCTGAATATTGAATATGTATTGTTGCTTTTCTTCAGTGTTGCATGGAAGCTGCTAGATGTTGCTCCTATGTTGCAACAAGACAATGTACTAGTTTGCTACATAAATCAGTAGTGTTGCTAGGTGATGTGCCCATGTGCATCACATACCAAATATAGAACATGCCAAAAGTGCATTGTCTGTGAAATACAGGACATGCCAAAAGTGCATTGTCTGCCAAATATAGAACATGCCAAAAGTGCACTCTCTACCAATCATTATGGCCCCATGTTATTTATGTTGCAATCTCTGTTACACTTTGCCCATAAACTGAATAGAAAATAATTCAACATCATTTCGTCATGTCAATTACAATGATGTCAATAACTTTATGAACAATCTACTTGCTAACTATGACAGCAATCATAATGGCAAGCAGGCAAAGATACAGAAGACCTCCAAATCCTAAAATCCTATCCCTATAGAGCAATATCTGCTTGTGCATCTTAACCATTGCCCTCTTTTCTTTCTCATTCCTTTTAATTTCAGCTTCATATTCTGTAATCTTAGTCTCCAGTTTCTTGTTCTTCATGGCAAGATACTTAATGACTGACTTTGCTTTGCTATCCCACTCCCCATCAACCCATTCAACATACTCAGAAGTGATATCATCCTAAATAAATCATGAGAAATTCAAGTCATTTTATAACTGAACTTGTCGCTACAACCGTTAAACACTGAACTTTTTTGCAGCTTAACCGCAATAGCAGTACTAGTTTGAAGATCATGCTCAGTACACTAACCTCAAACACACATCCCCCGAGTGCGCTGCCAAAATTTTCTGCATCTATGCAGACACGGGCACTAGGAGTTTCCTGATGACCACATAGATGGAGCTTGTCATGGCCACAGGTGATGAATTATGGGCGATAATGCTGGGATGTAAAGAACAACGGTAAAGAACTTACCTTTTTGCCACCAAAGTGTAGCACTGAAGAAATCCTAGCCGTGGGTTCTCCCGGCCCGCCGCCGCCCACGAAACCCCCGTCCCCTGTTCCACTAGATCCGCCGCCGCTGCCTCCTGTGCCACTGAATCCGGCCCACCTGCTTGCAGGACCCAGGGTTCGACCTAACTTGCGGTCGCCACCGCTATTCTCGCCACAGCCGCCGCCGCCCGATGCCCAGCTCGCTTCATGCTTTCGCCGTCGAGATTTGGAGGCGCAAATAGAGAGGGAGGGCTAGGGATTTGGAAAGGGAAACGAGAAAAGGGGAAAGATCGATGTGAACCTGGCAAAATGGGCTGGTGTAGCGCTGCCGGGAAGATAGCCCCGCCTGTGGGGCCCCTCACGTGGTTAGATGGGCCGTGCCTGGCATTATGGTGAGTACATAAAAAGTTAATTATACATATAATAAAAAAACGACGGGTTTGTAAAACAAACTAGAAAAACATGATGCCTGATAACACATGATAGAGCCAACGAGCTGACATGACTAATTTTGATGAGTGTAATATTACATTTTGGCTTGATATATTTACTTATCTACCATGACTACTTTTCATATTAATGTGATAACGGGGAATTACTGGGAGATTATGCAAGATGATGACATGCAGATAGCTACGGCAGAATGCTAAGCTTGGTAGAGTTTAAAAAAAGTTAAGATTGTGAAATTTTTAAAATGAAACTTACGAGAGCAATTGAAGAGAAAAATAGAATATTATAAAAATTGGAGAAGGAGAAAAATATTAAGCAAGAACAGTTGATAAGTGAAGCCGTGAAAAATACAATTATAAAAAATTGGAGAAGGAGAAAAATATTAAGCAAGAACAATTGATAAATGAAGCCAAAACTTTATTGGTACGACCAAATTGTCTTCTCCGAGCGAATTTTATGACCGAATTGTCTTGTACGAGAAAATTGTCTGACAGACACATACACATGCATGTGCCCTGTTTATTACATAAAATGATAGAACCCCTAAGATAATCATGCCGTCGAAACCTTCGACCGGACTAAATCCAAACCACTAAAACTTCAATCTTGCATGCCGCATGGATTCTTCAGGCGCGCCTTTTGCTCGCGATTTCGTGAATTTTGTTCTTCACACACTCCATCGTGTTTGAAGGTGACATAATCAACTCTGCGACGAAACGTCTTCTCCTTGCGTCAATGGTGGCCTGCAAAAAATGACATAAAGGTTACATGAACCGAAGTTGCTAAACCACCATAGTAGCTAGTCTACAAACGAAAATAACAGCATACTTGTGTAAATTTGCGGTTGATTTTTTCCCCATCCCAATGTTCTAGACATTCTGTGAAAAAAAGGCCACAAGAGTTCCTGGTACATATGCAGACATTAGCGGTGGGCAATACAAAAATGTGTGTTGTTGTTTGATTGTGCATGATGTCCTATTAACTCACCCATCCTCTTGCTGGGGTATGTCATACTCCTTGATAGGCCACTTACTTACGTCCGGATATTTCCCTGGTGTAATGAGATTTGCCTGACGCATATCGTGTGCTATAGCCATTCGCTATAAAGAGGATAGTGTTAAAGAACAATCATAGACAATATGTAAGAGCAATGGTACAAATGTTGGTTACATTACCAGTGCTTTAACAGTCCTCTTAGTTAGGTCCAGAGGATAGAGCGAATCGAGAACTTGGAATTCTTTCTTGATCATGTGCATGACCACAGTCATCCAGTGGCTATTGTCGATATTCAACGCGATATACGTCTACAGTGCAAAAAACCATTACGTAGCAAAAGAAATACTTGATGAAGTATCCTCTAGTGATGAATCACAAACATTATGTACCTTATCACGCACAGTATACTCTTTCGTGACTCTATTAACTGCCCCAGCTTTGGTCAGAGCACTATCCATGTTGCAGCAAGATGGCAATGGATCGTCATTTGCGATAGCACGATCTACAAGGAATTTGGACCTCCACGCTGGACAGAGGTAACGATCATGACCAACACGCAGCACCAAATGTCCCATATAAGCATCAATAACCTGCATAGAATATCAGCGCATTACATGTTGAGAGTTGAGACATAGAGTTTTGAGCATTTTAAAAATAGGACATGCAAGTAGTACTTACATCGTCCGACAGCCATCTATGGCCTAGTACCGGTAGAATCCTTTCGGAAGTCAGAGTTATGCCACAGCCTTCACTGTAGTAAACTTTTTTGTTCTTGTTCTTCTCAGTGCTAGCAGCTAACTCGACAAATGAAACAGTAGCATCAATTATTTCCGGCGTCAACTCATCTACCACAACCTCCGGCACATTATTGTTCGAAAATAGAGCTGCATGAAATAATATGAACGTAAAAAATGGTGATCATATGCATTGGTAGTAAATAAAAAATTAAGAATGTTAGTTACGATACCTCTAGTAGCAGTACTAGTACCAGAGGCTCTCTGACCATGGCTGGTACGCCTGCCGGGCTTGTCAAGTGCGAAGGGGGATTCAAATTTCTTGGGAACGGTCCGCTTCCGCTTACCGGACATAACCTCGTCATCCTTATCGATTGCTGCACCCTTTTTTCCATTCGCCTTAGCCATGAACTTGCTGACAGAAGATGGACAAATGTCTATGTCCGATGAAGGTGCTACAGTAGAAGTACCAACCACCCAAGGGTTTTCCGGTGTAGCCCCACATACATCATTACGCTTAAAAGCTGAAGCTTCCTTGTGTCCATTCAGCTTCGGTGGGGTTTTCTGTTTCGAACACTAAATCGTGTGAACATTTCTGGACGAAAAAATTTAAACGAGAAAATTATAGACAGAAAGATAAATACATAGTACCTCAGGTACGGTTTTATGGTAGGGAAGCACTATATCAGGCTGCGTCATGTCAATGATCGGGTGTCCATCACTGTCCATGTCTTCCTTGTACACGAATTCCTTCTTTTCATATGGACCATTCTCGAACGAATCCACTTCGTCCGGATCATTCTCCGCGGATGGCACGACAGTAGCCGGCTTGTACATGACACCTGCTTTGTTCAACTTCTCCAACAACCTCTACAATAGAAATATAAACTTAGTAATGGTAGCATGGTTTAAAATAGCAAACATACTCTAAACTATAAAGTTTGGGTGTGACACCTCAGCAACTATATCAGGGATTTGCCTCATCTCGGTGTGTATGAAGTCCATGCACCGCTTCATTACAAGCTCCATCAAATCTTCCGACCATGCGGCTGTCGTCGACTTCTTTGCGTTTCCAGTTACAGGCTTGGTTTTTGGCTTCATGGTAGGCGCATTATTTGGGATGTCGGGCTCCTGAGCCCTATACTCCTGGGTGATATTATTTTCGATCTGCATGCGATATTGAAGTACATGTGATGAATAAAAAATAAATAGTATTAAGTTACAAAACATTTAAGAAAGACGAAACACAATGACTTACCCTTACGTTACCACGGCCACGCCCATTATCAGAGTCGAACCTATCTCTCCTAGTGGCTGCACCTTCGGTCCAGTTCCTCATAAGAGGTTGTATGGACAAGTTGGGATTATAGGCGCATTCGCCTTGGACCGGTTGCACCTTCTCCCAGTACAAGTACTACAAAAAAATATAAGGATTTAGAGTTAGTAAAATACAACACATAAAATTGCAATGATATGATAATTGAAATTATGCAACAGGTCTGATATGTGTACCTCCAAGAGAGCCAAATTGCCTTTCGGCCATTGGCGCAGGTGTTTGCCTTTCTTCACTATGCGAAGGCAATCAAGGAGAACACGCATGGTGAAGGCATTCCAGTTAATCTTTGAAATACGTTTCACATCATAGACCAAAGCGTAGTACTGCTTTGGCACAATCTTGCTTAACATGGGAGCAATAATTGTTCCTAACAGGACCAGCACTACTTTGCGAAGGAAATCGTCGTCGGTGGCTTTACTTTTAATTATGTCCTCAATGAGATTATCTATCACTATGTTTTCTGATGTCTTACTGAGAAATTGTGGCGGCACCCGCTCCTTCATCTCCTCGCCTTCTTCAGTCAGAATGTCCGAAGCGGACAATCCTTGGTTCTCGAGGTTAAAGATGCACTCGACGTCGACCGCACCGAGAGTCACCTCCCCAACCTGCTCTTGTATAATGAATCTGCCCGTGCTGGCCTGAAAATTCTCAATCATATACCTAATCAGCAGGGTACGCATCTTAATAGATGGTATCTGCAGCATGCTGCGCAATGATGTATCAGCCACTCTAGCGCGTTGACCGCTCAATAGATCTGCAACAAGCTTGCACCATTTCTCCATTGCGCATACAATTTCTCCATTCAGCTCGTCCATCCTGTTGAAAGAAAATATATAACTTCGTGACATTAGCTAGCACTAAAGCAAAAATAACAATAGGCATGCAAAAATATAAAACTTTCTGGCAGTAGCTAACACTAATGCAAAAATAACACTAATGGAAATACAAAACTATCACCATGTATACTGCAACATGCAGCCAAGTGTGTGCTGACATGAGGCAATAAAAAAATAACTAAAATTTGTAATTGAATTTACTTGCATCTGATAAAGTTCTTTGAGTATCATATAAATTATATAATCAATAAAATTAATATGGTAAACTATTACTTATTCGTCTGGTTGTCTTACTAACAGGGTGACAAATTGTTCAGCTGTAAATAAACTAGAGTCTATAGCAATGGTACCTATTTGAGGTTCATCAACATCTAATGTTAATAACTCTTTAATGTTCTATGTGCATAATATTATAATTGGATCGTGTGACAAAAATATAATTGGATCTTGTGACAAAAAATGTTTTGTGTCATGCTTCTCGAGAAACAACATCTAATTCTACCATGCTATGAAAGAACCAAAGAATGTTTTCATCTACGCCATCTGGTCAGAACGCATCTAGTCCAGTTCATACTAGTTGAAATTATGTGGTAAACCTAAGTCCATCAAAGCAACAAGACGGAGTAAGTAGCTTGCTTTGAAGGCGCGAGGGAAAGAGGACAATTTACTTGATCTGTCGACGAAGATGAAAGAAGTCGGCGATGCGTTCTCGACGTAGTTCGTCGAGGTCGGCCTGCACGTGCGGACGACCTTGATCTTCTAGGGGTTTTTGTGGCGTGTGGGATGCGGCGGACGGAGCTGTCGACGCCTCGCCGGCAGGAGCCGATCTAGTCGACGACATGTGCGAGGAGGAGGAGATTATATACGAGGTCGACGCCTAGGTCGTCGTAACTTCCCTGTGGCCAATCTCGCGATCTATATTTTCCTCCGTTGAAGCAAGGCTGAACGTGCTCCTCAATCGTAGGGATTAGGAACATATGGATTAGCACGATCCCAGAATTGTGTAATAGAATGGCAAATACTCCCATGATCGACGTGCGTGTGATCGACGTGCATGGAAAGCGCATCGTTGTGGGCTCCACAATATGGATCCGACACTTATTTGCGGTCTGGGCCGACCCACCTACCTGCATTGTTTCTTCCCTCAAAATAAATATCATTTGTTCATCCCTAAAAAAACTCTTTGTGACACGTATTAGTTATTGTATACTTGTATATGTTCAACAATATTTATAGTATCTCTATCATTTCTACAATATTATACATGCATCGAGTGTCGGAAATGAACGATACTTGTCATGCATGCATGCCATGGTCATCGTAGGTTACGGCTTAAGTTTGGGATCATTTCGTGAGATCGTAAAGAAGAATAGATACAGGGTATCAAACCTATAGAGTTTTTGCTTCAAAGGTACTTCGATCGAGATATTGGACATAGAATGCCACTCTTTAAAAAGGAAAAAAAGGTTACGCATAAACCACTTTCAGACCTGCCCTCCGGTAGACCCGAATGGTCCTACTTGTACATGGTGCATGTGGAAGCATGCATGAGATGACCCCAACTTTTGGGAGCATGTGGGCTTGGCCTATGTGGTCCCCCAGGCAAGGTGTGCACGAATTCGGACACAAAACGCACGTTGCGTCACGTGGGGGCAGTGTTGTAGGGTTTTGTCGCCAGAAAACCCTAGAAATTGCATCGAGTGTCGCATATGAACGATACTTGTCACGCATGCAAGCCATGTTCACCATAGGGTATGCATGAAGTTTCGGATCATTTGGTGGGACCGTCAACGAAAACCAATTTCAGACCTGACCTCCGG
>LT934122.1:50790855-50806830 GCA_900231445.1 Triticum turgidum subsp. durum | reverse complement strand
GTTACCAAATGGCCCGTCCGGAATGCGGTCATTTTTTCGACCACCTCCAAATGACCTCACCTTTTGCACACATGATATATTGCACAAAAAAAGGTGGGTTCCAAAGGTTTTATATTTTTTTGAATTTTTTATTAATTTATAATGCCCTCTAGACTGACTGGTCAAAACATTGGTCTATACCTCAGGGGGGCATTGTAAAAAATTCTTTTTCCAAATTTTCTTTCATAGCCATGATTGGCACATGTGGGTCACCATGTTCGAGAAAGTTTGTGTGATTTGGAGGTGGTGGGAAAAATCACATTTTTTCAAAAACTAGCTTAAGTTAGACCAAATCACATTTTTGATATGATTGGCACATGTGGGTCACCATGTTCAAGAAAGTTTGTGTGATTTGGAGGTGGTGGGAAAAATCACATTTTTCAAGAACATTTGGGTCACAATTTTTGAATTTTATGAAATGAAGGAATATGTGCTCAGTTATTGGAATATTTGATCATATGTTGGAGTATTTGCTATTTTTGCTTACTCAAATGAAGGAAAGATGTCATATGTGTCGACGAACAATTTCCGCTTACTACACTAAAAAACATTAATTTACTTAACCCAAAGTTTTACATTTGGTCAATTTTGCTTATGGGCAGAGCATGTTGCACATGGCCACAGCCTGGGAATTTATTGCACCATTGCCACAGCATGTTCCACATGGCCGCAGCATGGGAAGTGTTTGCAGCATGCCTGATCAGTGAAGCAACACTAATGCGGCATGTGTGATCATTGCAGCCGCTAAATTGAAGGAAATCATACAACTACGGAACCATAATGGAAAATTTAAGGGACACAAATATAGATAGAAATATATACTACTGCCATAGATAGCAGCATCCACACAGCACACTTGCTGATGCAGACCACTACCATATTAGATATGTTTCGACCGCACATCACAGTACTGCACTTAGATAAAGTTCATACTAAATTACCACCACAAGTTTCCACCATCAGAATACCACACAAAGTTCACCAAAAGGACTGAGCCTTCCTACATCATACGCAACGAGGGTCTAGGGCAACTACACGTCAGGGTTTCAGGACCTTGTGGAGGGCAGAATGCTGATCCCTAATCTTGTAGTCATGACTGGTGATGGATGTAGCCCGACAATGCTCCATCAGATGCTCCAGCAACCCAGACCTGGGCTTGGGCCTGCTGTAGTAGGGGCACCGGTACTTGTCAGACCTCCAGTTGTAGTACCTAGCAGCTCCTTGGGCCCTGATCTTCAGCACCTCCTTCTCTTCAAAGGACTCGACATTCCCCTCGACCACATCATCTCTAGATTGATACTACACACATTAATGACTGACATTAATACATTATGCATTCAAATACTATAAACATCTAAAACTATGTCAATGCACAAATAACATTTCAGCTAGGCCTTACCTCGTACGGCTCATCCTCATCACTGTCATAAGGGTAGTAGCCAGATGAGTCCCACTTCCTCTTCTGGCCAACAAGATCCTCCTTCTGCTATATTGTCAACCAAGCAAGTCATTTACAAGGAATATAATTGCACTTCAAATAATGTCATGCCAAACAAGTTGATTTTGCATAATGATGGAAAGCTCCTAACTATATTTCATACACTATATATGAAGCTATATACATACTAAACAATTATCTTATGAAAATACAAGTTCATTCATATAGACATAGAATTTCAGTTTTTGCTTTTGAACATGCATATGAAGGTATAAATGAATATCATTCCTCTCTTATTAACCCATGATATAGCAGTTTTTGACAGACAATGCAAATAGGACCTTTATATATAACTTCACAAACATGTCAGGTTTTCATTTCATTTGTAAATCTTAATAAATATTTAGTTCAGAGCAGTTCTCAATGATCACTCATAAGTCAGAATAAGTGAAATGGTGAAGCCTAACTCCTACATCTAATTAAAATACCTTAACTCCAACATCTAATTAAAAACCACTAACTCCTAGATCCACTGGAACATTGAATCACAAAATTTACGTACATATATCATTGGATATAAATGAATCCACTACAAATAACACTAACTAATACATCTAATTAAAATATCATAACTCTTACTTCTACTACATCATTCAGTCACACCATTTAATTACATTTATCTCTGCCTATAAATGAATCCAATACAATAGAAACCTAACTAAACATATAATTAAGAAACACTAACTAGTACATCTACTGCATCATTCAATCACAGAATCTATATAACTGTCTATAAATGAATAATACAAATAACCCTAAACTAACCAACTAATTAAAAAAACATAACTACTACATCTACTGGATTATTCAATCATACATCCTACATATAACTGGCTATAAATGAATCCAATACAAGAAAACCCTAAGTAAACATCTAATTAAAAAACCCTAACTACTACATCTACTAGATGATTCAATCACAGATTCTGTATATATCTATTTATAATTGAATCCAATACAAATAAACCTCAAAAACCATAACTACTACATCTACTGGATGTGATTCAATCACAAATTCTACTTATCAGTGGCTCTAATTGAATCCAGTACAAAAAATTCCCAACTAAACATGTAATTAAAAAACCCTAACTACTACATCTACTGGATGTGATTTATTCACACATTCTACATATCAGAGGCTATAAATGAATCCAATACAAATAAACCCTAACTAAACATCTAATTAAGAAACCCTAACTAGTACATCTACTGGATGTGATTCAATCACAGATACAACATATCTATGGCTCTAATTGAATCCAATACAAAAAATCCCCAACTTAACATCTCATTAAAAAACCCTAACTACTTGATCTACACAATGTTCAATCACAGAATCAACTAAACATCTAATTAAGAAACCCTAACTAGTACATCTACTGGATGTGATTCAATCACAGATACGATATATCTGTGGCTCTAATTGAATCCAATACAAAAAATCCCCAACTTAACATCTCGTTAAAAAACCCTAACTACTTGCTCTACTGGATGATTCGATCACAGAATCAACTAAACATCTAATTAAGAAACCCTAACTAGTACATCTACTGCATGTGATTCAATCACAGACACAACATATCTGTGGCTCTAATTGAATCCAATACAAAAAAAATCCCCAACTTAACATCTCATTAAAAAACCCTAACTACTTGATCTACTGGATGATTCAATCACAGAATCGAAACTTAACCTTCACTCAAACATCTATAAACCCTAACTATCAGAAAGGGATGCAGCAACTAGCAACTACAAAAAACACTAACACCCAAAACTACTGCTTAACGGGGGTAACAGCAACGGAGGGGACTGCTGGCAAGGATTACCTGCAGGTCCACGTGCTCGCCGCCGGCCTCCGCAGGTCCATCAGATGGGCCGCTCGACGCCGTCACGCCAAGCACCGGCACGGCTGAGTCCGCCACGGCGGAGTCCGCCACGGCCACCTTCTTCTCCTCCAGATCCGCCGCCGCAGCGACCGATCCAGCGCGTGGGGATGCAGCAGCTCCTGCACCTGCGCCGCCGACGAGGGTCTGCACGACATCTGCCACGGTCTCCACGCCAGTCTTCTGCAGATCTCCGCCCGCGATGGCGGCTTCGCGACGGCCTTGCTCCATCCAAGCCAGAAGCAAGCAGGAGAAGAGAGGGAGGCGGCAGTGGTGAGCGAGCAGGTGGGGTGGCCGGTGAGGGAGATGATGAGGCAGAGCAGAGAGGAGGGAGAGGGAGGCGATTTGGGGGAAATGGGGTGGGCGATGCGGCCGATGCCCGTTCCCCTCTTATACTAGGGGGCTTTTTCTGGAAACTACCCACGAACACGTGCACGCGCACGACCGCGGGGAAACGCAACCGCCAGCGTATAATACACGTACACGCCCGGCGTACAATAGTACACGGGCCGGCGCGGGCTCATACAGGGCTCTACGACTGGTCTACGCGCGCTATACACCCACCTGAAATGACCATCGTGCCCCTCATTACGAACCGCAATCGACGCATCTGGACCGTCCTTGTGTTTTTCCCACTCGCGTTCAGCCCAGGGGGAGCACCGGAGCAGAAACGATCCCCAACGGCACGTACCTTCAAAGAAGGCGCCGACCAAGCCACCCTTCAACATCTACGACTGTAACAGTCCATGAGGCTCAACACGATGTCCAGGAGTTGGTCGGCGGTGTAAGATTGGGCCAAAAATAAAGAATGACAGCTCCCAAGTAACCAAGCAACAGGCTATCGCCCTCCAAAGAGAAAGAACAAGGCGCACAAGAGTTCTGCCGAAAATTTGTCTGCAATTCTTCAACGTTTTGCCACTCGGCCACCATCTACTCCCTCGTTCCTAAATATTTGTCTTTTTAGAGATTTCAAATAGACTACCATATACAGATGTATATAGACATATTTTAGAGCGTAGATTCACTTATTTTGCTCCGTATGTAGTCATTTGTTAAAATCTTTATAAAGACAAATATTTAGGAACGGAGGAGGGAGTAGGAAATACACCAAACGGAACCAGCCTCCAAACTACGTCACGGTGAACAAGTTTTCACATGTAGTTCGACCTACTTACTATCTTGTCTTGTGTCCTAAAGATGTATTACTCCTGCCTGCAAAAACTCTATATAAAAATATCAACAAAAACATAACAACTCACCTACAGATCACCACACACTGATCCATGTTGGCATCATGTATAAACTCTACTATTATCAAAATATCTACTCACACAAAACTCAAGAGAACACCACACGCACAGATCGACATGGCACGGCGGGCTGCCGCGCACTACCTGCTAGATGTATGCTTTCACAAAAGCGCGCCAATACAGCAGAAGTAGTGCATTTACAACAAGAAAAGCAAACCAAAACAGTGAGGAAAACAACCATGGACGCGTACACAACAACACCGGAGCATTAGGGTGAATACTACCAGTGGCGGAGCTTGAATGGAAAAGCTGGGCGGGCCAGACTAAAAGGAGAGGACAATTTTTTTTGAAATTCTGAAAGCTTTTTGATTCTTCGCGCTTCTAAAATCTGTGATGACATTATCTTGGTTTTTTTTTTCAATTCGAGCAATGGCAACATGATCTTTCTCAATTTGAGTTATGTCATTCCTTTTCCTGTTAAAAACCATATCAATTCTTTTCTTGAGTCTGATTTTCTTTGCCCATTACTACCTACGTTGCAATTTGTATAAGATGAGGACTGCATTATGTGCCAAAGATCATGTTGCTTTTTTAATAGCATGTTTAACAACCTGCATCATTCCGACTATGCACATAACTCAAATTGTACATGTTGCCAAATATCATGTTAATTTTTTCAGTTCATTGCATGTCATGCAGACTCAAATCAGGACTGCATTTTGTGCCAACAAACATGCATAAGATGTACTCAACTGAAAAAAAGAACAGGCTAATTTGGGTGAAAGATAGTAGTGTACGTGCTGCTGTGTATGTGCAGCTATGCAGTGGGCACTTGCGCCAGCAGTGGGTTGAGCTGGAGAGAGGAAGGGGGGATGAGCTGCCTGCCTGAGAGGAGATGTGTCGCCTGGTTAATAGGCTCGGCAGGTGGGTTGTGCTGGGAACATGCATAGGTAAAAAAAACTATCATATTCCCGGGCGGGCCATGGCCCGGTCTGGCCCCAACAAAGCTCCATATTCTCGAAATCATCTACGGTCAAGCTGGAGACTATTGACATCTGGATTCAAATTCATGACGTGCCAGATTTATATGCTCATCTAGTTAGGCCTCTGGCAGCTAAGGTGGGCGAGGTTCTATTTGTTGAAACTCAATCCCATGATTTCACAGGGAATTTCTACCGTGTCTGGGTGCGCATCAATGTCCACAACCCACTAAAGAACGCGGTTTCAATGATCCGAGAAGGACAGAGACAGATTTACAAGGTCAAGTACGAGAGACTGCCTGATTGGTGTGCCGTCTGTGGGATGTTGGGACATCTTTTCAAAGAGCATGGCAATGGGATTCATCCCACCTCCGCATTAGTCTTCAAAGAGCTTCGGGCTGAATGGTTCATGAACAACAGAAGGGGCCCTGGCGAGGGAAGGGCACGCCGAGGGGGCCGTCGTGGCGGCCGCTCTGGAGGTAGATCAAGGAGCGAGCCCGAAAGTGGTCTGGCTACCACCCAATACCAGGATAGCACCCAAACAGAAGCTGCTGAGACGTTGGAGAAGATAGACGTGGACATGTTTGATCCCAGTAGGAAGAGGACGAACCCCGTTTTTGCTAATGAAACTGATAAGTCAATTGGGAGAGCAGTTGATGCAATAGCCAACAGCAGCATGACGGTTTTCGGGCTGGAGTTAGCGGTAGTTCACCAAAGTTCAACTCCCATAAGTCCCACACCAAAGAGGGAATCGAAGAGGAACAAGACTAAAGAGGACGGTAGGAGCGGCCCCGACGGGGAATAACTTATTGGCGGGCTCCCTAGAGGAGCGCCGCCGGGCCCAATGAGTGTCCTGAGCTGGAACTGTCGTGGCTCGGGCAACGCTGCGACAGTTCGCGAGCTTCACGGCTTCGCGGAGATATTTGCCCCTACCCTTCTTTGTATCATAGAAACACAAGTTGATAGAGGAAGGGTAGAGAGTTTAGCTGCAACTTTTGGTTATGATAACGGCTACGCTGTGAGTAGTCAAGGTAGAAGCGGAGGTCTAGGGATTTTTTGGAATAATTCAATAAATGTTGAGATTTTGGGTTATTCACCGTATCATATTGATTGCTTGATTGTGGAGGAGAACTTGAATCCGTGGAGGATGACATTAGTATATGGGGAAGCTCAGGCCCATTTGAGGCATCAAACGTCGGACACTTTAAAAGGGATTAGCAATTTGAGAGATGACCCTTGGCTGTGTATAGGAGATTTTAATGAAGTTCTATGTCCGAAAGAACAAGAAGGAATAGGAGAAAGGAGTAACACTCAGATACAGGGCTTTCGAGAGGCCGTGGACATTTGCATGCTTATGGATATAGGCTATCAGGGACAATTCTGGACGTATGAGAAGAAAGTCAGGGGAGGGAGTTACACCAGGGTGAGGCTTGATCGAGCGTTGGCAACGGCTGCTTGGAATGAACGTTTCCTGACGGCTCATCTGAAACATCTTACGGCGGCCTCCTCGGATCACTGCCCGATCTTACTTACCATGCATGATGGGCCGGTAGCCAGAGCACCGAGATCATTCAAGTACGAGGTTATGTGGGACATGCACGAGAACCTGAGCGACACTCTGCTCCAGAGCTGGACATCAGGCGGTGCCACAACAAGAATGAATGAGCTGCGGGTCAAACTAGGTCAGGTGGTTGCAGACTTGGGACGATGGAACAAAAACACGTTCAGGTCAGTTCGTAAGGAGATCATGGGGCTCAAATCAGAACTCGAACGCTTGAGGAGTAACCCAGCAAGGACGGGGCCTTCTCATGTAGAGCTGAAAATTAATGAGAGGTTGTTTGAACTGTTTCATAGGGAGGAACTGATGTGGAGGCAGCGATCGCGGCTGGAATGGTTGTCGGCAGGAGACAGGAACACTCGTTTTTTTCATCTTCGTGCAAGTCAGAGGCGCAAGAGGAATATGATCAAAGCTCTAGCCAATTCTTTGGGGGTGATCGTTGATGATCCTGGAGCGTTGAGAGCGATGGTTTCAAATTTTTACCAAAGTCTTTACACGTCCGAGGGTGTCAGTGGATTGGATCAGGTCCTATCCAAAGTGCCGACAAAGGTAACTCAACAAATGAATGATATACTTTTAGCTCCATACACTAATGAGGAGGTGAAGACAAGCCTTTTTCAGATGTTCCTGACAAAGGCACCGGGGCCTGATGGGTTTCCGGCTCACTTCTATCAGCGTCACTGGGATATATGTGGAGAAGAGGTGACCCGTGCAGTTCTCAGGATTGTCAGAGGCGAGGAAAGTGCAGAATGCGTGAATGATACGGTTTTGGTACTAATTCCAAAAGTTTTGAACCCGACTCAGCTAGCACAGTTTCGTCCCATTAGCCTGTGCAATGTCATCTACAAGATTGCTTCAGAAGTAGTTGCCAATAGACTTAAAAAGATACTACCGGATATCATCTCCCATGAGCAGTCAGCCTTTTTCCCCGGTAGGCTAATCACAGACAACATAATATGTGCTTATGAGTGCCTACACTTTATGAAGCGGAATAAGTCCAAGTCCAATAATTACTATGCGCTGAAACTTGATATGATGAAAGCATATGATAGGCTTGAGTGGGATTATCTGCAGGCCATGATGGAGAGATTGAGTTTTGCACAGTCGTGGGTTGATACAGTTATGAGCATGGTTCGTTCTGTCTCTTTTTCAGTTATGTTTAATGGTGAGAAGCTTGAACACTTTGTGCCATCCAGAGGTATTCGGCAGGGAGATCCCATTTCCCCTTATCTTTTCTTAATTGCAGCAGAGGGCCTTTCGTGCCTTTTAAAATCCAGTTTCGAGTCGTCAGGTCTTGAGGGAATCAAGGTGGCTCCTACAGCCCCGGGTGTGAACCACCTCCTCTTCGCTGACGATAGCCTGTTGCTTTTTAAGTCTAGTACGGAGGGTGCGACTGCGGTATCTAGCCTGTTGGAAAAATATTATAATGCTTCTAGTCAGAAGATCAATAATGACAAGTCATCTATATTTTTCAGTAAGGGCTGCCCACGACAGAGAAGAGATGCAGTCAAGGACATTCTGCTTGTTCACAATGAGTCGTTGAGTGATAGATATCTGGTAATGCCTACTGATGGTGGCCAAGCAAAGACGGGAAAGTTTAAGTATCTCAGAGACCGGATATAGGAGAAGGTAAGAGGATGGATGGAGAAACTTTTATCAGCTGCAGGGAAGGAGGTACTGATTAAATCGGTGGCTCAAGCAATACCAGTATACTCAATGGCATGCTTCTGTTTGCCGAGAGGACTATGTGACAATATTACATCGATCATTCGATAGTTCTGGTGGGGGAGCAAACAAGGCAAACGAAAACCTGCATGGGTGGCGTGGGACGTGATGACACACCCCAAACATTTGGGAGGTTTGGGATTCTGGGACATGGAGATCTTTAACCTGGCCTTGTCGGCACAACAGTCGTGGAGGCTTTTGCAGGACCCCTCCTCTTTAAGTGCACGAATCCTCAAAGCCGCTTACTATTCGCATGGAACAATTCTTGACGCTGAGCTGGGTAGCCACCCCTCACAAATTTGGCGTGCCATCAACGACGGGAGGGATGTCCTGAAGCAAGGACTAATCAGAAGAGTAGGCAACGGAGCGTCTGCGCATATATTGGAGAATAACTGGCTTCCCAGGGCTGGTCCAATGAGGCCCATCACAGCACTGGTGGCGACCCCCCCCATGCTCGTTTCTGAGCTAATTGAGGCCTCGATGGCCAGCTGGAGAGAAGAGCTAATCCGGTCAGTTTTCATTCCCTTTGATGCAGATGCTATCTTGGCAATACCATTGTGCACACGTAATGTAGAAGATTTTTGGGCTTGGAGTGCCGAACGCCGGGGCGCCTTCTCTGTTAAGTCCGCATACCAAATGGTGCTGAACACCAAATACCAGAGAGAGAATTGGATAGATGAAAATGTCGGAGCCTCTAATATGACTTCCCAAGGGAAAGCATGGACCTCACTGTGGCATACTAAAGTTCCATCGAAGCAGAAATTTTTTGCATGGCGTTTAGCCCAGCACTCAGTGCCGACGGTGGATGTTCTACACCACCGCAATATGTCTCAGTCTCCTCTTTGTGCGCTGTGTGGAGCACCGGACTCATGGAGGCACGCATTACTGGATTGCACCATGTCAAGGTGCATCTGGGCTTTATCTGATGAGCATCTGGTTGAGAAGATGAGCTTGAATAGTGATGCTAATGCGAAGAACTGGCTTTTCACTATGCACGAGGTTCTTGATCACACAAATTTTGTGAAGCTAATCATATCACTCTGGGCTGTGTGGCGAGCAAGGAGAAAGGCCATCTACGAAGATATATTCACTAGCCCAATGTCTACTCACCAGTTCATCATCTCGTACCTGAATGATCTCAAGAGTGTTGAATCAACGGGACGGACGGCTAGTGTCCAACCTACTTCGAGGCCAAAGCAGTGGCTTCGCCCTCCGACGAGCCTAGCGAAGATCAATGTTGATGCAGCAAAAAGAGGTAACCAGGGAAGGGGTGTTGTAGCTGCAGTATGTCGGGATCAGAACGGTCTCTTTCTCGGGGCCTCGACGATTGGTTTCAGCGCAATTGGTGATCCCACGACACTGGAGGCTTTGGCGGTCTGAGAGGCTCTAGCTCTTGCTCAAGATTTGCATGAACAAAAAATTCATGTTGCTTCTGATTGCAAGGTGGTGGTGGATGACATCAAGCAAGAGTGCTTGGCAAGTTATGGTGCGATAATACATGAAATACTAGAGTCTAGTAGGTACTTCACTACTTGTAACTTTGTTCATGAGTTTAGGAGCTCGAATCTCGAGGCTCACAATCTCGCGAAGCATGTTTTGAAGTTAGGGGTGGGCCGCCATGTTTAGTTAGGGCACCCCGGAAGCCTTTCTTTCATCCCTGCAAACGCTGTGACGTCTTAATAAAGCTTCGTGGGATTGTCTAAAAAAATAGTTTTGCGACTATGAATAAATCATACTTGCATGAAGCAATCACAGTTCCCATCCCTAACGTCTACTCCAGGAAGCTGTCATGATTAAGGCCCGCTTGATGATGTGCGAGGAGGGCTGTGATATTAAGGCCCGCTTGATGATCTACAAGGAGGGAGGAGGGCTGTGATAGCTACCGGATCAAAGATGAGTGTTCCCTTAGCACAAAGAGAAACACAACCACAAGTATGCGTGTTTCGCGAGCTACCAGCACCAAGGTAGCCCCAACAGAAGAGGCAGCAAAAGAAAAACGCGCCCAAGGAAGCAAAAGAGAAAGCCGCCCAAACTGATCTCCCCCATCTCCGCACTCTTCACAACATAGTCATCGATGATCAACTACAACGCTTTGAAGACAATGCACAAGAGTTGCTCAGCCGCACAAGAATAGATCAAGGCCAAGGAATAATAATAGAAATAGAAAAACAACAAAAAGCAAGCCTTCAGCAAGACAGGTCAAGGCGAACAAGGATCCTCAAAACAGTTTGTCACCATCGAAAGCCAGGACGTGCATCCAGCAAAAACTTCAATATTCTCTCCACAGGAAATAAAACCACCAAGAACAAGAGTAGAAGAACTAGCTGCATCTCTCTACCACTACATCACATAGATGAAATCAATAGGAGGATCAACATCTCAGGTCTAAGAAGAGAACAAGAGCTTCACAATTCTGGATCCAGTACCCAGTATCACTATGCGTTGTAGATCATTCATGAATGTACCAACTAGATGTACCCTTTCCTTTTATGAACTACTTCACCATGAATCAAATCTTGGGACAATTTATCAAATATTACCGAAAACTAAATAGCTCATCAATACATGTGGCGCGGCGTGCCGCCGCGCACTACCCGCTAGTAATAAGTAATGGGACAATGCCATCAGCAACACCGGAGAGAGGTGCCGGGCCAAGGGCTCCTCCAGTTGGTTTTTCCCAAATCCACATTGACGCCAGGGTCTGAAATTCAAACAGTCATGGCTCGGCGCAGCGGTTGCACAGACCAGCGGCCTGCATGACCCAACGTCCCTAGAGGTGATAGCATGTCGTGAGGGCTCTCTCGCTAAAGACCTAGGTCTTTAGAGATGTATTATCACATGTGATGCCAATCAAGTGATTCAGGAAAATTGAGAGTAATAGTGGAGGCCATATGGACAGATTATCACAGAGATTAAGGCGAGAGCTGGAAATATTACTTCTAACTAAATCTTTGAAGGTTGGGCAGCAAGTATAGAAGCAATGTTGAGGAAATCGTTAACTGGTAGTTGCTTGCTCAACTTGGGAGTAGCGATTAATCGATGAATCCGCTTATTAACTAGATTAATCGTCCAACCATTAATCGGCAGGATTTTAAACTCAATAGAAGAAAATTGTGCAAGAAGAAATAATCTACATTGCAAAAATGAAGAAAATAGCATCATTTTCTTTTCTCAATAGATCTAAAACATGTATACAACAACAATCGTTAACAAATATCCACGTGGGCATAAAAAATCATCAACAAACATGTATGCAACAACATTTTTTTTTGCTGATTTCCGCCTGGGCCCCAATTCCAGGGGATGGCAGCCACACAACAACGGTAGATAGAGGGAAGGTGACAGCAACCGTGCTGGGCATCTGAACAGGTCGGTTGCTGGTGGTCTCAGGTCCCGAAGAAGGATGGGAAATAGAAGCATGCAGAGGAGGGGAAGTGGCATTGCACTAGCAAAGACCTGGCCAACCACCATCTAGGCTGGGAGGGGATGAGAGGAGAGGGAAGGATGGGAGAAAGGCCAGCTATTTAGGAGCGAGATGGGACTGGGAGGGGATATGGGCCAAATAATCGGGCTTTATTTGCCCACGAGTTAACTGCATGCAGTGATTAATCGGGCTAACAACCGATTAATCGGCCTGACAGACCATTTAATCGGCCTTGCAAGTTAACGCGATGAATAGTTGTTATTCGACTCGGCCATAGCGATTAACTGGCCAATTATCTGATTAATCTGATGAATTCTTGAACAGTGTATAGAAGCACATAGCTTAGCAAAATTTTGGTATTCTGTAGATAGGGGTCGCCACATGTGGCTTGTTCAACCCATAATCTCCAATAGTTGTAAGATAGTTGTTGGTAAACTTTGCCACATAGAATTTTTGATGATGTGTCGTACAATAAATGAGGAAAGAGAGGAAGGTTGTATGTACATGAACCAACACCCCTTGCACAAGCTCTAATGTAGAATGAGAGAGCACCTTATTTATTATTTCACATCATATTGGGCAAACTAGATACAACCCATTGAAGTTGTTGTATATTAAAGGATTGGTTTATGACATGGCATATTTTACCAACAAGCTAACATACAAACTGTTGAAGATGCCCTAACCAAACTTGTATCCCACTATCTTGGATTATTCTGAATAAAGTTTGGCATTACACCTCAAAAAACTACCAGCGATGGAAAACATGTGGCCCCTAATTGGTACTTTTGCCCCACAGATAACTTGAGTCTACGAATTCTGTGGCGGTCCTTGGGCAGTGCCAGCCACTAGTAACTTAATCTCAGTGGCGGGCCTGTTTTTGCACCCGCCAATGCATGGTATCTAACCGAAATAGCAATGGCCGGGCCCATAGTCAGCCTGCCACTAATTTTAACCCACCTATGAAAAGTTTTCTAGTGAGGCCCATTCAATATACTGTGTAGCACGAAGCTCACCAAAACGGACGACAGGCATGAGAGGGTCTTGAGCTAGCAGAGCAGAGGATGACCAATCCCCAAGGGCAACGGAGGATGAATAGCGGCAAGGAGCTCCCTAGTGACGCCTTCAAGAAGGTGGACGACATCCGAGGATGACGCCGTCACATAGCTTTCGCCTGGAGCATAACCGGTTAAATTTCCAGAGGGCAGAGCCGAGAGCTGCGAATCCGGACCGAGAGACAAGAGTGGCACATGAGCCACGCCCCCAAGAGGGTAAGCGACGCTGGAGTAGCGCCGCCGTGGTCAGCTGACAAGGTCAGCGGGGATTTCTCCCGTAGCACATCCGTCAATGGTGGGCCGCCATCCAAGTGGAGTCGAAGGGCGACAGAGGACAGGACCGAGACGAACATATGAGGCGAATGGTGAACCGGGGAAGGACGAGTGGAGCAGGCCGCCGGTGGGGAGGGTGGAGACGAGGTGGTGCGTCGTCGGAGGTGGACAAAGGGCGGGGGAGGATAGGAGGGTCGACGCGGAGGATGGTGGCACAGGTCGAGAGCGGCGAGCCCCGGCCTGATCTGAATGGTGGAGGACGCCGATGGGCATGATGGAAGTGGACTCCGCGCGGCGGTGCGAGATGGAGCGAGGCAGGAGCTGGTCGGGGCATGGAGGAGCAAGACCCGGCATGGAGCCAAGCCGCGCTGGTGCAGGCCATGCGCGAGAGGGGAAGGTTGAATCCCAGAGCAGCGGATGCGGATCTAGAGCCGAGGCACACAGCTCGGTGCTCGGGGTCGTGGAGCAGAGGCTTGGAGTCGAGGCGTGGGGGAGCTGCGGTGAAGGCGGAGCGCGGCAGGCGAGGTGGAGGGAGGTCGAGGGAGCCCGTTGGATGCTAGCACGGCAAGCGGCGGCGAGGACCGTCCGCGGCAGAGCAGATCAAAGCTGCGCTCCCGGCCCAGTCGGATGGAGGTCGAGGAAGGATGGGGAAGACCGGCGGAGCCCATCGCGCCGAGCAGCGACTAGCGCCGGCAGGAGCCGAGAAGATCGAGGCGGCGCACAGTGATGAAGCTTTTGGATCTTGGGGAGGGGGAAGCCTGCGGGCGTGAGAGCAGCCCCAGCAAGGCCCCGCCGCCGCCGTCCGTCGCACAGGGCTTAGCCCGGAGACATCCTCCGGCGACGGCCAGGGAAGGGAGCGGTGGTGGGGGGTTGGTTTGGTGGTGGCGGCGAGGGGCCTCCGGAGTCGCCACGAGCGACCCGGGAGGCGAGGGAGGGAGACTTGTGATGCTAGTATGAAGATTCGAGATTTCAGTTTTGAAGCAATACGGCAAAGGAGTCGGAAACACCAAGACCATTGTTTCCGGAGTGATTAAGTTTCACAAAAAACAGTGCAGATTCAGCTCCAAGTGTGCTCCCACTCGTTGACTGAAGAATGGCTCATCTACATATTGTTTATATTTTTCGTGATAAACTGAAACTTTGTTTTCAATCAAGTTTCAAGAAAATTCGATGAGCCGAACATTTAATAATTGACTAAGATACCGAGAGATTCCCACTAAAACTTCCTCGTAAGAAAACAAAGAACTGAAACCAGAAAGCATCGGCTCTGCAACATGATGGACGCGTTGAACTGGTCAACAAAAAGGAAACCCTGGAGGAGTACCAGGACTGCGAAATGATGGATCTGCCGATTTATAAATGGCTTGTAGAAGATCCCTGAGATGCCGGCAGCATGCCTCTAGCACCGGCTGAAAATAAAACAATAAAAAGCTTGTAATCGTAGTATTATATGCCAGCTATCAAACTTACATGGAAATACATACAAAATCTAAAGGTCGACAGTTTTGTGTTTTTGTTCTGATATTCAGACTGGTGAGAACAAATGTGAAAACAAGACAATAGATAAACAACCTCCTAGCTTCGTGGATGTGTATCCAATGTCTCGACCATATATGCTTGTAGATGCCTTTCTTATGGCTAAATCGAGATGCAATGTTACTTATCGACAATTTTGTATTTTCTTCTGCCCTAACTGAAGTATTACAAGTATGGATCACAACTCAAAGCTTACATTCGCTAGAAGCTTTACTACCAAGTGCCGAAGGTTTACACTGCATTTAGAGTGTTATATTCAAATGGGCTACACAAATGTTAAAACAACACACTAGGCTAACAATTTCCTACACGTGAATTCATTTTCCCGATGACATGGATATAGCATTGTCTCGATGATATATGATGTACTCCCTCTGTAAAGAAATATAAGATCATTTATAGACAAGTAAAGTATTGATCTAAAATGTTTTATATTTTTTTACACATGGAGTATATGTCAGTGCCTTTACCGAAAAGGGCTTTCACCACGTGCTTTATCTATAAAGCAAACCACAGAGCCAACAAGTTCAACAGAGTACGGAACACCCAACCCCCCCACCCCCACCCCCCACACACAACAGGCCACAAGCGGGCGAAGTACAGGAGGGTCCTGCTGAGTAATAACTAGACGCCCGTAGTATATGTCAGCGCCTTTCTCTAACATAAAATCAGGGTTTAGTTTTATAATACTCATCAGGCACTAACGCAAAGTTCCTTTGTAACGCAGGCTACGTGGAACCTCTTATCCTCAACC
>LT934122.1:50758729-50778300 GCA_900231445.1 Triticum turgidum subsp. durum | reverse complement strand
CAGACCTAGTGTTTCGGCTCGGGTGGTTTTGGGCCGTTGGATCCGGAAGCATCCAACAGTGGTTGATGCGTGATCCATGTGATATGCTCATGGTCCAATCAGAACGAAGCAAACCATTTGATGACCTTATGACCAATATAAATTGGTCGTGATCGATTCAAGATAAAAAAAATTTCATTCCATTTTTCAGTGCTCAAAATGAGTATTTTTGTGAAAGTCCTATCAAATATTTGTTCAAATGATATCATATTTTGCACAAGTTTACATCATGGATTTGCAAACAATATTGACAAAGGGAGTTTTTATTTCCTTTGCATGAAAAATCAATATTCCATTTTTCGAGTGTCCAAACTGAGTTTTTTTGTGGACCTATAATATATTTGTTGCAAAATTGGACCAAACCATTTTTCTAAAATACTAGGCAATATTTAATGCAGAATTGACTAAATTATTGGGTGTAAAAAGTTTTGATCCACCTCTGGTGAAAAAGACAAATTTTCGCCGATTCAGTTGGAAGCGGGTCAAATTTGAACTACGGATGCCTCATAGTTTGCTATTTATTTTTTACAAAAATCATTTATAGGTACAAAAGTATCTATTTAATCAGAGAAACACCAAAAAAATTCCAAGATTCAACCACTAGCTAGGAACGGTCATTCCCGCCATTTTGACCGCATTTTGAAATAGGCATAAAAAATTCAAAAAAATCAAAAATTTGGGAAACCTTCGCATTGTGTTATTATATGTGGCCAAGTTCCCAGGAAAAATAACAAACTTTTAATACGACAATTATTTTAAAAAAGTATTCTCAGAAATGAGCTATCATCTCTGAAGATTCATGGCTTTCAAGCCAAATGATCAATCTTATGGCCACATTCATGGCATAGTTTGTTCAAATGATCTCATATTGTGCACAAGGGTGCATATTGGAATGGCAAACAATGTTGCCTAAGGAAGTTTTCATTTTCTTTGGACGAAAAAACATTTTCATTTTTCGAGTGCCCAGCAGGAGGTTTTTTTTGTGTAGGACCTCCCAAATAATTATTGAAAATTGGACCAAATCATTTTTCTAAAATACTAGGCCATATTTAATACACAATTGACCAAATGGTTGGGTGTAAAAAGTTTTGATCCACCTCTGGTGAAAAAGACAAATTGCCGTCGATTCCGCTGGAAACGGGTCAAATTTGAACTGTAGCTGCCTCATAGTTTGCTCTTTATTTTTTCCAAAAACCATTTCTAGGTACATAAGTATCTATTTAATCATAGAAACACCAAAAAAATTCCAAGATTCAACTACTACCTAGGAATGGTCAAGCCCGCCGTTTTGACCGCATTTTGAAACGGGCATAAAATATTCAAAAAAAAATTGGAAAACCTTCGCATTGTGTCATTATATGTGACCAAGTTTCCAGGAAAAATAATAAACTTGTAATACGGTAATTATTTTTAAAAAATGTTCTCAGAAATGAGCTATCATGCATGAAGATTCATGGCTTTCAAGCCAAATGATCAATCTTATGGCCACATTCATGGCATAGTTTGTTCAAATGATCTCATATTGTGCACGAGGGTGCATCTTGGAATTCCAAACAATGTTTCCTAAGGAAGTTTTCATTTTCTTTGCACGGAAAATTCATTTTTCATTTTCCGAGTGCCCAAAAGGAGGGTTTTTTTGTGAAGGAACTACCAAATAATTGTTGAAAAATTGGACCTAATCAATTTTATAAAATACTAGGCCATATATAATGCACAATTGACAAAATGGTTGGGTGTCAAAATTTTTGATCCACCTCTGGTGAAAAAGACAAATTCCCGTCGATTCAGTTGGAAGCGGGTCAAATTTGAACTTCAGCTGCCTCATATTTTGCTCTTTATTTTTTTTCAAAAATCATTTCTAGGTAAATAAGTATCTACTTAATCAGAAATACATGGTTTGATGGCGAGACATCGAGGTTTGGACGGTGGCCGAGGGCCCCAACTCTAGAGCGCGTAAGCTCGCATGCCCGCCGCGTGGTCACCCACATAAGATTCTCATGAGGAGACCGATCGATGCTCAAACATGAATAAGCAGCCAAGTGTTTGATTTGCGGTACGGGAAATGCACATGGCTAATGGGCATGAGTTTTGGCTGAGGATGATCAGTTACTAAGAAGACTGTCTTCACAAATTTTCACCTCAAAAGGAGGAGCCTAGGTGGTACTTGCTTTACAAACTACCACACTGGACATAAATACGAATGTTGAAGCTGGGCTCAAAATAATGAATGGATTGAGCTGGCATTTGGTGGAGGATGGTTATTTGGGCATAGGAAAGCACTTTAGAAAATGGATACCATCTGGACATGCCAAAGTGGTACTTCCTTCACAAAGTGCTACTCTGAACAGAATAGGAAAATGAATATTTTCGAATTATTTTTGAACTAGGCAAGGAATGTTTTTACATATTTGACGAAGATATGACCCGAAGAACTTATGAGATTTTTTTGGGAATTTTGGGAATGACATAAATATAGGTTGCTTCACAACCTAGGGCAAAAACCGCCACATGGACATGACACATAGGCAAAACTGATGAGGTGACACCTAGTCGTAGCAACCCGCCACAATTTACAAGGCTATGACCTTCTATATTGGTCGTTAACAACTAGAAATAAGGCAGCGGACTAGCGTTGTTTGCTTTATGACCTTTTCGTGTAAGGAAATTACGACCTTTCTGACCAAAATGGTCGCAATGGTTTAGGGTTTGGAGCCCCTTGAACAGCTTTTGACCAATTGGTCTGAAATGGTCATAGATCTATGACCAATTCTTCTAGGGTCACTGACAGAAGGTCACTAGTTGACATATTTCTTGTAGTGCGCCACCTCTCGCAGGCACTGTCCACACCCGTCCCCGACCCCACGCCCTCCCTGTGTCCAGCTGCCTCGACCCCGTGCTAGGGTCGCGGGAGCTAGGAGGCCCCCCCTCCGCCGACGCCCTGCTACTCCCCGGCCGGCCCCGTCCACCCTTCCCCGGCGGCTGCCCCCCGGCCTCCCTGCTGCCCGCTGCACCGGCGGCCAAGTTGAGCTTTTTTTCAATTTTTTTGCATTTTGTTACTCTTTTTTGCATAGATGGATATGTGATGAATAGATATATGCATGTACAGATTGATGGTCAAGTTTGTGATAGATGGATGCATTGATGGATACTGGTCAAGTTTGTGAATTTGAACACTTAGTTTAAACTATGGATAGATGATATTGGTCAAGTTTTTCAATATGTGCATGTATAGATTGATGGATATTGGTCAAGTTTTGCATTTTGTAGACACTTAGTTTAAAATATGGATGAATTGATGGATATTAGTAAGTTTTGTGTTTGGTCAAGTTAGTGTTAGATGGAAGCAATTCGAGGCACTTGGTTTCTAAACTACTTAATGAATCCTTTTTTTACAATTTGACATGTTGTTTCATGTTCATTCATAATGTTGTGCCAATGCTTAATGTGAGGTGATGACCTAAATTTTTATCACTCGGTGGAATTAACAGGATTTGTGGTGTTCCATCTTCGTGGAGTGATCGTTGACATTGGAGGTGTTTGTCCACGGTCGTCCCTCCTTTGATTGACTACATCCTTTACATCGGAGGATGAGCAACAATTCCATAACCTCGTCCACTTTTTTTTCCCACATCACTAGATTAAATTTTCACATTCAGTTGCGTAACCTAGACGTCTCCCATCCGAAAGGGTTGCATCAGTAAATATACATTCAATTGCATATTTATCACCGCAGCTCTTTCGGATTGTCCAGCGTTTCCACGGACAGCCCGAGGATGTGTACATTGGGTACGTTGTTCATGCTCTACCCCGTTCCGAGACAGGATTTCGGCGGCGCCTCCCTGTTGTTCTCCGTATGCACATTCTCTCGGTATTTTGCCGAGACGTGTATTTGGAGAACAGCGGGGAGGTGCTACCGAAATTTTGTCTCGGAATGGGGTAGAGCATGGACCGTACTCAATCTACACATTCTCGGGTGGGATTAGGACCCATCTGTACCTATTAGAGTGTAGGTGGATTAAATGTCGTTTCTCGTCAACCTTGTAAAAAATAAAATATTGATGCGAGTAATTTAAGTGAATCCTTAATTTTGTTGTGTGGCTTCCAATAAAGCAGAGATGGCAGATAATCAGTGGATGTATAGTGGGTTTTTCCGTCGGAATCAAGTAACAACAGAGTGGGTCGAGAAATCTGATGTGTTTTTGAAAGAGATATTCCTAGTTCAATAAGGATGGTGCCAGAATTCCCGTGCGCCAAATGTAAGAGACGTATCCGCAGAGATAAGAGTGAGATGACTAAGCACCTTCGCATGACTGGATTTATGCCCAACTTTAATATGCCGATAAACTTTGCCCAGCGGGACCGTGGTAGAGAGAATGTGATACGACAACGCGTCGCTGGTTATGAGGACGATGGGGTTAGAGACATGCTAGATGATGTCTTTGCTGCATAGCCGACACCTCCGTCACATTCAGCGAATGAACCGGAGGAGCCGGAGGAAACCGCAAAGGCCTTCCTAGATATCTTGGCCTCGTCAAAGAAACCTCTCTATGAGGGTTCCAAGCTGTCTGTGCTGGATGCCATCTCGCAACTGATGGCAGTCAAGGCTGAGTACGGCTGTAGCCGAGGTTGCTTCGAAGCATTTCTGGGAGTATGGGCTAACAGCCTGCCTGAGGGCCATGAACTGCCGAAAACCATGTACGGTACGAAGAAAATCATGAAGGTGCTTTCCATGGACTATGAGAAAATACATTTTTGTCCAAAGAATTGCCTTTTGTTTAGGCATGAGTATGTGGATGACAACTACTATAGGAAGTGCGGTTCCTCTTGGTATATTGAGGTTGTCGATGAGCATGGTCAGAAGCGGCAGCTAAAAATCCCTGTGAAGGTTCTTCGGTATCTTGATTTTATAAAAAGACTGAAGCGCCTTTTCATCACCGAGGAGCCTGCCAAAATGATGAAGTGGCACAAGGAAGGGAAAACGTACAATTCAAAAAAAATTGTACGACGGTGAAGCATGTAACTCATTCGATATAGAGTACCCGGAGGAAGCAGCCGAGGCTGGGAATGTCAGAATTGCTATAACAGGTGATGGGTTCAATCCGTATGGTATGTCATCTAATCCATACAGCTGCTGGCCCATATTGGTTATTCCGCTCAATCTCCCTCCCGGCGCCATAATGCAACGCAAGACCATGTTCCTGCCGCTTATAATTCTGGGGCCTGAATATCCGGGGAAGAATTTGAGTGTGTTTATGCAGGCGTTGGTGGATGATTTGCACCATTCTTGGTACTTCCCGAGATTGACATACGACTAGTATCTGCAGAAAAATTTCTTAATGAAAGTTTGGCTACAGTATTGCATGCATGACATTCCCGGCTATGCCCTGTTCCGCGGATGGTGTACAAGTGGAAAGATGCCTTGCCCAGTGTGCATGCAGGCCTTGATTTTCATTTGGCTGAAGAAGGGTGGCAAGTATGTTGCTTTGACCTGCATTGACAGTTCCTCCCTCCAGACCAACCTGATAGGGAAGACAAGAAGAACTTCACAAAAGGCAAAGTTGTCCATGAAGTAAACGAGATTCCAACATTTTCTGGTGCGGATGTGCTTGCTCAGCTGAAAGCTCTTAAGCCTGTCGGCGAAGGGAAAGTCAAAGGCAAAGGCAAAGACAAAGGCAAAGCCACAGGCGAAGACGAGGGTGAAGGGAAAGGCAAAGGCAAAGGTAAAGGGAAAAAATGTTTTGAAGCTTATGGTGAGACGCACAACTGGACTCACATTACCCCCTTCACACAGCTTCCCTATTTTAAGGACCTCAAGCTTCCATACAACATCGACGTGATGCACACCGAAAAGAATGCCGCAGAGTCCCTTTTTTGCACGATCCTCAACATTCCTGATAAGACAAAGGATAATGTTAATGCTAGAGTCGATCAACAGAATATTTGTGATAGACCACGTCTACACATGCAGCCTCCCACAGGCAGTCAAAAATCTTGGTTCAAGCCAGATGCTGACTTCGTACTTAAAAAGGATCATAAGATGGAGTCATTGAAGTGGCTGAAACACGTCATCAAGTTCACTGATGGTTATGCGTTGAATATAAGTAAGGGGGCCAATCTTTCAACAGGCAAAGTGACCGGGCTCAAGAGTCATGACTTTCATGTATGGATTGAGCGGATTATGCCGGTGATGGTTTGGGGCTATGTTCCCGAGCGTGTCTGGCGTGTGCTTGCGGAGTTAAAGCATTTCTTCCACACGCTTTGTGCTAAAGAAGTATGTCCTGCGAAGATAAAAGAAATGCATAAGAAGGCGGCGTAGTTGATATGCAAGCTAGAGAAGATATTCCCGCCAGGCTTCTTTACTCCGATGACACATCTCATTTTGCACCTCGCGAACGAGGTATTGTTGGGGGTCCCTATGCAGAATCATTGGCAGTACGGCCCTGAGAGACAGAACAAGCATCTGAGATGGAAATGTGGAAACAAAGCTAACATTGAAACTTCCATAGCCGAGGCAGTTATCCTAGAGGAGGTGGCAGACCTCAGGACAGCCTACTATCCGGACCATGTTCCCACGTTGCACAATAAGGTGTCTCGATAAAATGCAGAAGAACCCAAGTATAAACCCAAGTTGCCTCTATTCATCGGGCAAGGTGGCAGGGATGGTTGCTCGACACCTTATCTCATGCCACGAGATGAGTGGCAGGATGTCATGTTCTATATCTTGCACAACATCAAGGAAGTTGAGGATGAGTGGATGAGGTAATACCTTTGCACCATTATTTTAGTCAATTCATTATGTTCACTTTGCCTAGTTCTTATACCACTTTTATTATTGTAGTCGATTCGTTGAGAGAGTGGACGGGAATGCTGCCTCCTACTGAAGCGGAGGTACTTGCTCTTCTCCGACAGGTTGCTGATGGAAGGAAAAATTTTGTTGCATGGTTCATGGAGAAAGTAATATTTCACACTTCCCTATTACCCATTTCACACTTCCAATTAAACTCATGCACCCTATAATTTCAATATAACTTGTAGGGAAATGATCCGAACGAATCAATGGATGAAGAATTGAGATGGGTTTCCATGGGTTTTGATCCTACCGTCATGACATTCCAAAAGTATGATGTGAATGGGTATCACTTCCATACAGAGGAGCACCAGAACAGTCGGCCTAATCCCAAAACCATAAATACCAGAGTCTTCACCGAAGGAGATAATAAAGTAGATTACTATGGAAGGGTAGGAAAAATATATGAGCTTACATTCAAACGTGGCCGTGAACACCTAAGACTCACTGTGTTCAAATGCCGATGGTTCGACCCCAAAAAGGGTTTGAGAGATACGCCTTCTGTTGGTTTAGTTGAAGTTAAACCATCAACCGTCTATTGCGGAGCTGATCTCTTTATCGCCGCTACCCAGGCCACACAAGTATATTATCTGCCTTACCCATGCCAGAAAGAGTACCTAAAGGGTTGGGAAGTTGTGTTCAAGGTGTCGCCACATGGTAAGCTACCGGACCCGAACGATGATGATTACTTCAACATAAACCCCATGGCTTACGAGGGAGTGTTCTTTCAAGAGGAACATGATGACGTGGTCTGAAACAAGGAGGATGATGACTTGGGTTATGTTCACCTGGACCCAAACGACGACGGTGCACGGATTGATGGTGAGGCAGTTGTGAATCAAAGAGACATAATTATGCTTGAAAAGTTAAACAAAGACGTTGACGATGAGGAAGAGCCTCCACCTCCGTCAGACAATGAAGAAGATATGTGGGATAGTGATGATGAGACTGGTCGACAAATAGATTACAATAGTGATGATTCATATGAGTTCTAGAAAATGTAAGTTCTTTTAATAATCATTACAATAGTATACTTAATGTGCTCTAATGTTAGTAATGTCTTTCCTGTATGCTTATATTTTTTGATATCCTTACTAATTATTTATTCTCTGCTCAATGCAGGTTTGCTAATCATGGGCAAGTCCAGCGGCGCCAGTTTCCTCAGTAAATTCAAAGGAGGACTTACTCGGAGTGGACAAGCCCACAAGGTTCCCTCCCGACTACGCGAGGATGGCACCACACAGGAAGGTGGAGGGGTCGGGGGAGGAGACCCTAGAGGAGGAGGGGGTGGGGGGAGAGCCCCTATAGGACAAGGAGGTGGGGGGAGAGGTAGCCGGGGAAAAAACTCCGAGCCGTGTCCGAAATAGGAGGGTCTTCTTCGATGCCCTCTCCTATGCGGATGCAACTTCTGAGTCTGAGGATGAGGAGTATGTTCCTGATGGCAAGGATGAGGAGGCCGAGGAGGAGGAGGCCGAGGAGGAGGGTGAGGAGGAGGGCGAGGAGGGTGTTGGAGGGGAGGTTGGCCCAGAGTTGTGGGGTGTCTTGCCACCGGGTGCTCCGCACGGGTGGCTGTGTGGTACTGCCGGAGTACCTACACCACCTTCTATCGAGGCGCACAAGTGGCTCATTGAACCTGCGGAGACAAAGTAAGTGCCTCTCAATCATATTTTCAACACATGACAACATTTTCTTATTGTACACATGGCAATCCTTTGATTCTTTTGCAGTAACTGGATCCTTCGAGGAAAGGGCCGTAAACCAAACCGCCTTAGCTCTGTCCTGTTGAAGGAGTTTTGGCCTGGCCTATTCTGCCGGTGGCCAGACAGGGACCCGCAGCTGCGTGTGTTGGCCACGAGATGGGCCCACTACGAGGCTTGCAGCAACGCGGAGTATGGGACGGCCGCTAAGGCCGTGATCACTAAATTTTGGGTAAGTTCTCTTCTGAATCACTTGTCTTCAGTTTGTTCATAGTTTATCATTGAATCACTCAACTCATGCCTTGTTTGCTTCTGGTTTATGCATGATTGCAGCAACTCTATAGAGTTCTTGACGAGCACAAGGCCAGAGCCTACATGGTCTTACTTGCGGCTGCGAAGAAGAAAGCTCGTGAGTTGCAGTACGAGGTGCGTAGGGTTTGCCGTCTCGCAGTACTACCACATCTACCTGCAACAAAAGATGACCAAAAGTCAAGCACAGAAGCAACAACTTACCATGAGCAGGGAGCAGTTCATGATGGTAACTATTACTAACTTTTCAATGTTTCAAGCAGTCAACTATATGTTTCGTGCTCACATGTCATGCTTCCAAAATTTGCATAGGTTGTTCCTCGTTGGTGCTATGGAAGACATGACGGATGGGCGAGTTTGGTGGATAGGTGGGTCGGCGACGATGCAGAGTTTGCTGCCAAGAGCATCAAGGCCTGGGCTAACCGTGGAAAAGACGGGACACACGGCCAAGGAAACAAGAACCACTAGGGCTTCAAGGCCATGAAGGTATATCTATATGCATGATGCATGTTTGTTCTTCTTTACCGTCATGTTCTTATGTATGGCTAACTTCTGTTTGACATTGCAGGAGGACAAGTGGAAGAGGCCGCTCTCAGACATGGAGTCGTGGAAGCTGGCCCGCGAGCAGAGTGATCGCAAGGACGGCGAGAACCAGTACTATGGCAACACCGAGCAGCACCTGGAGTCTTACACTCAGAACTATCAGAAGTTGCATCCGGATGTTCCTGTTCCTGAGGTCGCCCAATCTCAGATCGACGACACGGCGGTGGTGGCCCTCCAGGGTAAGTCCCATGGCTGGTATCCGTGTTTCGATGGCTTGATCACTCCGTCGATCTTGTACACACGGCTTCGGGCTACCAACCTGAGCCCGCTAGAGAGTACAGGGCGTTCACAGACTCCCTTAGCCTTCCAACATGCTGTAAGTACTTCCCCTTTATCTTTTTCTCTCTAGCATTCTCAGTTTATTTCCAGCATTGCTCACTTAGAAACAACCTAAATTATGTAGGCATATAAGGCCTTTGTCGAGCATAGGAATCTCGAGGTGCGAGAGTACTTGCAACGAGTGAAGTAAAATGATGATTACAACCGTTAGATGATGGCGGTTGGTTTTTCCCTCTTAAAACCAAGCTAAAGTTTTGCACTTTCATTCCTTCTGACCTTCTAGTTTGCTTGTTTAACTAACATCCATGCTATTTTGGCATCTTGGAGTAACCGCACGGATCCACCACAAATGGGACCCCCACCACCACCCGTGGGAGAACCCCCACACGTGCCCATGTTCGATGAATGGGTGGCACTAGGCAGTGATAGTCCGGTTAGTACATTTGCCTAACTACTGACAAACTAGTTCTCGTTCATTCAACACTATCATATCATATTTACCATTAGAATCTTCTCTCAAACATGTAGGGGACCGGTGGCTCGACTCCTGCTCCGTCGACCCTAGTCACTCCGATCTTCTAGAGTGATGGTGGTCGCGGTGGCGGTTTTGGCGGAGGTGGTCTTGGCGGTGGTGGTTTTGGCGGAGGTGGAGTTGGTGGTGGTGGTTTTGGCGGAGGTGGAGTTGGTGGTGGTAGTTTTGGTGGAGGTGGTCTTGCTTGATGTCGATGATGATTCCGTGCATGTGGCCGTCGTGCCATGCCTTTCATGTTCCTACTTTTATGATGTTCCATGTCTTGCACTACTTTTATGTTCATGAACTTTCGCGGGTGATGATCTTTAGATGGTGAACTTGACTATGTTTAAATGATGATGATGAACTTGAGTATGTTTAGATGATGAACTGTCATATTTCTGCATAATTCCATATTATTTTGCTTTGAAATGCTGTCAAATGAATTGAAAAAGAGAAAACAAGGGAAAAAAACTATGCCTACGGCAAAGCCGTCGGCATATATAAGCCCAGGAGTTATCAGGATGCGCCACGTGGCAGAGATATGCCTACGGCAAAGCCGTCGGCATAGATTTCCATCTATGCCGACAGCTTTGCCGTAGGCATAGCCTTGCCGCCAGGAGAAAACAGGGGACGACACGTGGCAAGGATATGCCTACGGCTTTGCCGTCGGCATAGATTCCATCTATGCCTACGGCTTTGCCGTAGGCACAGCCCTGCCACCAGGAGGCACCACGGAATGCCACGTGGCACAGGTGTGCCGACGGCTAGGCCGTCGGCATAGATTTCTACCTATGTCGACGGCAAAGCCGTCGGCATACCAATACCACGTGGCATCCCGTGAATCGTCAGCGCTTTTGACGGCGCCGTCCGTTGCCGTTAGACGAAAAAGAATGCCGACGGGTAAATTATGCCGACGACTGACGCCCGGCCGTCAGCATAGGCCCCTATGCCGATGGCTATACTACGCCGACGGTCTGACAAGACTACGCTGACGTGATCTACGCTGACGGGTCTATGCCGACGGTAGTCGTAGGCATAGATCTATGCCGACGACAAAGGACCTATGCCGACGGCCCTGGGCCGTAGGCATAGACCGCGAGTCCGGTAGTGGCTCTTCTGCCAGTCCATCTAGGCTGAATTAACAGCTTCACTGAATTAATTCTGGTTCATTGGTGATGTAAAAAAATAATCCGGTTCATTGAAATTATCTTAAAAAATCTCCATGCAATTGAATTTCACGTTCAAAAAATTCAATCTAGATGTAAAACATCATTACTTTTTTGTCAAACTGTATTTCAGTTGTAGCTGAAGATTTATTAAAAATATCTGTGACGTTTTTGTTTCAATTCAAATTTAGGGTTCGAAACCCGAGTCAATTTTCTATGAAACTATATCAGGTTGGTCGCTGATTATGCATGATTGTGACGTAATTTTTTCAATTTTTATGTATGTTTTGTATTATTACATTCACTTCCTAGATCTGTAACGATTTTGCAAGCAAAACTGCAATAGTTTACAGAAAAATTCGCACAAAGCTAATCATAGCAATACCTATACTGGTTTTTAGAGATCAATCGGATGACTAATAGGTGGAATCTGTACAACTTTAAGTCCAATTTGTAATGCGGAAGCTTCACAAAATTGACATAATATTTATTCCTCGAATCCCACAACCTACACTTGAAGATGCAAAACAACACGCAAAACAACAACAATGTCGAGAAAATGTCTGATCTGTTCACCAACTATCAAGATAGTACAAAGAACATTAGAAGTAAAATTTATATCCAGATCCATAGCCCACCAAGCGAGGACTACAAGCACTTGAGCAAGTCGAAGGCGGGCCGCCGTCATCGCCCCTCTATCATTGGAGCCGAGCAAACCTTGTTACAGTAGACAATTGAAAGTCGCCGTGCTAAGGCCACATAGGACTAGCCTAGCAGAACTGCAATCATCGCCGATGAAGAGATGCATAGATCAGAAGGATCCAGTCTACAGACACACAGACAAATGAACAATAGATCCAAACGGATGCATCAAAGATAAATGCCGACCGAATCCCACAAGATCTGCCAGAGACATACATCCACACGTTCTGCGACGACGCTAAAAACACCACCGGGATGAGGGCTAGATGGGGAAAAACTTTTTTCATCTTCAGGAAGCTGCCACCGCCTCGTCTTTCTGAGCATGATACAAACCCTAAAGAAGTTCAAGAAAACACTTAAAAACAAAGCCCTCCCGCTGGGAAACGCTGGGATCCGCCCCGCCTCCATGCCCGTAGAACCACAAGAGGCGAGACGAGCCAACAACGATGCCAGCATGAGGTAGTGGACCTAGTCGAGCTGCTCACGTACGCACGCACGTACCCTTGGAGGAAAAAGGAGCGCAAAACAACATATTTGATCGTGAACAGTAGCTATCTAGATCGGACTGGAAGTTGGATTTATGTTCGAAGACACCGGTGATGATCGACTTGACGGAACCGGTGATCCATGCGAGACCGGGTGGACGTTTTTCGGCGCTTTTGGAGAGTGACTATGAAGATCAGGAGGAGTGCCACATCCCCATCATCAACGGAGTCACCGGAATGCGGTTGGCCTCACCGGATGCCGACCCATTACCGGTATCCACGAGCACAGGTGATCGGCGTTGTTCAAAAGCTGTGACTTCCAAATCGGCCATGAAGCCATGGATCGGGCCGCTTCCCAAGGTAAAGAGAGACCCGATTACTTTACATGATTTTTTGCCGGAAAATTGGACTCGGGTCACAAGGAAGAAGAAGAAAGGCAATTCTTGCTGACCACCACCGCCGCCAGGATCGCCGGTGGCGAGATCGGCGAACGATGTTTGAGCAGCCAGACGGGCTCGTTTGAATGCGTTGTTGGGCTGTGGACCGGAGCTGAATGTGGGTTTGGATGTTGCGACGGTCGTGGGTCCTCCTGGTGCGGGCGAGGCCCAACCAGAGGCCCAAGCCTCGCGCAGCCTGGTGCTGTCGTACGTGCATGTATCGCCGCAAACTGTTCTACCTACGATCGAGTCTAGGTTTTCTTGTTCTGGCTTTCCTTCGCTCGGGACAGGACGGGCGAGGAGGATCTCAACCGCCGGCGGGATGGCGGGTCGTGGTCTGCCGCCGTCCAAGCGAGGGCCGCCTTCCTCCGCTGCGGCCTCGGCTGTTGGTCGCGGCGCTCTGCCGGCAAGTGTCGCCAAGCCGGGAGTGGCCGGTCAGGAGGCGGCCCCGATCACTGGAGCTGGTGGTGCTGGCCGTGGTGCCACGCCAGCCGGTGGGGGCGGACGGGGCGGTCTGCTTCCTCCAGCGCAGGTGGCAGCAGGGACCGGGGCAACGGGAGTGCAGCCCAGAGCCGGGACTGGTCAGGGCGCCCATGCGTCCGCATGACCGGGGGCTGCTGCGTCAAGTGCACTTCTGACGCCCCACGCGCCCAAATCGAACGCGCGGCATCCAGAGGAAGCGGCGCAGCCACCTGCAGCCAAAGCACTGGCCCTGGGACACCGGAGGTGGATGCTCTACCGCAGATGGTTGAGAGTTCCTTCCCGACAGTTATCAGAGTTACTAGTGGACAGTTGACCGAGGCTCAGATCGTCAGACAACTATGTGAGTTAGTACCGGGTAATTATCAGTGGCAACTGGAGCAGTTAGAAGGTCAGTCTTATAAGGTTGATTTTCCCACTAAAGATGATCAGATGCATTTTCTAAAGTGGGGTCTATGCAGAGTGACGAGCACAAACATTGTTATCACGTTCGATGAGTGGAAGCAGGAGGAACCTGAGGGTACACCTTTGGAGAAGGTGTGGGTTCGCTTCTATGGCGTACCACCTAAATTGGTAAAACATTTTCTGGTTGCTTGGAGCTTGGGTGTGCTGATCGGTAAGACAGAAAAGGTTGACATGCCATTCACACACGCACATAATGCTGCGAGGCTTTTGGTCAGTGTTGCGAGTATTGAGCATATACCAGATATAGTCAGATGGACATATGCTGGAGTCACTTATGTACTAGAGCTTGAGATCGAGGATACTGCAGTTTCCGAGGAGGGAAATGGGACACAAGACATGGATACGACCGAGGGTGGCGGCGCACCCGGGAACCAGGAGAAGGGGCCTGATGATACTATGCCGGAGTCGGACAAAGGGCCGGACACACACCCAGATAAGGTAGCCAGTTCTACCAAAGAGGCGCCCCCGTCTACTACTCCGATGAACACGCTTCGCTTTGGTTCTTTTGCACCAGGGTCCGCTCCTAGTAGGTTATGGAGCACGAGGGTCGAGGCAGACGACCCGACAGAGCTTAAGTTGCCACCAGTGCCGCGCTTAGTCGGTGATATGATGATCGTGGAGCCTACTACAAGCGCGATGGTAGATTCTGTTGGGATGGCTGCAGATCGCGGGGGCCATGGGTAGGACACCCATCACACCCAGATATGCGAGCCCGACCTTTCATCGGCGGGAGGGGCTCTTGGACAGGAGGTCTATGGCGCCCTACTTTCTTCGACGTCTCCGGTCGAGTTGGGGGTCAGGTGCGGGAAGGAGCCCCGTGCCAAAATCCCCCCACAGGATCACTTCATCCACGGTGGCGAGGCGGGTGTGAGATGCGGGGATGAGCCCCGTGTCGTTACCCCTGCGCAGTATTGCGCCGAGCAGGGTGGCCGAGGGTCGACCGTTCCGGAGGGTGGTCAGGGGGTTGGGATCAGTGAGCAGGCGTCTTCACGGTCCTCCTCCCCCTTGTCACTCACAGCGGATTTTCACTCCACCACGTCCTACCCTCCTTCACCGACGATAAGGGAGGGTGTGGGAGTCCTGACGAGAGGACCACGGAGGAGCTCATTGCTTTTGGCGGGATTGCGGATCCGGTGTCGGCTGGCAGGCGTGTCAGCAACCGGATCCAAGGACAGCTGGACGCGGACGACCTGCAGCTAGCGCGTGCCAAGAGGGCCGCCATGCTTCGCCATGCAGAGACTACTGCGGGTACGTCCTTTGATATTAGTTGTTCAATTTTACATTTCTCTGAGAATGATATTATTGATAAGGCAAACGACTTAGGCATTTCTTTGGGATCAACTGAAACCGAGATTGTCAAATCCGTTAATGATCTTTTAGACATAGAAGCGGAGAGAGCTTCTGAGATCATTCGTAATCTTGCCTCTATCCAACCTATGAATGACAATGAAATGAATAATTTAGGAATAAATGACCTTGCAAATATTTGTAATAATCTCCTGCCTAGTGTCGAGGCTGAAGATGAGGAGGAGGTTGAGATCTCAGACACGGTAGAGCCTCTCCTGATGGAGGAGGCAGTGTCCGGTCTGGATGATTCTTTCATCCCGCAGGGTGTTGAGGAGAAGCCCAAACGTCTCTGGAAGCGGAAAATCTATCCTACTTCGGCTGTACGCAGAAGTGCTAGAGTTAAACTTAAGAAAAAATTTCATGATGAATTATGAAAGGACTCTCTTGGAATAGTAGAGGTCTAGCAGACTTGGCTAAACAAAGATTCTTAGCAGAGACAACTTTAGAGCACCATTTAGATTTCGTTGCACTTTTGGAAACTGGATGAGATAATTTCACATCACAATTCCTTCAAACCCTTTCCGGTGGTATAGATTTTGATTGGCACATTCTACTGCCTAGAGGAAGATCCGTTGTGATTTTACTAGGAGTACGGTGTGAGACGTTAGAGGTGCTTAATGTGGTGCAGGGCGACTTCTCGGTTAAATTCAGGGTGAGATCAAAATTGGATGGATTCTGATGGTCGCTCGTTGCGATTTATGGGGCAGCGCAACCTAAATTTAAACCCGATTTTCTTGCCGACTTAGTGCGGATTTGTGGAGATGAAAATCTGCCACTTCTAGTCGGGGGTGATTTTAATATCATTCGGAGAAGAGAAGAAAAGAATAATGACAATTTCGATGGTCGTTGGTCTATGATGTTTAATATGATTATCGAGAGCCTCAATTTGAGAGAAATTGAGCTCACCGGTAGACAATTTACATGGGCGAACTCGTTACCTGTTCCGACTTATGAAAAGCTGGATAGGGTTCTTGCTAGTGTGGAGTGGGAACAAAAGTATCCTTTGTTGTCGGTTCATGCGATGCAAAGAGGGATATCAGATCATACACCACTCTCTTTAGATTCGGGTGAGGCTACCCATGTTGCAAACAAAAACATCTTCTCCTTCGAGAAAAGCTGGTTTGAGCGCGAAGGATTTATGGAGATGATTGCAAGCGAATGGGCAAAGCCCGTTACTGGTTCGACTCATGTCGAGAGATGGCAGAATAAGACTATACACCTCCGACAATTTCCGAGAGGATGGGCCAGGAATGAGAGTGGGATTTATAAGCAGAAAAAAGAACGTCTAACTCAGCTCATTGAGGCACTAGATGTAAAGGCTGAAACCACTCTTCTTTCCGTTAATGAGCACCGAACTAAGTCCGAGGCTGAACAAGGCCTTCGTGCTCTCTTGAGAGAGGAGGAACTCAAGTGGGCGTTGCGTGCGAAAACGCTTAAGGTTGTCCAAGGGGACGACAACACATAGTTCTTCCATATGGTTGCAAATGGTAAACATAGGAAGAAGAAGATATTTCAACTTGAACAAGATGAGGGAACAATAGTGGGGCATGAAAATCTGAAAGCGTATATTTCCAACTATTATAAAGGACTTTTTGGAACTCCGAATCCTTCGACAATGTCTCTCGATGAGTCTGTAATTGATGAGATACCTCAATTACAGGCAGCGGAGAACGATGTTCTCTCTGCACCGTTTACTGAAAAAGAAGTTCATCTGGCCATAACTCAAATGAAGCCGAATAAAGCGCCGGGACTAGATGGGTTTCCAGCTGAATTCTACAAGAAATGTTGGCATATCATTAAAGATGATCTTACGCCTATGTTTCAAGATTTTTTCGAGGGCCATTTGGAGTTATTCCACCTCAACTTTGGTACAATAACGTTATTACCGAAGAAGAATGAGGCAGTCCGGATTGAACAATTCAGACCAATTTTCCTACTGAATGTGAGTTTTAAAATATTCACAAAGGTAGGAACCAATAGATTGACACAAGTTGCTCACTCAGTGGTTCAACCTAGTCAGACAACTTTCATGCCTGGACGACACATACTCGAAGGAGTGGTCGTATTACATGAAACGCTTCATGAGATTCACTCTAAGAAACTAGACGGGGTTATCTTAAAAGTGGATTTTGAGAAGGCCTATGATAAAGTCAAATGGCCTTTTCTTCAGCAGGCAATGTGTATGAAGGGGTTTAGTGAAACCTGGAGGCACCAGGTTGATACTCAAGTCTAGAAAGGTAGTGTCGGAATTAAGGTGAACGATGATATCGGTCACTACTTCCAGACGCATAAGGGGTTGAGACAAGGGGATTCCATGTCACCTCTTTTGTTCAATATTGTGGCAGATATGTTGGCCGTCATTATTGGCAGGGCCAAGCAACACTGTCATGTAGAGGGTCTAGTTCCTCATCTGGTTGATGGAGGGGTGTCCATTCTACAATATGCTGATGACACTATCATTTTCATGGAACATGACATGGCTAAATCACGTAACATGAAACTTATCTTGTGTTTATTCGAACAATTGTCTGGATTAAAAATTAATTTTCATAAGAGTGACGTGTTCTGTTTTGGGAAAGCCAAAGACGAGGAACATACCTACAAACATTTGTTTAGATGTGAATTAGGTGCTTTACCATTCAGTTACTTGGGTATTCCTATTCATCACCATAAGTTATCCAATAAGGAATGGAAGTGTATTGAAGAACGAATCGAAAAAAAACTCAGCTGCTGGAAATGCAAGTTGATGTCTTATGGAGGTCGACTAGTTTTGATTAACTCAGTGTTGACTAGCATGCCAATGTTTTTACTTTCGTTCTTCGAAATCCCGAAAGGAGTCCGAAAGCGACTTGATTTCTTTAGATCTCGTTTCTTTTGGCAGTCTGATGAGGCCAAGAGGAAATATCGTCTCGCGCGTTGGGATATCCTTTGTCGACCTAAAGACCAAGGGGGTCTCGGTATTGAGAACTTGGAGATTAAGAATAAATGCCTGATGAGCAAATGGTTGTACAGGTTAGAGACAGAGCCAGAGGGCATGTGGGCTCAAATCCTGCGCAATAAGTATTTGCACTCGAAAATGCTAGCCCAGGTTACCATCAGACCGTCTGATTCACCGTTCTGGAAGGGACTTATGAGAACAAAGGATATGTTCTTTCGTAGGGTCAAATTCTTGATTGGCAACGGGATGTCAACAAGATTTTGGGAGGATACGTGGCTAGGAGAGACACCACTGGCCCTACCATATCCTACCCTTTACAATATTGTGCAGGGAGATTACGTAGGCATCGTCCTTCAGACTATTCCTTTGAACATCCAATTTAGACGTACATTAGTAGGTGAGAGATGGACAGCCTGGATGCACTTGATTCGGAGATTGATTGAAGTTCGACTCTCCGATGTGCCTGACTCCAAAAAATGGAAGTTAACTAAAAATGTGATATTTACGATGAAATCTTTTTATGCGGATCTCATTAATTCTGGCCCCGTCCCGAGGTCCCTTCATATATGGAAGGTTAAAGTTCCTTTGCGGATCAAAATATTCATGTGGTTTGTCCAGAAGCAAGTAATACTCACAAAGGACTACTTACTTAAGAGGAGATGGGTAGGTAACTTGCGGTGTTGTTTTTGTACTCAGGATGAGACAACACAACATTTATTTATCGAATGCCCACTTGCAAACTTACTTTGGAGGACGATTCATATAGCTTTTAATATCAATCCTCCAGTAGATATTGCGTCTTTGTTTGGGACGTGGTTAGCTGGGGTTGAAAAGATCACAACAGCTCGTATTCGGATTGGAATATGTGCGCTATTATGGGCTATATGGAACTGCAGAAATGATATGATTTTTAACAGACAACACAACTTAACTTTTTTGCAGGTTATCTTTAGAGCTACAGCTTGGATCCGTACGTGGTCCTTACTCACTCCTAAGGACTCCAGGGAGCCTTTGGTTACTGGGTGCAACCAATGGGAGATGGTGGCTCGGGTTATATTCAACCGGTTCGGATGGCGGTCGCATAACACTAGTAGAAAAACACCTAATAGTCCCGGTTCGTAAGGGCCTTTAGTCCCGGTTCATGAACCGGGACTAATGGGTCGTTACTAATACCTCCACCCATTAGTCCCGGTTCAAACACGAACCGGGACAAATGTGCCTCCACGTGGCCCTGTGTGCCGAGGCCAGTCAGGGGGCCTTTGG
>LT934122.1:50737700-50752967 GCA_900231445.1 Triticum turgidum subsp. durum | reverse complement strand
ATATAGCAAGGGCATTAGTCCAGGTTCATGACTCCAACCGGGACTAATGCCCCCTTTAGTCCCGGTTGGTACCACCAACCGGGACCAAAGGCCTCTTTTCAGCAGCCCAACGGGCGGGAAGCGGAGGCCTTTGGTCCCGGTTGGTGGCACCAACCGGGACTAATGCCACCCCTTTAGTCCCGGTTGGTGCCACCAACCGGGACCAAAGGACCTTGTGCTGCCCGCGTCGGGGCCAAAGTTTAGTCCCACCTCGCTAGTTGAGAGGGGCGCGCAGTGGTTTATAAGCCCCACTGCCGCACCCCTCTCGAGCTCCTCTCCACCGTAGGCTTGCGGGCCTATTTGCTACTGCTTTTCCTGATGGGCCTGCTGGGCCTACTGCGGGCCTGAATCCTGGCCCATGGTAGGGTTTCTAGTCGTATTCAGGCCGTGGGGGCCCAGTAGGAGGCAATTTTTTTTGTTTTCTTTCTTGCTTTATTTATTTTATTTTGTTTCTACTTACAACAAAATACTTATTGTTGCTATTTTTTATTATTTTCTAGTTTTTTTGTTTTGTTTTCTGCATTATCTATTTTATTTTGTTTTTTGCTTTATTTTTTAATTTTTTTTGCTTTTAGTTTTGGAAAAATTATAAACTTTATGTTAGTGCCATTAGTTTTCAAATTTGAAAACACTTTTTTTGTTTTTTGCTTTCTTTCTTACTTTATTTATTTTATTTTGTTTGTACTTACAACAAAATACTTATTGTTGCTATTTTTAATTGTTTTTTTGTTTTGTTTTCTACATTATTTATTTTCTTTTGTTTTTTGCTGTATTTTTTAATTCTTTTTGCTTTTAATTTTAGAAAAATTATAAACTTTCTGTTAGTGCCATTAGTTTTCAAATTTGAAAACACTTTTTTTTTGTTTTCTTTCTTGCTTTATTTATTTTATTTTGTTTCTACTTACAACAAAATACTTATTGTTGCTATTTTTAATTATTACGAGGGCCGAACGATAAGACATTAAAGCATTTCAAATGAACTATGAAAAAGTTGAAAGTTGGCATGGTATCATAAATTCACCCACATAGCATGTGCATGTACAAAACGGACAATGGTATCATACTCGTGTGTTACAAAGTTGGCATGGTATCATCATAATAGTTGTGGGAGAAAGTCTTCACTTTTTCTTCGCTTGTGTCATTTGCTTATTGCGCCGTAACCATGGACAATCTTCATCGCTTATCAGGATGCTGGGGTCAGCCTTGACTTTGAAGGGAGGAATTTCATGAAACTTTTCATAATCTTTAGATATGTCTGTCTTGCCCTCCACTCCCACGATGTCCCTTTTTCCTGAAAGAACTATGTGGCGCTTTGGATCATCGTATGATGTATTCGCTTCCTTATCTTTTCTTTTTCTCAGTCTGGTAGACATGTCCTTCACATAGATAACCTATGCCACATCATTGGCTAGGACGAACGGTTTGTCAGTGTACCCAAGATTTTTCAGATCCACTGTTGTCATTCCGTACTGTGGGTCTATCTGTACCCCGCCTCCTGACAGATTGACCCATTTGCACTTAAACAAAGGGACCTTAAAATCATGTCCGTAGTCAAGTTCCCATATGTCCACTATGTAGCCATAATATGTGTCCGTTCCCATCTCGGTTGTTGCATCAAAGCGGACACCGCTGTTTTGGTTGGTGCTCTTTTGATCTTGGTCAATCGTGTAAAATGTATTCCCATTTATCTCGTATCCTTTCCAAATCGTAACAGTCGAAGATCGTCCCCTGCACAACAAGTACAGCTCATCACAAACAGTGTTGTCACCTCTAAGACGTGCTTCCAACCAACTGCTGAAAATCCTGATGTCTTCACATGTAATCCAGTCATCGCACTGCTCCGGGTGTTTGGAGCGCAGACTGTTCTTATGTTCATCGACATACGGGGTCACCAAGGTAGAGTTCTATAGAACTGTGTAGCGTGCTTGAGACCAAGAATATCCATCCCTGCATATTATTGAGTCCCTTCCAAGCGTGCCTTTTCCAGTCAGTCTCCCCTCATACCGCGATTGAGGGAGACCTATCTTCTTAAGGCCCGGAATGAAGTCAACACAAAACCCGATGACATCCTCTGTTTGATGGCCCATGGAGATGCTTCCTTCTGGCCTAGCGCGGTTACGGACATATTTCTTTAGGACTCCCATGAACCTCTCAAAGGGGTACATATTGTGTAGAAATACAGGGCCTAGAATGACAATCTCGTCAACTAGATGAACTAGGACGTGCGTCATGATATCGAAGAAGGATGGTGGGAACACCAGCTCGAAACTGATAAGACATTGCACCACATCACTCCTTAGCCTTGGTATGATTTCTGGATCGATCACCTTTTGAGAGATTGCATTGAGGAATGCACATAGCTTCACAATGGCTAATCGGACGGTTTCCGGTAGAAGCCCCCTCAATGCAACTGGAAGCAGTTGTGTCATAATCACGTGGCAGTCATGAGACTTTAGGTTCTGAAACTTTTTCTCTGACATATTTATTATTCCTTTTATATTCGACGAGAAGCCAGTCGGGACCTTCATACTAAGCAGGCATTCAAAGAAGATTTCCTTCACTTTTTTGGTAAGAGCATAGCTGGCAGGACCTTCATACTGCTTTGGAGGCATGCCGTCTTTTTCGTGCGAACGTTGTAGGTCCTCCCGTGCCTCAGCTATATCTTTTGTCTTCCCATACACGCCCAAGAAGCCTAGCAGGTTCACGCAAAGGTTCTTCGTCACGTGCATCACGTTGATCGAAGAGCGGGCCTGTAGGTCTTTCCAATAGGGTAGGTCCCAAAATATAGATTTCTTCTTCCACATGGGTGCGTGTCCCCCGGCGTCACTCGGAACAGCTAGTCCGTCGGGACCCTTTCCAAAGATTACGTGTAAATCATTGACCATAGCAAGTACGTGATCACCGGTACGCATGGCGGGCTTCCTCCGGTGATCTGCCTCGCCTTTGAAATGCTTGCCTTTCTTTCAACGTTGATGGTTGGTCGGAAGAAATCGACGATGGCCCAGGTACACATTCTTCCTACAGCTTCCCAGGTATATACTATCAGTGTCAAGTAAACAGAGTGTGCATGCGTGGTATCCCTTGTTTGTCTGTCCTGAAAGGTTACTGAGAGCGGGCCAATCGTTGATGGTCACGAACAGCAACGCCTTTAGGTGAAATTCCTCCTGTTTGTGCTCATCTCACGTACGTACACCGTTTCTATTCCACAGCTGTAAAAATTCTTCAACTAATGGTCTTAGGTACACATCAATGTCGTTGCCGGGTTGCTTAGGGCCTTGGATCAGAACTGGCATCATAATGAACTTCCGCTTCATGCACATCCAAGGAGGAAGGTTATACATACATAGAGTCATGGGCCAGGTGCTGTGATTGCTGCTCTGCTCCCTGAAAGGATTAATGCCATCCGCACTTAAAGAAAACCATACGTTCCTTGGGTCACTTGAAAACTCATCCCAGTACTTTCTCTCGATTTTTCTCCACTGTGACTCGTTAGCGGGTGCTCTCAACTTCTCGTCTTTCTTACGGTCCTCACTGTGCCATCGCATCAACTTGGCATGCTCTCCGTTTCTGAACAGATGTTTCAACCGTGGTATTATAGGAGCATACCACATCACCTTCGTGGGAACCCTCTTCCTGGGGGGCTCACCATCAACATCACCAGGGTCATCTCGTCTGATCTTATACCGTAATGCACTGCATACCGGGCATGCATTCAGATACTTGTACGCACCGCGGTAGAGGATGCAGTCATTAGGGCATGCATGTATCTTCTGCACCTCCAATCCTAGAGGGCATACGACCTTCTTTGCTGCGTATGTACTGTGGGGCTATTCGTTATCCTTTGGAAGCTTCTTCTTCAATATTTTCAGTAGCTTCTCAAATGCTTTGTCAGGCACAGCATTCTCTGCCTTCCACTGCGGCAATTCCAGTACGGTACCGAGCTTTGTGTTGCCATCTTCGCAATTGGGGTGCAACCCTTTTTTGTGGTCCTCTAACATGCGATCGAACTTCCACTTCTCCTTTTGACTTTCGCATTGCGTCCTTGCATCAACAATGACCCGGCGGAGATCATCATCATCGGGCACATCGTATGGTTCCTCTTGATATTCAGCAGCTTCGCCTGTTGCATCATCATCGTGCACATCGTCTGGTTCCTCTTGATCTTCAGTAGCATCACTGTATTCAGGGGGCACATAGTTGTCATTGTACTTTTCTTCTTTGCCGTCTTCCATCATAACCCCTATTTCTCCGTGCCTCGTCCAAACATTATAGTGTGGCATGAAACCCTTGTAAAGCAGGTGGGTGTGAAGGATTTTCCGGTCAGAGTAAGACTTCGTATTCCCACATATAGGACATGGACAACACATAAAACCATTCTGCTTCTTTGCCTCAGCCACTTCGAGAAATTCATGCACGCCCTTAATGTACTCGGAGGTGTGTCTTGAACCGTACATCCATTGTCGGTTCATCTGCGTGCATTATATATAATTAAGTGTGTCAAAAATCATTACAGAACATCATGAATAGATAATTAAGTGACCAAATTAATAGAAGTTCATCATCACATTAAAACCAAAGTACATCTTTACAGAACATAGTTCTCATCTAACAACATAAAGCTCTGCAGAGCATCTAAATTAATTAAACCATACATTGAAACTATGTAAAACATTTCAGTGCGAAAACAAATGCAATCAGAATCACAACCAATGTAACAACTGATCCAACGACATAATGATATCAAGCCTCGGTATGAATGGCATATTTTCTAATCTTTCTAATCTTCAAGCGCATTGCATCCATCTTGATCTTGTGATCATCCACGACATCCGCAACATGCAACTCCAATATCATCTTCTCCTCCTCAATTTTTCTAATTTTTTCCTTCAAGAAATTGTTTTCTTCTTCAACTAAATTTAACCTCTCGACAATAGGGTCGGTTGGAATTTCCGGTTCAACAACCTCCTAGATAAATAGAATCTATGTCACGTTGGTCGGCATAATTGTCATAAACAATATATGAAACAATAGTTATGAAAATATAATATATACCACATCCGAATCATAGACAGGACGAGGACCGACGGGGGCGGATACCAAAACCATCGCACTATATAAGATGCAATAATAAAAGTAAGAAAATTATACAAGTATCTATATAAACATACAAGTAAGAATTTTTTTTCTTTCAGAAAGAAGATAAGAACAAGAGGCTCACCACGGTGGTGCCGGCGACGAGATCGACGCGGGCGATCGACGGCGGTGAAGACAGGGACGGGACGTGACAGACCGCTAAACCTAGACAAATATTGAGGAAAATGGAGCTTGGAGGTCGAGCTTGGAGAGGAGAAAGCTTAAGTAGTGTGCCTCGGGCATTCCATCGAACACCTCGTGTGCATAGGTGGTGAGCTAGAGCACCATAAAGCTCTCTCCTCGCCGGCCACGAAAAACAAAGTAGTGAGAGTGCTCTGCTCGCGGGCAAGGGGTATATATAGGCAATTAATTGGTCCCAGTTCGTGGCTTCAACCGGGACTAAAGGGTAGCCTTTGGTCCCGGTTCAGGCTACCAACCGGGACCAATGGTGGTGGGCCAGGAGCAAGGCACATTGGTCCCGGTTCGTCCCACCAGCCGGGACCAAAAGGTCCAGATGAACCGGGACCAATGGCCCACATGGCCCGGCCGGCCCCCGGGGCTCACGAACCGGGTCCAATGCCCCCATTGGTCCCGGTTCTGGATTGAACCGGGACTAATGGGCTGACCCGGCCTGGACCATTGCCCCCTTTTCTACTAGTGTAACAGGATAGGAGTCTAGAGAGCTTGTCCTTATTATCACCATACCGGTTGTCTTTTGTGCTTTATTTTGCTCCGTTTGCGAGCTGTAAGACCTTTGTAATGACTTTTTTTGGATTTTTAATAAAAAGGCCGCATGCATCATCATGATGCAGAGGCCGGGGGTATACCTCCATTTCAAAAAATATATATGAATAAGGTCACGAGGGGCAAGAAAAGCACGCGGCCAAAGTGAGGCTAGTTGAATTAAGAAGAGTCTAGAAACTAAAATTAGACGCCTCCCCTGCAGCGCTCGTAGGCATCTTCAAAATGACTGGGTGGTTTCAAGTATTAATTTCCCCTCCCGCTAGGAAGTTATTAGAGCAAAGGCCTCCACCCCTTGTTCTTTGTCGGCGACAGTGAGCCTATGGATCCTCCTTCTCCCGCGAGCAACTTTGGCACTCTGTGGCAAAGAGAGCAATCCTGGTGCCTCGTCTCTAGCGAATATATAGATTAGAGTTTTTGATCCTCATAGGACAACACTTAGATGGATGACGACCAAGCTTCGATGCTCCTCGAGCTCGCTCGGAGGAATGGATTAGATGGAGCTCCAAACAGACTCATTATTTCCCCTTGAACTTTCTCAATGTTAAATATACTAGGATAATGCCCGTGTGTTGTAACCGGATATAAATATTCTAGTATATTAACATGTGATTTAGCTTTCCATATTTATGCGATTGTGTAAATAAATGTTTATCACATCTTCCTATGATTTACTATATATTTTGATGAGAAATTTGGTAAGTAAATTAAAGTGAAATTTGTTCAGAAGATAAGTAAATTAAGATGATTTATTATCATGCTGGGAAGGTTGGATGAAGGGGTGATAGGAAGAAAAGTGAAACATGAAACTTAAATTCCTTTTAAGTTGTAGAGATAAAGATTGACTATCAAACTGGAAAAATTGGACGAAGGAATCTCTACTACTATTAAACAATCCAACAAGAATTATTTTAAGTGCACCCCGCAATTACCTCCAAGACACCGGACGACCTATTCACCACCGTACGATTAGTCCCACGAATCTTAATCTAACAGTCATCATTGATTTAATACCTTCATGGTGTGCACGTAGCAATTTCTATTGACTGACCGTGATTCACCACCAGACGAATATTCCAAATACCAGTCCCACACCCCCTAATCCCGTACCTTCCCGTGATCACCAACTACTCCCCGAGCGGCCCACACAGGTCGCATCTTCCCCTCCGCCCCGCTTCTTCCATCGGACGAGGATCCTCTACCATTCGGCATCTAGCCGCCGCCAGACGGCCATCCCATGTCGCTGCTCCGCTCGCTACCTCTCTCATCTAGCATCTCCCTCTCCTACCACAACCGGACTCACGGGCTATGCCTACGGACCAGGGCCATCGGCATAGGTCCTATGCCGTCGGCATAGATCTATGCCTGCGGCTGCCGTCGGCATAGCCCCATCGGTGTAGATCACGTCAGCGTAGATGTGTCAGACCGTCGGCGTAGTATAGCTGTCGGCATAGGAGCGTATGCCGACGGCTGTGGGGCAGCCGTCGGCATAGTTTAGCCATCGGCGTTGTTTTCCGTCTGACGGCAACGGACGACGCCGTCAAAACCGCTGGCGATTCAAGAGATGACACGTGGCAAAGCTATGCCTACGGCAAAGCCGTCGGCATACCTTTGCCACGTGTCGTCCCCTGGCTTGTCCTGGCAGCAGGGCTATGCCTACGGCAAAGTCGTCGGCATAGATGTTAATCTATGCCGACGGCTTTGCCGTAGGCATAGCTCTGCCACGTGGCGCCTCCTGGTGGCTCCTGATTATATATATGCCGACGGCTTTGCCGTAGGCATAGTTTTTTTATTTTTTTTATTTTGCCTGTTTCCCCTTTTTTAATTCATTTGACAACATTACAAAGCAGAATAATATGGAATTATGCAGAAATATGACAGTTCATCATCATCATTTAAACATAGTCAAGTTCATCATCTAAAGATCATCACCGGCGAAAGTTCACGAACATAAAAGTAGTGCAAGACATGAAACATCATAAAAGTTGAAACATGGAAGGCATGGCACGACGGCCGCATACACAGAATCATCATCGACATCAAGCACCACCGAGTCCACCTCCGCCAAAACCACCACCACCACCGAGTCCACCTCCGCCAAAACCACCACCGCCAAGACCACCTCCGCCAAAACCGCCACCGCGACCACCATCACTCTTCCAGATCGGAGTGACTGGGGTCGACGAAGCAGGAGTCGAGCCACCGGTCCCCTACATGTTTGAGAGAAGATTCTAACGGTAAATATGACATGATAGTGTTGAATGAACGAGAACTAGTTTGTCAGTAGTTAGGCAAATGTACTAACCGGACTATCTCCGCCCATTGCCATCCATTCCTCGAACATGGGAATGCGTGGGGCTTCTCCCGCAGGTGGTGGTGGGGGTCCAACTTGTGGTGGCTCCGTGCAGTTAGTCCAAGACGCCAACATAGCCTGGATGTTAGTTAAACAAGAAAACTAGAAAGTCAGAAGGACTGAAAGTGCAAATTTGAGCTTGGTTTTAAGAGGGCAAAACTAACCGCCATCACTTGACGGTTGTAATCATCGTTTGCCTTCACTCGTTGCAAGTACTCCCGCACCTCAATATGCCTATGCCCGAGAAAGGCCTGATATGCCTACAAAATTGAGGTTGTTTCTAAGTGGGCAGTCCTGAAAATAAACTAAGAAAGATAGAGACAAAGAAGATAAGGGGAAGTACTTACAGCACATTGGCGGACTAAGGGAGGCTGCGAACGCCCCGTACTCTCTAACGGGCTCGGGTTGGTAGCTCGAAGCCGTGTGTACGAGATCGACGGAGTGATCAAGCCATCGAAACACGGATACCGGCCATGGGACTTACCCTGGATGGCCACCACCGCCGTGTCATCAATCTGAGACTTGGCGACCTCAGGAACGGGAACATCCGGATGCAACTTCTGATAGTTCTGAGTGTAAGACTCCAGGTGCTGCTCGGTGTTGCCGTAGTACTGGCTCTCGCCCTCCTTGCGATCACTCCGCTCGCGGGCCAGCTTCCATGACTCCATGTCTGAGAGCGGCCTCTGCAACTTGTCCTCCTGCAACGTTAAACAAAAGTTAGCCATACATAAGAACATGACGGTAAAGAAGAACCAAAATGCATCATGCATATAGATATACCTTCATGGACTTGAAGCCCCAGTGGTTCCTGTTTCCTTGGCCGTGTGTCCCGTCTTTTCCACGGTTAGCCCGGGCCTTGATGCTCTTGGCAGCAAACTCGGCATCGTCACCGACCCACCTATCCACCAAACACGCCCATCCGTCATGCCTTGCATAGCACCAACGAGGAACAACCTATGCAAATTTTGGAAGCATGAAATGTGAGCATGAAACATATAGTTGAGTCCTTGAAACAATGAAAAGTCAGTAATAGTTACCATCATGAACTGCTCCCTGCTCATGGTAAGTTTTTGCTTCTGTGCTTGAGTTTTGGTCATCTTTTGTTGCGGGTAGATGTGGTAGTATTGCGAGACGGCAACCCAACGCACCTCATACTGCAACTGACGAGCTTTCTTCTTCGCTGCAGTAAGTAAGACCACGTCGGCTCTGGCCTTGTGCTCGTCAAGAACTCTATAGAGTTGCTGCAATCATGCATAAACCAGAAGCAAACAAGGCATGAGTTGAGTGATTCAATGATAAATTATGAACGAAACTGAAGACAAGTGATTCAAAAGGGAACTTACCCAAAATTTGGTGATCACAGCCTTAGCGGCCGTCCCATACTCCGCGTTGCTGCAAGCCTCGTAGTGGGCCCAGCTTGTGGCCAAAACACGCAGATGTGGGTCCCTGTCTGGCCGCGGGCAGAATAGGCCAGGCCAAAACTCCTTCAACAATACAGTGATAAGGCCGTTCGATTTACGGCCCTATCCGCGAAGGATCCAGTTACTGCAAAAGAATCAAAGGGTTGCCGTGTGTACAATAAAAAATGTTGTCATGTGTTGAAAATATGATTGAGATACACTTACTCTGTCCCCGCAGGTTCAATGAGCCACTTGTGCGCCTCGATAGAAGGTGGTGTAGGTACTCCGACATTACCACGCAGACACCCCTGCGGAGCACCCGGTGGCAAGTCACCCCACAACTCGGGGTCAACCTCCCCTTCACCCTCCTCGCCCTCCTCCTCACCCTCCTTCTCGGCCTACTCCTCCTCGGCCTCCTCCTCCTCACCCTCCTCCTCGCCATCAGGAACATACTCCTCCTCCTCAGACTCAGAAGCTGCCCCAACATAGGAGGGCATCGAAGAAGACCCTCCTATTTCGGACACGGCCCGGAGTTTTTTGGCCCGGTTGCCTATCCCCCCACCTTCTCGTCCTCTAGGGGCTCTCCCCCCACCCCCTCCTCCTCTAGGGTCTCCTCCCTCGACCCCTCCACCTCCCTGTGAGGTGCCATCCTCGCGTAGTCGGGAGGGAACCTTGTGGGCTCGTCCACTCCGAGTAAGTCCTCCTTTGAGTTTACTGAGGAAACTAGCACCGCTGGACTTGCCCATGATTAGCAAACCTGCATTGAGAAGAGAATAAACAATTAGTAAGGATATAAAAAAACAAGTATACAGGAAAGACATTAATAACAGAAGAGCACATTAAGCATACTATTGTAATGATCATTAAAAGAACTTACATTTTCTAGAACCCATATGAATCATCACTATTGTAAATCTATTTGTCGAGGCTCTTCCTCATCGTCAGCGTCAGCGTCTTCATTTAACTTTTCAAGCATAATTATGTCTCTTTGATTCACAACTGCCTCACCATCAATCCGTGCACCGTCGTCGTTTGGGTCCAGGACAACATAACCCAAGTCATCATCCTCCTTGTTTCGGACCACGTCATCATGTTCCTCTTGAAAGAACACTCCCTCGTATGTCATGGGGTTTATGTTGTAGTAATCATCATCATTCGGGTCCGGTAGCTTACCATGTGGCGACACCTTGAACACAACCTCCCAACCCTTTAGGTACTCTTTCTGGCATGGGTAAGGCAGATAATATACTTGTGTGGCATGGGTAGAGGCGATAAAGAGATCAGCTCCGTCATACACGGTTGATGGTTTAACTTCAACTAAACCAACAGAAGGCGTATGTCTCAGACCCTTTTTGGGGTCGAACCATCGGCATTTGAACACAGTGAGACTTAGGTGTTTACGGCCACATTTGAATGTAAGCTCCTATATTTTTCCTACCCTTCCATAGTAATCTACTTTATTATCTCCTTCGGTGAAGACTCCGATATTTATGGTTTTGGGATCAGGCTGACTGTTCTGGTGCTCCTCTGTATGGAAGCGATACCCATTCACATCATACTTTTGTCATGTCATGACGGTAGGGTCAAAACCCATGGAAACCCATCTCAATTCTTCATCCATTGATTCGTTCGTATCATTTCCCTACAAGTTTAATTGAAATTATAGGGTGCATGAGTTTAATTGGAAGTGTGAAATTGGTAATAGGGAAGTGTGAAATATTGCTTTCTTCATGAACCACGCAACGAATTTTTCCTTCCATCAGCAGCCTTTCGAAGAAGAGCAAGTGCCTCCGCTTCAGTAGGAGGCAACATTCCCGTCCACTCTTCCTCAATGAATTGACTAAAAGAATGGTGCAAATGTATTACCTCATCCACTCATCCTCAACTTCCTTGATGTTGTGCAAGATATAGAACATGACATCCTCCCACTCATCTCGTGGCATGACATAAGATGCCGAGCATCCAACCCTGTCACCTTGCCAGATGAATAGAGGCAACTTGGGTTTATACTTGGGTTCTTCTATATTGTATCGAGACACCTTATTGTGCAACGTGGGAACATGGTCCAGATAGTAGGCTGTCCTGAGGTCTGCCACCTCCTCTAGGATAACTGCCTCAACTATGGAAGCTTCAATCTTAGCTTTGTTTCCACATTTCTGTCTCAGATGCTTGTTCTGTCTCTCAGGGCCGTACTGCCAACGATACTGCACAGGGCCCCCCAACAATACTTCGTTCGCAAGGTGCAAAATGAGATGTGTCATTGGAGTAAAGAAGCCTAGCGGGAAGATCTTCTCTAGCTTACATATCAACTCCGGCGCCTTCTTATGCATTTCTTTTATCTTCTCAGGACATACTTCTTTAGCATAAAGCATGCAGAAGAAATGGCTTAACTTCGCAAGCACACACCAGACACACTCGGGAACATAGCCCCGAACCATCACCGGCATAATCCGCTCAATCCATACATGATAGTCATGACTCTTGAGCCCGGTCACTCTGCCCGTTGAAAGATTGAACCCCTTACTTATATTCGACGCATAACCATTAGTGAACTTCACGACGTGTTTCAGCCACTTGAATGCCTCCATCTTATGATCCTTTTTAAGTACGAAGTCAGCATCTGGCTTGAACCAAGATTTTCGACTGCCTGTGGGAGGTTGCCTGTGAAGACGTGGTCTATCACAAATATTCTGTTGATCGACTCTAGCATTAACATTATCCTTTGTCTTATCAGGAATGTTGAGGATCGTGTGAAAAAGGGACTCTGCGACATTCTTTTTGGTGTGCATCACGTCGATGTTGTATGGAAGTTTGAGGTCCTTAAAATATGGAAGCTACGTGAAGGGGGTAATGTGAGTCCAGTTGTGCGTCTTACCATATCCTTCAAAACATTTTTCCCTTTACCTTTTCCTTTGCCCTCGTCTTCGCCTGTGGCTTTCCCTTTGCCTTTGCCTTTCCCTTCACCGGCAAGCTGAAGAGCTTTTAGCTGAGCAAGCACACCTGCACCAGAAAACGTTGGAATCTCGTTTACTTCGTGGACAACTTTGCCTTTTGTGAAGTTCTTCTTGTCTTCCCTATCAGGATGGTCTGGAGGGAGGAACTGTCGATGCAGGTCAAAGGCAACATACTTGCCACCCTTCTTCAGCCAAATGAAAATCAAGGCCTGCATGCACACTAGGCAAGGCATCTTTCCACTTGTACACCATCCGCAGAACAGGGCATAGCCGGGAAAGTCATGCATGCAATACTGTAGCCAAACTTTCATCAAGAAATTTTTCTGCAGATGCCGGTCGTATGTCAACCTCGGGAAGTACCAAGAATGGTGCAAATCATCCACCAACGGCTGCATAAACACACTCAAATTCTTTCCCGGATATTCAGGCCCCGGAATTATAAGCGACAGGAACATGGTCTTGCGTTGCATTATGGCGCCGGGAGGAAGATTGAGCGGAATAACAAATACGGGCCAGCAGCTGTATGGATTACACGACATACCATATGGATTGAACCCATCACCTGTTATAGCAATTCTGACATTCCCAGCCTCGGCTGCTTCCTCCGGGTACTTTATATCAAATGACTTCCATGCTTCACCTTCTGATGTATGTACAATTTTTTTTGGATTGTACCTTTTCCCTTCCTTGTGCCACTTCATCACTTTGGCAGACTCCTCAGTGATGAAAAGGTGCTGCAGTCTTTTTATAAAATCAAGATACCGAAGAACCTTCATAGGGATTTTTAGATGCTGCTTCTGACCATGCCTATCGACCACCTCAATATACCGAGAGGAACTGCACTTCCTACAGTAGTTGTCATCCGCATACTCATCCCTAAACAAAAGGAAATTCTTTGGACAAACATGTATTTTCTCATAGTCCATGGAGAGCGCCTTCATGATTTTCTTCGTACCTTACATGGTTTTCGGCAGTTCATGGCCCTCAGGCAGGCTGTTAGCCCATACTCCCAGAAATGCTTCGAAGCAACCTCGGCTACAGCCGTACTCAGCCTTGACTGCCATTAGTTGCGAGATGGCATCCAACACAGACAGCTTGTCACCCTCATAGAGAGGTTTCTTTGACGAGGCCAAGATTTCCAGGAAGGCCTTTGCGGTTTCCTCCGGCTCCTCCGGTTCATTCGCTGAATGTGAAGGAGGTGTCAACTGTGCAGCAAAGACATCATCTAGCATGTCTCTAACCCCATCGTCCTCATAACCAGCGATGCGTTGTCGTATCACATCCTTTCTACCATGGTCCCGCTGGGCAAAGTTTATCGGCATATTAAAGTTGGGCATAAATCCATTCGTGCGAAGGTGCTTAGTCATCTCACTCTTATCTCTGCGGATACGTCTCTTACATTTGGCACACGGGCATTCTGTCACCATCCTCATTAGACTAGGAATATCTCTTTCAAAAACACATCAGTTTTCTCGACCACTCTGTTGTTACTTGATTCCGACGGAAAACCCCACTATACATCCACTGATTATCTGCCATGTCTGCTTTATTGGAAGCCACACAACAAAATTAAGGATTCATTTAAGGTACTCACATCAATATTTTATTTTTTACAAGGTTGATAAGAAACGACATTTAATCCACCTACATCTCTAATAGGTAAAGATGGGTCCTAATCCTACCCGAGAATGTGTAGATTGAGTACGTTGTCCATGCTCTACCCCATTCCGAGACGAAATTTCGGCAGCACCTCCCCGCTGTTCTCCAAATACAAGTCTCGGCAAAATGCTGAGAGAATGTGCATCCGGAGAACAACAGGGAGGCACCGTCGAAATCCTGTCTCGGAACGGGGTAGAGCATGAACAACGTACCCAATCTACACAACCTCGGGTTGTCCGTGGAAAGTGCTGGACAATCCGAAACAGCTGCGGTGATAAATATGCAATTGAATGCATGTTTATCGATGCAACCCTTTCGGACAGGAGACCTATGTTACGCGACTTGATATGAAAACTTAATTTAGTGACATGGAAAAAAAGTGGATGAGCTCGTGGAATTGTTGCTCACCCTCCGATGTAGTCGATCAAAGGAGAGGGACGATCGTGGGCCAACACCTCCAACATCGACAATCACTCCATGAAGATGGAACACCACAAATCCTGTTAATTACACCGAGTGAAACAAATTTAGGTCATCAACTCACATTAAGCATTGATACTTTTAACTATGAAAAAAAATCATGTTTCGTCAAGTGTCAAATTTTGTCCTTCAATTTTTATAGCAAGACCATCATGATTAAATAACCACTCATCATATCATAATTTTGCAGCACATCTCACATAGCAACTTAACATTAAGCATTGACACTTAAAACTATGAAAAAAAAATCATATTTTGTCAAGTGTCAAATTTTGTCCGGTTCAATTTTTTCGACAAGATCATCATGATAAAAATAACCACTCATCTTATACCAATTTTGGAGCACATCTCAAATGACAAGATCATCATGATAAAAATCTAACATCCAACATCCAACATCTAACATCCAACATCCATCTAACATCCAAATGATAAGATCTCAAATGACCAGATCATCATGTAACCTAACAATCTAACATCCAACATCCATCCATGCATTCATTCATCC
>LT934122.1:50708030-50721706 GCA_900231445.1 Triticum turgidum subsp. durum | reverse complement strand
GTCAGCCTTCCAGTGGCTGGGGTTTTTGTTTTTTTTTTTTTGAAAGGAGGGGGGGGGGGTTTGGGGGTTTTGGGGCGTTAATTTAGGTGTTTCATATATTTTGTTAGCTAGCTAATGAATAGAGAGAAGTGTCATCTCTTATGTCTGTGCTTGGTCGATGCTACGTACTATATATACATAAGTGATCGAGAGAACCATTGAGTACAGAAGTTCGTCATGCATACCGAGAGAAGTGATCGATCGACCTCTCCTTCTCCGAGAGATTGATCGAACAACAAGTTTTCGTATATCATGTATCTAACGCTACTGGCTACATACATGTACAATATGTATAAGATCTCTTAATTACAATGCCCTAGCAATTGAAATCAATTTCCACATGGTATTCTCCGGCTTTATTGATGACGTGATCAAGAAAGAATCCCGCCAATTCCTCTTGAATTGCTTTCATGCGATCTGGTTCAAGGAGTTCATTCCGCATCTGCCACGTCTAATTTGAAGAAGGGGGTTAATTAATACATATATATGAATGAAACTCAACAGAAATGATGATGTAATAAAATGAAATTGTGAATATTATTGCTTACGCACTTCATATTGTCATTGAGAGTAGCCCCGCTTGTTTTTCAAAGTCGCGTTGTGGATGAACTCGCACACGTAGTATCCACAAAAGTCATTCCCTTCTTCCTGCCACAAGCACTTTACGAGAAATAGAGGTCAATCAAACTGATAATGAAGCATTATAAATGGCATTGATGAAAGTATAGCTATAGAATCAACGGGAGATGCGCGCAACTAGCTAGCCAGTAGTACTTACTTTCGGGTATGTATATCGCAGCTCCTTCGGCAGTCCCGGAGCTTGTGCGGTGAACTGTTTCCAAACCCTGCAAGACAAAGAAAATAATTATTATTACTTGAGATATCAAGAAATGAACAAAAAGTTGCCGATATGGTGCGATAATGATCTATTGAACTTACTTGCTGAGCATTTCAGTCATGTCCGCATAAGTTTTGGGATCTTTTTGTCTTGAGTCTAAGAGGGTTACTAGTCCACGCTCAAGCTTAATCTCTAGAAGAATATAGTGGTACCTGCGCACGCATGCATAACTCATCAATTACATTACTATAACCTCGCTCGAGTAATAAGGGAAACCGAATATGCACACGACAGTAATACTCACTTGCCGTTGTAAGGAAAGAGTATGGTATCTTTGTTTTGATTTTTGATCAAGATTGTAGCACGTTGTCCTCGGCCTCTTTGACGTCCTTTTTAACCAGAAATTCATCTATGATATTTGTGTTAATGAACCCAATATCATAAATTTCTTGCTTTTTGCACTCGACGATCTTCAATCTGCATAATATATTAAGGATAATTAATTATAAATACATGAAATGAAAGAGCCGAGCTATATATAGAGGCTTAATGACAGAAATAGTACTTACAGACAGTAGCAAAAGACCATTAGTTTATCGAGGGCCTTTTGATTGAAGAACACGAAGAACTCATCAAATGGAACAATCAACAGATCATTTGCAACGAGGTCGTGCTCCTCTTTAATATTCAACTACAAAGCATTCGTACTCCCAGACTCTCTGCAGGTTTCCATGTACCAATTATGGAATCTTCGCATCATTATTGTCAGAGATTTTTCATCTTTGGCGAGAGGCTTCCCGTAGTCGTATCTGTGTTCGTCCACCTCCAAGAAATCAGGAAGTTGATCGTCAGGCAGGTAATCTGCAAGATTGCCATAACCGGCCACCGTCCCCAGAGCATTAGACACATTGAGCGGGGGGCACGATTGCTGTGCTTGTTCGCCGAGATGGGCAATTTTTTCGCCTTTGCTCGTTCTTTTGACCTTTTAGCACCGACAGTAGTTCCCGACCGCTGGGCTTGGAGATATGTCTGTTCAGTAATGCGCTCATAGTTGGTTCTCGGCGGAGACTTTGGTGGTTTCCTCAGGGCATCGATAGTGCGCTTTGCTTTCACCGGATCTACCTTCTCCTCCGGAGGTGGATGTCTCTTTGCTTTCACCCCTTCAAAGAACTCCTTCACTTGGGTCCGCACAATCGTATCATTTTCCTCCTCGGTCCTCTCGTACGGTAACTTCTCTAGAGGCTTGAGAGGTGGACCGTATCTGTATTGCCTCCCGCCTCTGGTTGTGCTGCTAGACGCCGGAGCAGACGGAGCGGCTGCGGCGTCTGTCTTCTTTCGTGCTTGCTTACAAGGTGGAGGAGAAGGAGTACGACGCGCCGGAGCAGCCGGGGCGGCGGCGGGTCTCTTCCGCCCTTCCTGGCGAGGCGGAGAACGAGGAGGCTACTAGCTGATCGGGAGCGCCGGCGCAGGTGGAGAAGGAGGCGGAGTGCCCTGATTTGCCGGAGGAGGAGGAGGAGGCGGAGGCATCCAGTTCGGAAGGTTGATGAGCTCCTTCCGCCATAGGCATGGAGTCTTCAGAGCAGAACCCAGCCTAGTCTCCCCTTCACGAGTAGGGTGGTCAAGCACGAGGTCCTCAAATCCCTCTGTTATTTCATCCACCATCACCTTAGCATATCCTTCTGGAATCGGTCAGCAGTGATAAGTTGCTCCGGATCCACTAGGATAAACAGAGCCAACAACCGCCTTGACCTTCAAATTCATCCATCGCGCCATAATGTGGCAATGTTGAGACTCCGTGATAGCATCCACAGGATAGCTGGCAGGAGCCGTCAAGACATGCTCTGGCTGAAGCAGCTCGGTGGAAGCCACGCTGCTTCTCCGCTGAAATGGCGGGGTAGCTTTAGGGGAAGCTTCGGCAGGTCGTTTGCTGCGATCTGCTGCTTCTCGTTCCTCTTCTCATTCCTCTAGCCCCATTACCCTTTCGATCAGCGCCTGCAGTTGGCCCTGCTCCAGTTTCTTCCTCCTCTCGTGGGTTTTGTAACCCCCTACGTTCAGAAAACCAACCTTCCATGGAATGGAGCTTGGCGTGCCTCGTGTCCGTCCAGGGTGCTCAGGATTCCCGAGGGCCATTGTGAGCTCGTCCTTCTCCCTGTCTGGTACGAACGTCCCTTTCTGTGCTGCATTGATATAGTGTCGAAGGTTCTTGACTGGTATTTCCAGTTGCTCGTCCGTCCAACGGCACATCCCTGATACAGGGTCCAAGGTTCCGCCAGCCCCGAAGAACCAAGTCTGGCAACGGTCTGGCCATCTCATTGTCTCTGGTTCGATCCCTTTGTCAAGCAGATCATTCTCAGCCTTGGACCACTTAGGCCGGGCTTTGAGGTAGCCACCTGACCCCGTGCAATGGTGAAGCTTCTTCTTCGCAGCATTTTGCTTGTTCGTCGCCGACATCTTCTTACTCTTTTCTGATGTCTTGTGGGCCACAAATGCGGGCCAGTGATCTTTGATCTTCTCATATTTGCCGATGAATTCTGGTGTCTTTTTTTTCCGACAAAATGGTTCAACTCTTTCCTCCACCTCCTGAATAGGGTTTCCATCTTCTTAAGAGCACAAGACTTGATTAATTGCTCTTTAACTGGCTTCTCCGGAGCCTCCTATGGCGGTAGGGTGAAATTTGCCTTCAGCTGAGTCCAAAGATCTTGTTTCTGCATATCATTGACATAAGACACCTCAGGGTCGTCCTTAGGTTTATACCATTGCTGGATGCTGATCGGGATCTTGTCCCTAACAAGAACCCCGCACTGAGCAGAAAATGCGTTCTTTGTCCGGATGGGTTCAATTGGTTCGCCGTCGGGCGCGATTTCTATGATCTCAAACCTTTCATCCGATCTCAACTTTTTGTTTGGGCCTCGTCTCCTTACCGAAGTTGTGCTCGATCCGGAGGGCTAGAAATTAAAAGGAAGAAAGACGAGAGTAATTAATATGTGTACATATACCAAAACAATGAATGCATCAATTAACTAGTCAACACGGGCTTAACTAATATATATATATATATATACCTTGCCGGACTCGGTTCGGTCACTGGAGCAGTCAGCACGGTCTCCTTCTTGTACCACCATTGGGTCATCACCGGAGTCATCATGAACATAGCCCTCTTCTTGTACCGGCATTAATGGGCCGGAGCCATCATGAACATTGCCCTCTTCTCCACCCAGTCCTTCCTCACCAACGACGTCGATGAAAAATGACGCAACAACATCAGTTCCTTCTGCGATCATCTCCCCCAACATCGCTTCTGTTGCTTCGTCTCAGTAGTGCTCCATAGTTTCTGCAAATATTTACAACATGTCAATTACTATTCAAAAACATGGTACAGATGGATATATGTTAGTGGCCAACGTAGAACTAGCTAGCTAATCACAATAAGGAATCATGTTAGTGGCCTCGACGCTGCTTTTCTAGGGTTTGGGATCGCGTCGACACAATGCTTCAAGGGTTTGGGGTGGCCTCGACGACAACGCTCTTTTAAATTGGTAAATTTGGGTGGCCTCGAGAGTTTTGGTCGAGCGAGAGGGCCAAGGGGGGTGCTGCGGTTGTATAGGTTATCACGGTCGAGAGGGGGTATATATATCGACCGCCCCTTATGTCGAAGTTATCTCGAGGGGGCGGGGAGGGGGAAGGCAAGCAGCCTAACGGCGACAGACCCGATAAAACATAAGAAAACAAAGAAGAGATAAAAAGAGGAGAAGCAGAAAGGAATAGAGGAGAAGATCGAAGAAAAAAAAGAAAAAAAAAGAGGAGAAGAAGAAAGGAATAGAGGAGAAGATTCTATTTTTTCTTCTTCTCCTCTATTCCTTTCTTCTTCTCCTCTTCCTTTTCTTCTTTTTTGGTTCTTCTTATTTATTTATCCTCTATTCCTTTCTTTCTTCTTCTCCTTTTCTTTTTCTTCTTCTCCCTTGAGAAAGGAAAATAATTAAGGAAAAGGAAGAAAAGAGGAAGAAGGAATAGAAGGAAGAAGAAGAAGAAAGGAATAGAGGACAAGAAGAAAAAATAGATTTTTTTTCTATTTTTTCTTCTTCTCCTCTTCTTTTTCTTCTGCTTTCTTCTTCTTATTTATTTCTCCTCTTCTTTTCCTCTCCTCTTCTTCTCTTTTCTTCCTCTTCTTATTTTCCTTTTTCCTCTCATTGTTTTTCTTCTTCTTCCTTCTTCCTTCTTCCTCTTTTCTTCCTTTTCCATATTTTACTTTTTCCTCAACACTAATCTAATTAAAATGCACTAACCTAAAATCGATATCTACTAACAACCTAAATAAAAAATTAATACATATATGAAAAAACATATATAAACAAAAAAATGATATGAACATTATATTCATACATACATATAGCCACATCCATTCATCATATAGCTATACCACATACATATATACATTAATTATATATATGAAAAAAATGCAATGAACAAAAAAATACACATGTATGTATCAAAAAAAAAGCACTGAACACATAGCCCCGACGGCCGCGGCTCACAACGGGGCCGGCCGGCGAGGGCGACGGCGGCGGCGGCGAGGGCGTCGGCGACGACCACGTACGGCGGGTCGGGGCAGGGGAGTGGCCGGCCACGACGGCGACGGTGACGGCGACGACGGGCGCGAGCGACAATGACAGCGTCGGCGGGGGCGGCCAGCGGGCGGCGTCGGGGCAGCGCCTGGCGGCGACGAGGCAGGGGCGACGACGGGGGCACGCGGACGGCGTCGGGGCGGCGCACGGACGGCATCTGGGCGGCGGGCGGCGTCGGGGGCGCGCGGACGGCGTAGGGGCGGCACGCGGAAGGCGTCGGGGCGGCGCGCGGACGGCGTCTGGGTGGCGGGCGGCGTCGGGGCAGCGGACGGCGTCGATCTGGGCAGCCTGGCGGCGGCGTCTGGCGGCAACTGGTGATGTGTTCGTCAAATTTTCCTAAGTGTTGTATATATAGCAAGGGCATTGGTCCCGGTTCGTGACTCCAACCGGGACTAATGCCCCCTTTAGTCCCGGTTGGTACCACCAACCGGGACCAAAGGCCTCTTTTCAGCAGCCCAACGGGCGGGAAGCAGCGACCTTTGGTCCCCGTTGGTGGCACCAACCGGGACTAATGCCCCCCCTTTAGTCCCGGTTGGTGCCACCAATCGGGACCAAAGGACCCTGTGCTGCCCGCGTCGGGGCCAAAGTTTAGTCCCACCTTGCTAGTTGAGAGGGACACGCAGTGGTTTATAAGCCCCACTGCCGCACCCCTCTCGAGCTCCTCTCCACCGTAGGCTTGCGGGCCTATTTGCTACTGCTTTGCCTGATGGGCCTTCTGGGCCTACTGCGGGCCTGAATCCTGGCCCATGGTAGGGTTTCTAGTCATATTCAGGCCGTGGGGGCCCAGTAGGAGGCAGTTTTTTTTGTTTTCTTTCTTGCTTTATTTTTTTTTGTTTCTACTTACAACAAAATACTTATTGTTGCTATTTTTAATTATTTTCTAGTTTTTTTGTTTTGTTTTCTGCATTATTTATTTTCTTTTGTTTTTTGCTTTATTTTTTAATTCTTTTTGCTTTTAGTTTTGGAAAAATTATAAACTTTTTGTTAGTGCCATTAGTTTTCAAATTTGAAAACTCTTTTTTTGTTTTTGTTTTCTTTCTTACTTTATTTATTTTATTTTGTTTGTACTTACAACAAAATACTTATTGTTGCTATTTTTAATTGTTTTTTGTTTTGTTTTCTGCGTTATTTATTTTATTTTATTTTTTGCTGTATTTTTTAATTCTTTTTGCTTTTAGTTTTAGAAAAATTATAAACTTTCTGTTAGTGCCATTAGTTTTCAAATTTGAAAACACTTTTTTCGTTTTTTTGTTTTCTTTCTTGCTTTATTTATTTTATTTTGTTTCTACTTACAAAAAAATACTTATTGTTGCTATTTTTAATTATTACGAGGGCCGAACCATAAGACATTAAAGCATTTCAAATGAACTATGAAAAAGTTGAAAGTTGGCATGGTATCATAAATTCACCCACATAGCATGTGCATGTACAAAACGGATAATGGTATCATACTCGTGTGTTACAAAGTTGGCATGGTATCATCATAATAGTTGTGGGAGAAAGTCTTCACTTTTTATTCGCTTGTGTCATTTGCTTATTGCGCCGTAACCATGGATAATCTTCATCGCTTATCAGGATGCTGGGGTCAGCCTTGACTTTGAAGGGAGGAATTTCATGAAACTTTTCATAATCTTCAGATATGTCTGTCTTGCCCTCCACTCCCACGATGTCCCTTTTTCCTGAAAGAACTATGTGGCGCTTTGGCTCATCGTATGATGTATTCGCTTCCTTATCTTTTCTTTTTCTCGGTCTGGTAGACATGTCCTTCACATAGATAACCTGTGCCACATCATTGGCTAGGACGAACGGTTCGTCAGTGTACCCAAGATTTTTCAGATCCACTGTTGTCGTTCCGTACTGTGGGTCTACGTGTACCCCGCCTCCTGACATATTGACCCATTTGCACTTAAACAAAGGGACCTTAAAATCATATCCGTAGTAAAGTTCCCATATGTCCACTATGTAACCATAATATGTGTCCATTCCCCTCTCGGTTGTTGGATCAAAGCAGACACCGCTGTTTTGGTTGGTGCTCTTTTGATCTTGGTCAATCGTGTAAAATGTATTCCATTATCTTGTATCCTTTCCAAATTGTAACAGTCGAAGATGGTCCCCTGGACAACAAGTACAGCTCATCACAAACAGTGTTGTCACCTCTGAGACGTGCTTCCAACCAACTGCTGAAAGTCCCGATGTCTTCACATGTAATCCAGTCGTCGCACTGCTCCGGGTGTTTGGAGCGCAGACTGTTCTTGTGTTCATCGACATACGGGGTCACCAAGGTAGAGTTCTGTAGAACTGTGTAGCGTGCTTGAGACCAAGAATATCCGTCCCTGCATATTATTGAGTCCCTTCCAAGCGTGCCTTTTCCAGTCAGTCTCCCCTCATACCGCGATTGAGGGAGACCTATCTTCTTAAGGCCAGGAATGAAGTCAACACAAAACCCGATGACATCCTCTGTTTGATTGCCCATGGGATGCTTCCTTCTGGCCTAGCATGGTTAGGGACATATTTATTTAGGACTCCCATGAACCTCTCAAAGGGGTACATATTGTGTAGAAATACGGGGCCTGGATTGACAATCTCGTCAACAAGATGAACTAGGACGTGCGTCATGATATTGAAGAAGGATGGTGGGAACACCAGCTCGAAACTGACAAGACATTGCACCACATCACTCCTTAGCCTTGGTATGATTTCTGGATCGATCATCTTTTGAGAGATTGCATTGAGGAATGCACATAGCTTCACTATGGCTAATCGGACGTTTTCCGGTAGAAGCCCCCTCAATGCAACCGGAAGCAATTGCGTCATAATCACGTGGCAGTCATGAGACTTTAGGTTCTGAAACTTTTTCTCTGACATATTTATTATTCCTTTTATATTCAACGAGAAGCCAGTTGGGACCTTCATACTAAGCAGGCATTCAAAGAAGATTTCCTTCTCTTCTTTGGTAGGAGCATAGGTGGCAGGATCTTCATACTGCTTTGGAGGCATGCCGTCTTTTTCGTGCGAACGTTGCAGGTCCTCCCGTGCCTCAGTTGTATCTTTTGTCTTCTCATACACGCCCAAGAAGCCTAGCAGGTTCACGCAAAGGTTCTTCGTCACATGCATCACGTCGATCGAAGAGCGGACCTCTAGATCTTTCCAGTAGGGTAGGTCCCAAAATATAGATTTCTTCTTCCACATGGGTGCGTGTCCCCCAGCGTCACTCGGAACAGCTAGTCCGCCAGGACCCTTTCCAAAGATTACGTGTAAATCATTGACCATAGCAAGTACGTGATCACCGGTACGCATGGCGGGCTTCCTCCAGTGATCTGCCTCGCCTTTGAAATGCTTGCCTTTCTTTCGACATTGATGGTTGGTCGGAAGGAATCGACGATGGCCCAGGTACACATTCTTCCTGCAGCTTCCCAGGTATATACTATCAGTGTCAAGTAAACAGTGCATGCATGCATGGTATCCCTTGTTTGTCTGCCCTAAAAGGTTACTGAGAGCGGGCCAATCGTTGATGGTCACGAACATCAACGCCTTTAGGTGAAATTCCTCCTATTTGTGCTCATCCCACATACGTACACCGTTTCCATTCCACAGCTGTAAAAGTTCTTCAACTAATGGCCTTAGGTACACATCAATGTCGTTGCCGGGTTGCTTAGGGCCTTGAATGAGAACTGCCATCATAATGAACTTCCGCTTCATGCACATCCAAGGAGGAAGGTTATACATACATAGAGTCACGGGCCAGGTGTTGTGATTGCTGCTCTGCTCCTCGAAAGGATTAATTCCATCCGCACTTAAAGCAAACCATACGTTCCTTGGGTCACTTGCAAACTCATCCCAGTACTTTCTCTCAATTTTTCTCCACTGTGACCCGTCAGCGGGTGCTCTCAACTTCCCGTCTTTCTTACGGTCCTCACTGTGCCATCGCATCAACTTGGCATGCTCTTCGTTTCTGAACAGATGTTTCAACCGTGGTATTATAGGAGCATACCACATCACCTTCGCAGGAACCCTCTTCCTGGGGGGCTCGCCGTCAACATCACCAGGGTCATCTCGTCTGATCTTATACCGTAATGCACCACATACCGGGCATGCGTTCAGATCCTTGTACGCACCATGGTAGAGGATGCAGTCATTAGGGCATGCATGTATCTTCTGCACCTCCAATCCTAGAGGGCATACGACCTTCTTTGCTGCGTATGTACTGTCGGGCAATTCGTTATCCTTTGAAAGCTTCTTCTTCAATATTTTCAGTAGCTTCTCAAATAATTTGTTAGGCACAGCATTCTCTACCTTCCACTGCAGCAATTCTAGTACGGTACCGAGCGTTGTGTTGCCATCTTCGCAATTGGGGTACAACCCTTTTTTGTGGTCCTCTAACATGCGATCGAACTTCAGCTTCTTCTTTTGACTTTCGCATTGCGTCCTTGCATCGACAATTACCCGGCGGAGATCATCATCATCGGGCACATCGTCTGGCTCCTCTTGATCTTCAGCAGCTTCGCCTGTTGCAGCATCATCGTGCACATCGTCTGGTTCCTCTTGATCTTCAGTAGCATCACCGTATTCAGGGGGCACATAGTTGTCATCGTACTTTTCTTCTTCGCCATCTTCCATCATAACCCCTATTTCTCCGTGCCTCGTCCAAACATTATAGTGTGGCATGAAACCCTTGTAAAGCAGGTGGGTGTGAAGGATTTTCCGGTCAGAGTAAGACTCTGTATTCCCACATATAGGGCATGGACAACACATAAAACCATTGTACTTGTTTGCCTCAGCCACTTCGAGAAATTCATGCACGCCCTTAATGTACTCGGAGGTGTGTCTTGAACCGTACATCCATTGCCGGTTCATCTGCATGCATTATATATAATTAAGTGTGTCAAAAATCATTACAGAACATCATGAATAGATAATTAAGTGACCAAATTAATAGAAGTTCATCATCACATTAAAACCAAAGTACATACATAGTTCTCATCTAACAACATAAAGCTCTGCAGAGCATCTAAATTAATTAAACCATACATTGAAACTATGTAAAACATTTCAATACGAAAACAAATGCGATCATAATCGCAACCAATGTAACAACTGATCCAATGACATAATGATACCAAGCCTCGGTATGAATGGCATATTTTCTAATCTTTCTAATCTTCAAGTGCATTGCATCTGTCTTGATCTTGTGATCATCCACGACATCCGCAACATGCAACTCCAATATCATCTTCTCCTCCTTTATTTTTCTAATTTTTTCCTTCAAGAAATTGTTTTCTTCTTCAACTAAATTTAACCTCTCGACAATAGGGTCGGTTGGAATTTCCGGTTCAACAACCTCCTAGATAAATAAAATCTATGTCACGTTGGTCGGCATAATTTTCATAAACAAAAGATGAAACAATAGTTATGAAAAGATAATATATACCACATCCGAATCATAGACAGGACGAGGACCGACGGGGGCGGATACCAAAACCATCGCACTATATAAGATGCAATAATAAAAGTAAGAAAATTATACAAGTATCTATATAAACATACAAGTAAGAATTTTTTTTCCTTTAAGAAAGAAGATAAGAACAAGAGGCTCACCACGGTGGTGCCGGCAACGAGATCGGCGCGGGCGATCAACGGCGGTGAAGACGGGGACGGGACGTGATGGACCGCTAAACCTAGACAAATATTGAGGAAAATGGAGCTTGGAGGTCGAGCTTGGAGAGGAGAAAGCTTAAGTAGTGTGCCTCGGACATTCCATCGAACACCTCGTGTGCATAGGAGGTGAGCTAGAGCACCATAAAGCTCTCTCCTCGCCGGCCACGAAAAACAAAGCAGTGAGACTGCTCTGCTCGCGGGCGAGGGGTATATATAGGCAATTAATTGGTCCCAGTTCGTGGCTTGAACCGGGTATAAAGGGAAACCTTTGGTCCCGGTTCAGGCCACCAACCGGGACCAATGATGGTGGGCCAGGACCAAGGCACATTGGTCCTGGTTCGTCTCACCAACCGGGACCAAAAGGTCCAGACGAACCGGGACCAATGGCCCACGTGGCCTGGCCGGCCCCCGGGGCTCACGAACCGGGTCCAATGCCCCCATTGGTCCCTGTTCTGGATTGAACCGGGACTAATGGGCTGACCCGGCCTGGACCATTGCCCCCTTTTCTACTAGTGCTAGCACTATTGGTGGGGAGAAACACTTGATCGTGAAGGTTATAGATGAGATGAAGGCGTACAAGGCATGCGACAAGCTCCGTGTCAAATGGATGAACTGGCACCGGTTGGGTGCCCTTGCCCGGATGAAGGATGCCGATCGGAGAAAGAGAAGAGGAAATGAGATGTTTATGGCAGCTAATGGATACTTTGTTTGATATATGAAGAGCCCTTTTTGCCCAATGTTCAAATCAACTTTTCTTTTTGGTGTAACTGGTCAAACAATGCACTTCAAAGAATTAAGTTGTTTTCCCAACTATATTTTACAAAATGATGTACTTATCATCACAGAAAATCCTGATTCATTACACAGATCAAATTTAAAAAACTACAAATACTTGATATAATATATGTTAGTATAGACGTGCGTTGCACGTGCGAGCTTACTAGTGATGGGAAGAAAACTAAAGTATGGAACCTTACATTCTTTTTAAGTAGTAGAGATAGAGATTGATTGTCATGCGGGAGTGTTGGATGAAGGGGTGAATGGAAGAAAAGTGAAACATGGAAGCTTACATTCTTTTTAAGTAGTATAAAGATAAAGATACCATTGCAAGTTTCGTTGTCAAATTTGGGAGTATTTTTGGGTTTATATGATATATTTAGGGGATCTAATGCATTTCTAGTAATATTTATAATTTGAATTACATGTACACAAAAAATGCCCAAATACTATTGAAAACGCACTATTTAAGTTCTTCAGTATGTATTTATGTCTTATATGCAAGTAACAACTCCATGTTCATGAATTGTATATGTGACGTGCGTGGCTCCGGGCATTTTTCATTTCTAAAAAAAATCTACATCATAGCCTCTTCGAGTATTTTAAAATTTTAACCACATATTCTACGTGTCATGTAATGACACTGTGCAAAGTTTCATATGTTTTAGACAACAATATTTTTTTGGGAAATTCATTTTTTGCATAGCTATAATTAAGTTTGTGTGTTTGAATATTTACATATACATATTTGAAAGTATCAAATTTCTGTTTCCCTAGACCTACATGCCTTATTTATAATCTCTCTTCCAATATTTCATAATTTTAATTGTAGGTTCAGTTTAAATTTGAATTATATCCAATTAAATATATATTTTTGATAAATATTTAAAAATATACTAAAATTTAACCTACAAACTTCAAATTACTTTTCGTACAATATCATGGCCATAGAAAAGTAACACTACTAACCAATCTGTCGTTTGATGGTTAGGAAGAAAGTGATATTCCCTACCCACGAGAGTTAAGTCCTAGACATGACATTTGTTCTCGTATTTTCCTGAATTTATTTTAAGCCTTCTGGCATCGTGCGTTCAGTGGAAGGAGACGTTTCCGTTGACTACGAGGCGTCTATGGTGACATTATCAATCTCAAAATGATGTGCCGGCTCAGTCACTCGAAAGTGCTCACGGGGTAAGGTGTGCTTGTGTGTGCTCATAGGGATGAGTTATATGTGTATGTTTGAGCGTTTGCGCTTGTAATGTTTTCAAAAAGAAGTAACATTATAAATCTTAATTTTTGTGTGCAGAAAATCAAAATACCTAGATTTTTTTTGAGAAACATCAAAGTACCTACATGTTTTAGAAGTGGCGGGCAAGTATACCTTCTCCCACGGCTAATGTGGGCCAAATCGGTAGCCAAATAATCAGTGATGGGCCGGTAGAAGCGCCCACCTCTGTTGTTATAACTACCAGTGATAGACAATCCTGTGACCCTGACAGCTTGTACTTTTGGCCCACGGTTAACTTGGGCCAGAAAACCATTGGCAAGCCTTGAAAATCACCCGCTACTGGTAATTCAACTTCAGTAAATGGGCAACTGGTATCTCGCCAAATAGCAGTGCCTGGGTGCGCTCTCATCTTCGTCTGTGCCGTTCCCTCAAGTTAGGGTTTCTTGTTCTCGCGGTGGCGACTTCGACGCCGTCGAGTGGTTCCCTTGCCTATCGCCGATCTCTCTGCCGATCTCCA
>LT934122.1:50695278-50707423 GCA_900231445.1 Triticum turgidum subsp. durum | reverse complement strand
GGTGAGGTTTTGCAATGGCGGCTGATGGGGCCTCGGGCTCCTCGGGCGTTAGCGACGTCGAGAAGATGATGAAAGAGCTGGGGCTGACAGAAGAAGACCCTGCTGGTGTGATCTTCGATGAGAAGGATGCGCCTCCAGAAGGACCCAGATGGACTGCGCTTGTTATGGTAAACACCTCCAAATCCTACAGTCAGACTTGGTTCTATAGAATATATGATTGGCCTGGAATATCGCACAGGTAGCCAAGTTCAAGCCTCTGGAGGAGAATCTGTACACGGTTCAACTGCCCTGTTTAGGGGATTGGGAGAGGGTTATGCACGAGGGCCCATGGAGCTTCAGAGGGGACGCGGTGCTTCTTGCGCCCTATGATGGGGTCTCAAAACCATCAACAATCAAGTTGGAGAGGATTGATATTTGGATTCAAATACATGATGTACCAGATCTCTTTCCCCACCTGGTAACTCCACTGGCGGCAAAGGTGCGGGAAGTGCTCTTCATAGAACAACCATCTCATGATTTTGTTGGGAATTTTCACAGTGTGGATTCGGCTCAATGTTTTTAAACCCCTGAAGAATGCTGTTTCTATGATCAGAGGGGGTGCAAGACAAATTTATAAGGTCAAGTATGAAAAGCTGCCAGAATTGTGTGCTGTGTGCTGGATGCTGGGTCATATATACAAGGAACATGGTAATTGGATCCACCCCCCTTCGGCTCTGGTTTTTAAAGATCTCCGAGCAAGCTGGGTCATGCGCACAAGCCAGGGGCCTGGAGGGGGCCGTGGAAGGAAAGGTGGACGAAGGGGAGGCAGTTCAGGTGGACGGTCAGGGAATCGCTATGAGGAGGGCATGAACAACTTCTCAGATTACGCAAAGGAAAGGGCGGAAGAGGATATGGCTGCAGCTGGTACTGAAAACGATGTAGACATGAAAGATCTCACAAGGAAAAGGATAGCCGGTGGGCCGTTGGATGAAAACGCACATAAAACCACAGGAGAGACATCGACAAATGCTATGAAGCAGCTTGCAATTGTGCCAGTAGGCACGGCCCTGGTGAGGCCCCCTCCTAAGAGAGATCCCAAGAGGACCAGAATGGATAGCGATGGCAATGATGGTCAGCTTTCAGCGGTGAAGAATTTGCCGGGCTCCTTCGAGGAGCGCCGCCGGGGCCAATGAGTGCCCTATGTTGGAACTGGCGCGGAGCGGGCAAACCCGTGGCAGCCCGAGAACTTCGTGAATTTGCGAGGAAGTTTGCCCCTACCCTTTTATGTATTGTCGAGACACAAATAGAAGGCTCTAGGGTAGAAGCTTTAGCTAGTTCTATTGGCTATGACAAGGCTTATGCAGTAGATAGTCAAGGTCGGAGTGGTGGTATTGGTCTGTTCTGGAACAATGAAATAAAGATTGAAATCCTTGGTTATTCTATTTATCACCTGGATGTTTCTATTGAGGAGCAGGGTGAGGATAAGTGGCGACTAACTCACGTTTATGGAGAAGCACAAACGCAGTTGTGGCACCAAACATGGACAGTCCTGCAAAACATTAGTACAACAAGCAATTTGCTTTGGCTTTGTTTTGGTGATTTTAATGAAGTTTTACGCCCATATGAGCATAAGGGAGTTGGGCAACGTAGCAATGCACAGATCCAGGCTTTCAGAGATATGGTTGATGTTTGGATGTTACTAGACTTGGTCTATATGGGCCGGTTTTGGACTTTCGAAAAAAGGTCACAAGAGGTACATACACACGGTGCAGATTGGATAGAGCACTAGCCAATGCGGATTGGATGGCGAGGTTTCCATTAGCATCGGTTTCTCATGAAATATCAGCTACCTCAGATCACTCGGCCTTGCTGGTGGACTGTGGTCGTCAGAAAAAACAATACTCAAAGCAAGAGTTTAGATATGAGATCATGTGGGAGACACATGAGGGGCTCCATGACGCTCTGGTGGATGGATGGGATGCGGCATCACCTTGTGTAACAGTTGAGGAGATGCGCCAAAAACTCTGAAATCTGGCTACAGGTTTAAGCAGATGGAGTAATGACACCTTTGGTAATGTTAAGAAAGAGATTAAACTCCTAAAAAAGAAGCTAGATGAGCTGCGGGGCGATCCGCTTAGAGCAGGATCATCTCATGTGGAGCTCAAGATCAACAAACGACTATTTGAGATGTATCATCGGGAGGAGATAATGTGGCGTCAGCGAGCAAGGATGTAGTGGCTGTCAACAAGCGATAAGAATACTAGATTTTTTTCATCTTTGGGCCAGTTTGAGGCGGAAAAAGAATGTGATTAAAGCACTACAAAACTCTCTGGGTGCAATAGTTGTTGACCCGGATGAGTTGAAAGCCGTGGCTAACAGTTTTTATCAAACATTATATTCCTTGGAGGGAGTTGAGAACATGGAAGAAGTACTTGAGCATGTTCCCAGGAGGGTTACAGATGAAATGAACGCGCTTCTTAATGCCGACTATATTGCTGATGAGGTTAAAGCAGCGTTGTTTCAAATGTTCCCAACAAAAACGCCAGGTCCGGACGGATTTCCTGCTCATTTTTATCAACGCAATTGGGATCTTTGCGGTGAAGATGTCACAAGAATTGTGTTAAGGATAGTGTGAGGTGAGGAGAGCCCAGAAGGCATTAATGATACAATTTTGGTTCTAATTCCAAAGGTAATGAGCCCTTCCCAATTGTCTGAATTTAGACCTATAAGTCTTTGTAATGTGCTCTCCAAAATTGCATCCAAAGTAGTGGCTAGAAGACTAAAGATCATTTTGCCTGAAATTATATCTGAGCAGTATGCTTTCGTCCCTGGAAGGCTTATAACAGATAATATCATTTGTCCTTATGAGTGTTTGCATTTCATGAAGAGAACAAGGTCAAGAACAAATAGTTTCTCTGCTTTGAAGCAGGACATGATGAAAGCCTATGACATGTTAGAATGGCCTTACCTGGAGGGTATCATGGCCAAGTTGGCTTTTTCTCAGCAATGGATAAACACAGTTATGAGCATGGTTTCATCAGTGTCCTTTTCTGTCCTCTTCAATGGGGAAAAGCTTGAATATTTTAAACCAACAAGAGGTATTCGGCAGGGAGACCCAATCTCCCCCTACTTATTCCTAATTGCAGGAGAGGGCCTTTCGTGCCTCCTGAAATCCAGTTCTCAGTCATCAATTGCAGGTATTAAGGTGGCACCAACGGCTCCCACCATTAACCACCTTTTATTTACAGATGACAGTCTGCTGCTTTTTAAGGCTAATGTAGAGGGGTCAGTTGCAGTGTCAAACCTGCTTGATACTTATTGTAGAGCATCTAGACAGAGGATTAATCATGACAAGTCTTCCATCTTCTTTAGCAAGGGTTGCCCAGATTCTATCAGGGAAGAGGTGAAGAATTTGTTAAATGTTCATAATGAATCTTTGAATGAACGCTACCTGGGTATGCCCAGTGATGTTGGCCAGTCGAAGAATGGAACTTTCAAATACTTGCGTGATCGGGTATGGGAGAAGATCAAAGGCTGGATGGAGAAATTACTGTCGGCAGCTGGAAAGGAAGTATTAATTAAGTCGGTTGCACAAGCGATTCTTGTATTCTCATTGTTTTCGTTTGCCAAGGGGTTTATGTGAAAGCATTACATCCATAATTCGCCAATTATGGTGGAGCAGCAAACATGGTAAGAGGAAACCTGGCTGGGTTGCTTGGGATATGATGACCAGGCCAAAGCCCTTGGGTGATCTCGGTTTCCGTGATTTGGAGATATTCAATATAGCACTCCTGGCTAGACAAGCATGGCGACTTATGACAGATGAGAGTTCACTCAGTGCAAAAGTTTTAAAATCAGTTTATTTCCCACAATGCTCGCTCCTGGAAGCTGAGTTGGGGTCCCATCCCTCTCAAATATGGCATGCGATTTTGGATGGAAGAGACATTTTAGCACAAGGAGTGATCCGTAGAATTGGTAATGGGGCTTCAACAAGTATATGTCAGCATAACTGGATCCCGCGAGATAATTTCAAAAGGCCGATCACATCACTAATCCCTAATCCACCAGAGAAGGCGTCGGATCTAATTGATCCGACTTCGGCTCAATGGGATGAAGGTCTGGTACGGTCTGTTTTCACCCCTTTTGACGCGGCAGAGATTCTCAAGATACCTCTGTGTACGAGGAATGTAACAGATTTTTGGGCATGGCATGAAGAGAACCGGGGAGTCTTCAATGTACACTCTGCTTATCGTATGATTTTGAGAACGAAGCTAAGCAGGGAAGGATGGCTACATGAGGAAGAAGGTACATCAAATACCCATGAGAGCAAGCAGTGGAGCGTAATTTGGTACATCCGAGTACCTTCGAAGTTGCGAATGTTTGTTTGGCGCCTAGCCAGGCAATCGATGCCTACAGGTGAGGTCCTTCACCATCGACATATGGCGGATGAAGATACTTGTCATTTATGTGGAGCCACAGATACGTGGAGACACGCGCTGCTTAATTGCTCAATGTCGAGAAGCATCTGGGCCCTTGCGCCGGATGAATTTGTTGAAAAGGTAATTAGCTGCCAACTTGAGAATCCAAAACAGTGGTTGTTTTCCCTTCATGATGCGTTGGACTCTGAGGAGTTTACTAGGCTGGTGGTGACAGCATGGGCAATTTGGAGTGCGAGGAGAAAGGCGATCTACGAAGACATTTTTCAGTCTCCTTACGCTACAAATGGCTTCATCACAAGTTACTTGGCAGAGATACAACAGATTAATATGAAGGGACCAAGGCCAGCTGCTGCTTCTGTTTCAAGGCCAAGGAGGTGGCTGCCTCCGTGTCAAGGGTGTGCCAAGGTGAATGTGGATGCAGCAGTTTCGAGAGCTAGAGGATATGGCGCTGTTGGTGCAATTTGCAGGGACCAAGCTGGCCTTTTCCTCGGGGCTTCGACTATAGTGTTCCGACATATTAGTGATCCTGAAACCCTTGAATCCCTGGCCATAAGGGAAGCGCTATCACTCTCAGATGATTTGTATGTTCAGAATATTCAAGTGGCCTCTGATTGTAAGACGGTAGTGGAAGACATCAAAAGCGGGACATCAGCAGCTTATGGAGCGGTGATACATGAAATCATACAACATTCTTCGGGTTTTCAATACTGTAACATAGTTCATGAATTTAGGAGCTCAAACTTTAAGACTCACAACTTAGGAAAGCATGCTTTATCTCTCGAGGTTGGCCGCCATGTTCGGTTAGGACAACCTGGAAATCTTTCTTTCGTCCCTGTAAACATTGTGACGGTTTAATAAAAAGCTTCGCGAGGTTGTCTCAAAAAAAAAAACAGTGCCTGGGTCCTGAACCAGTCTGGCACTAGTGTGGCCTCACCTATAAATAATTTTCTAGTAGTGCCTATTCATTATACCATGTACTTCGGTTTTCAAATTGTAGAGCAAGGGACTCAGAGACACCAAGACCATTGTTTTCGAACCAAAAGGTGCAGTTACAACTTACAAGTGTCTAAGACAAATAACAGAGATGGCAAAAATCTCAATTAAGCCGAGAAATAACATGAGACCATTCTTAAATCAGAATCGGGACCAAATTACCAAGAACCAAAGCAAACTAGCCATCAAGAATGGATAATTCAGGTAACTTGTCCAAACAAAACTAAGAACCGGACTAAACTAGCGATCATGAATCGATACTTGGGGTAATTTGTCCAAACGAAACTAAAATTCAACCTGAGTGATTCGGCTTCACAGATAATAGTGCACATTCAGTTCCAAGTGGGCTTCCACATGCGTTGACCGAAGAATGGCTCATGTGCAAAACGTTTATATTTGTTCATGGAAAACTTAAACACTGTTTTCCAAATCTAGTTTCAATAAAATTCGATGAGCAGAACGTTTAATTGACAGATACCAAGAGTAGTATTCCCAGTAAACTTCCTCACACGCAAAAGAAAACAAAGAACTGGGAACCAGAAAGCATCGGCGCTGCAATATGATGTATACGTTGAACTGGCCAACAGAAAGGAAACCCTGGAGAAGCATCACGAGTTCAGGACTGCAAAATGATGAATCGGTCGATTTAGTACTGTCATATCCTCAAATGACTTGTCGAAAATCACTGAGGACCCACAGGTGCTGGCAGCATGCGTCTAGCACAAGCTGAAAAGAAAACAATAAAAAGCTTATAATCACAGTATTATATGCCAGCGATCAAACTTACATGAAGCCACATTTAGAATCTAAAGGTTGACAGCTTCGTGTTTTTGTTCTGATATTCAGACTAGCAAGAAGAAACGTGAAAACAGGAGAATAGACCAACAACCTCCTAGCCTCGTGTCGTGTGTGTGTGTATCCAATGTCACGACCACACATTACATATAGCTGTAGATGTTTTTCTTATGGCTAAAGCAAAAAAGCAACGTTACTTATCTAACATTTTATATTTCCTTTTGCCCTGACTGAAGTATTACTAAAGTGACAAAGTCTAAGGTATAGCGGAGAACATGCATAAAGCATAGCCATGTTGTAGATCAGAAATCAAAGCTTATATTCGCTAGCAGCAGATCCACCAACTAGTTCCGAAGGTTCCATTGCTTTTGAAGTGTAATATTCAGATGGGCCACACAAGTGTTAAAACAGCACTCTAAACTACTCCTTCCATCCCATAATATAAGATCATTTTGCACTCTAAACTAACAGAAGAATTACTCCTACTAGACATCTGACGATCTTCACAATTAATAGTAACCAATAAAAGATGACGAAGTACCAGCTGGAGTAGAGTAGCAGACGTAAGGTAAAATATCCCGGACGACCTTGTCATCCATCTCGCACACCTTCTTCGTCAGCAGTGACTTGAGCTCAATGGTGAAGAGGCCATGGTCATCTGATCTCACGAAAACGACATTGATGTCTCCCGCAAATCCAATCAGACGCGCTGGGCTCTTGAAATGCATCAGCTTCCGGAGATGAATGTGGTTCATCTTCACCCATTTGACATCTCCGTCATGACCCGGCTTAGTCGACCACAGCTGGAGCACGTCACGACGGAAGGTGGCCAATCCCAGCCCGCCGTTCTCCGCCGTCATGACAATGGTGCTGCTGCCGGGAAACTCGCCGGGAGGCGGCTCGATCACTGAGAGGGCGCCTCGGACCTGCCTACCCAAAACGTCGTACCGCAGCAGGGCGCTGGACTGGAAGACGAAGTAGAGCGTGCCCCCGACAAGCACGCCGGCCCGAAAATTCTCGAGGTCGTATGGACAGTTATCATCGTCCTCTCCCTCGGGTTTGGGGAAGTAATCGAGGTAGATGCCGTCCGGTCCCCTCCGACGCCAGTCTCGGACGAATAGACGCAAGCGTCCGCCTGCACCACGTCGCTGAACTCCACGCCCGCGGAGGCCATGAGGAACGGCCCCTCGCTGCAGGCGCTGTGGTCGCAGCCGGGGCCAGCGGCGCATAGCACCGCGTAGAGGCTGTAGCAATCGGGCACGTCGCGGCCGCGCATGCGTCGCTCGCGGCCAGTGATGGGATTCCAGACGACGAATTCCGAAGATCTGCAGTCGTAGAAGAGAGCGCGACCGTGACGGCAGTCGAGCATAAAGCACTTGTGGTGGTCGGTGGCGGCTGGTGAGCGGGCGCGGAAGGCCGTGGTGGGGACGAAGGGAGCGAGGCGGTGGCCGTTGCGCAGGAAGCCGAGAACGAGGGACGCGGTGCCGTGCAAGTCGCGGTACCAGCGAAGGAAGGCTGGGTCGGTGAGGGTGAAGAGCCAGGACTTGCAGACGGAGGAGGCGCGGATGAAGCCCGCGGGGTCGTCTCTCGGCAGGCGGACGAGGACCTCATCCATGATGTCGGGGTTCAGCTCCGGCGGCGGCGGCATGGAACCTCCTGGTCGGCGGATGCGAGGGTTTTGGAAGTCCATATTCTAAATCCTGAAAGGCCGATCACAATACCCCGAGGGTTTGACCTATTTCACTCTGATTTTTGTCAAGTCAGCACTGCCATGTCACACTTTCCTCTCCTTTTTTTTTTGAGTAACTTTTCTGTTAGGAATAGAATTAGAACATGTGTTAATTTACTAATTATCACGTGCTAATTAAGGAACCGACTTTGTATCTCTAACTGCTATGAGGGGTTGTACTTCCTCTCTTTTGTTAACAACTGCTCAGTGCAGTTACTATTTTGTCTCACACATTAGGACATGTACAATGGTTGATAAGATATCTTAAGTCTTGCATGTGATTTAGAGATGACAACAAAATTTGTCTACAATGGGTCATCTCTTAGCCTTATCTTCAATAACTAGTAATTCCTAAAATTATGGTAAGACATATTGTGCTAAGAGATCACCTCTTGTCTTCTCTTAAATAAGAGAAGACAAGCCTTTTCTTATGAGTTCTCACTCCTCCACCTCATCATCTATCCTATGTGGCACTCCTAAGATAGCACCATTGTACATGCCCTAAGCAGCTGTATCTTGCGGTTAGAATTGCTCTCGCAGAATTGTAACCGCTCATGTATATATAGTCCGCAATCAATGAGAATCAAACACTTCTGGCAATCGGTTTTTCACTTTTACACGATATCAATACTTCCTGTGCCGAGAGCGACAGAGAGCCATCACAGGAAAGATTTTACGGGAAAATAATCCAATGGAAAAAGAACTATGTTTGGTGGACAGTTGTACCACTAACACAATATTAAGGAAAATAAAGTATTTCCAAACTCTAACAAAGAGACAAGGAAATTTTATTACCATCGCCGGTCGCAATGCATCAATTATTGCTTCAGGACGAGTGTAACGCCCTCGATGCGGCTATAGCTCCCACGTGTCGAGGCACGACTTAGAGGCATAACCGCATTGAAAGCAATGTCGCAAGTCAGGCAATCATTACAACATCCCATGTAATACATAATAAAAGGGGGAGGTAACATAGTTGGCTTACACTCGCCACGTCACATCAGAGTACATAAATAACATCCATCAAACAAACACTCATGGCCCGACTACGGCGCCAAAATAGAAAAGACCCCCAACATGCGACAAGGTCCTGAATCGATAACCCCAACTAGGCACCACTACTGATCATCTGAAAAGGACACGTAGTATCGCTGAGAGTCCTCGTCGAACTCCCACCTGAGCTCGTAATCGTCAACTGGAGCAGTATCACCTGGACCTGCATCTGGAGTTGTAGTAACTGTGAGCCACGGGGACTCAGCAATCTCACACCCACGCGATCAAGACTATTTAAGCTCATAGGAATGGATAAGGCAAATATAGGTGGAGCTGCAGCAAGCGACTAGCATATGTGGTGGCTAACTTATACGCAAAAGAGAGCGAGAAGAGAAGGCGAAGCACGAGCGAGAAGCTAAAAGAACATCCTGCGCAAGCATAACTCCAACACCGTGTCCACTTCCCGGACTCCGCCGAGAAGGGGCCATCACGGTAACACACACGGTTGATTCATTTTAATTAAGTTTAGTTCAAGTCATCTACAACCGGACGTTAACAAATTCCCATCTGCCCCTAACCGCGGGCACGGCTTTCGAAAGATCAATCCCTGCAGGGGGTCCCAACTTAGCCCATAACAAGCTCTCACGGTCAACGAAGGAATAGACCTCCACCCAAGACACACCGATCAGACTCAGTATCTTGGTACAACAAGATGATTCGACAGGTTAAAACAAGTCCAGCAACACCGCCCGAATGTGCCGACAAATCCCGATAGGAGCTGCACATATCTCTTTCTCAGGGCACACTCAGATGAGCAATCCGTACAACTAAAACCAAACCTCGAGTTTCCCCGAGGTGGCGCTGCACAGGGCTCTAGTTCGGACCAACACTCAGAGGAGCACTGGCCCGTGGGGGGCTAAAATAAAGATGACCTTCGGGCTCCGGAAACCCAAGGGAAAAAGAGGCTAGGTGGCAAATGGTAAAACCAATGTTGGGCATTGCTGGAAAAGCTTTAATCAAGGCGAACTATCAAGGGGTTCCCATTATAGCCCAACCGCGTAAGGGACGCACAATCCGGGAACATAACACCGATATGACGGAAACTAGGGCGGCAAGAGTGGAACAAAACACTAGGCGAGAGGCCGAGCCTTCCACCCTTTACCAAGTATATAGATGAATTAAGATAACATAGCAATATAATGATATCCCAACAAGAATATAAATGTTCCAACAAGGAACAGCTCCAATCTTCACCTGCAACTAACAACGCTATAAGAAGGGCTGAGCAAAGCGGTAACATAGCCAATCAACGGTTTGCTAGGACGATGGTGGGTTAGAGGTTCAACATGGCAATTGGGAGGCTGACAAGCAAAAGGTAGGCATCGTAGCAGTGGCAAAGCAAAAGAGCGAGCAAACTAGCATAGCAAAGATAGTAGTTATTTCGAGGGTATGATCATCTTGCCTGCACAGTTGTCAGAGTTGACTGGATCCTCACAAGCAAACTCAACGGGCTCCTCGGTAGCGAACTCGTCTCCCGGCTCTACCCAACAAGACAAACAAGCAACAAGGATACAATCAACCACGGGTAAGACCAAGCAATATGATGAAATGACGATATGCTATGCGGGATGCGATGCGGGATGCAAAATGCAAGATATGACAGGGAATGCATGAACCTGGCATCAACTTGGAAAACCAAGTGTGCCACTGGATAGAGGGGATGAAATCGCTTGAAAACGATATAAAGATCATAGGAATCGGAGCTACGGTTTAGAAATGGCAAGCGTTTTAAGATATGACACCGGTCTGCGATCTACAGCAAGTAGGCATCTAAATGCAACGAAATGAACATGCTACAGCCACCAAACATGAAAACAAAATACATGGCAGTGATGTACACAAGATGGTTGACAAAACACTAGCACTGAGCCATAGGCAAATTCATCCACTAAGAGGTTCAAACAAGCATGGCTAAAACGCAAATGCAAAACAGATTTCAGACTTGGTGAAATCAACACTAGTCTGAAATTTCAGATCACGAAGCTCTCTTCGGAGCAGCAAAACAACATGATAGAAAACCCGAACATGAAAAGTAAGAACATGGCATGGAGCTACTCATCAAGATTAATAAAACACCCAAAGTGACCTGGGGCCAAAAGCGTTCACAAAATACTCTACCGAGCTCACGAACATCGCTCGAACACAATCAGTTTTCAGACTTAGTGAAAACTGAGACATGCTGAAATTTAACTCACGAAGGCATGTAAACGAGCTCGATGCACTCACTACGGTGCAAGTCATGGCAAGGAAAGCATATAAACAGCAAGAAGGCACAAAGTGCTAGCTACACATGGCAAGAACGAAGGCATAGCATGCATGGAACACTAACGGTAGCATCGGCGAAATCGCAAACAAGTTGACGATCTGCCCAGATTAACAACGAAGCAAAAGTTGAGCTCGATTGAGTCAACCTAGAGCACTCCACAAATGCCAACAAAGACATGGATGGATAGAGCATAACTTAAGTATTAAAACTCCCTTACTGATCATCCTCAAAAGAGGCACGGATCAATAGGAAACAAGCCGGACATATAGCATCATGAACTAAAATATCCCAGACTTAGCGAAAATCACTAAGTCCCTGAAATCTGCATTCTCAGGTACCTCTCTTCGCAAGCTTGCACAAGACAACACACACATCCTAAAAATGCATGGGTGGCACCTCTGGAAATAAGACAAAATGCTTCACAATACATCCCAAAGGGGCACAGGCATATCATGCACGGACTAAACATAGCAAAAATGACAAAAGTGCATGATGAACTAACGGATCTGCAATTTAACTCACGAAGCCTCCTTCTAACAGCATTTTCGGTATCAAGATGACCTCAAATGCAAATAATGCAATGGAAAGAAATGATGCACATGTCGAGGCGAAGATTCTGATATATCATACACCTAAAACGGATCTACGGTTGCAAAGTTACGGGACCTCAAACAGAGCAACATGGATCAAAATCTAGGGACTTAGAAAAATCGGAGGGGGGTTAGGGTTTACTGTTCACGCGACCGGATCCAAATCGGGATCGCGGCGCGGAAGCCGAGGCGGCACCGGCGGCGGAGCTCGAGCTCGCCGGAGCGGCGGGGTGCGCCGGCGGGGAGGAGGTCGCCGGGGGGGGCGGCGCCGGCAAGGAGGCAGCGGAGGGGCGCGGGAGCC
>LT934122.1:50678114-50694582 GCA_900231445.1 Triticum turgidum subsp. durum | reverse complement strand
AGGAGTTTTTTTTTAGGGTTTCGGGGAGAGGGAGAGATCCGAAAACGGAGGGGTGTATATATAGGCATAGAGGGAGCTAGGAGAGTCCAAATGAGGTGCGGTTTTCGCCCACACGATCGTGATCGAACGCTCTAGGACATGGAGCAGAGTTTGGTGGGTTTTGGGCCAAATTTGGGGGGTGTTGGGCTGCAACACACACGAGGCCTTTTCGGTCCCTCGGTTAACCGTTGGAGTATCAAACGAAGTCCAAATGACCCGAAACTTGACAGGCGGTCTACCGGTAGTAAACCAAGGCCGCTTGGCAAGTCTCGGTCCAATCCGGAAATGTTTAATCCCCACACACGAAAGAAGACTAGAAATGACCACCGGAGGAGAACGAAGCGCCGGAATGCAAAACGGACAACGGGGAAAATGATCGAATGCATGAGATGAACATGTATGCAAATGCAATGCACGTGATGACATGATAAGAGATGCACGAAAATAAAAACAACACACGGAGACAAAGACCCGACCCGAGAAATAAATATAACTTAGCGCCGGGGACGGCAAGAGTTGGATACAAATATGGAAAGTATATCTAGGGCGTTACGACACTCCACCACTACGAAAAGATCTCGTCCCGAGATCTAGGATTGAAAGAACTCCGGGTACTCAGAACGGAGGTGATCCTCGCGTTCCCAGGTAGCTTCACGGTCGGAATGGTGTGACCACTTGACTTTGAGAAATTTGATTGACTTGTTGCGAGTCTTGCGTTCAGTCTCTTCGAGAATAGCAACTGGGTGCTCACGATAGGAGAGATCTTCTTGGAGCTCAATGTCCTCGAAGTTGACGGTGCGGTCAGGAGTCTTGAAGCACTTTCGAAGCTGAGAGACATGGAACACATCGTGAACATTTGCAAAGTTTGAAGGAAGCTCGAGTTGATAGGCGAGGTCGCCTCTCTTGCTGACAATCTTGAAAGGTCCCACGTATCTAGGGGCAAGCTTCCCTTTGATACCGAAGCGACGAGTACCTTTCATGGGAGAGACGCGGAGGTAAACATGATCTCCGATCTCGAAAGCTAATTCACGGTGCTTACTATCATAGTAGCACTTCTGGCGGGACTCGGCTGCTTTGAGGTTATCACGAATGACTTTGCACATTTCTTCTGCTTCTGTGATTAAGTCATTACCCAGCAGCTGACGTTCACCGGTTTCAGACCAGTTGAGAGGGGTACGGCACTTCCTGCCATACAGAATTTCAAAGGGGGCCTTGCCCGAACTTGCTTGAAAGCTGTTGTTGTATGAGAATTCAGCATAAGGAAGACAATCCTCCCACTTCATGCCGAAGGAGATCACACAAGCCCTGAGCATATCTTCAAGAATCTGATTGACACGCTCGACTTGACCGCTTGTTTGAGGATGGAAAGCTGTGCTGAAGCGGATGTTGGTGCCCATGGCCTTATGAAAAGAATCCCAAAACTTGGAGGTAAATATGCTGCCACGGTCTGAAGATATCACTTGAGGAATACCGTGCAGAGAGACAATGCGAGAGGTATAGAGTTCCGCCAATTGAGCTGCAGTGATTGACTCTTTGATAGGCAGAAAATGAGCCACTTTGGTGAGCTTGTCGATGACGACAAATATAGCATCATTGCCACGGTTGGACTTTGGAAACTCAGTCACGAAGTCCATTTCAATGTGGTCAAACTTCCATTCTGGAATGGCAAGAGGTTGGAGGAGACCAGCTGGCCTTTGGTGTTCTGCCTTCACTCTTCTGCAGACATCGCATTCGTTCACGAATTGAGCGATCTCGCGCTTCATTCGAGTCCACCAATAGGCTTGCTTGAGGTCCTGATACATCTTCGTACTACCAGGGTGGATGGAGAGGAGAGAGTTGTGAGCCTCGTTCATGATCACCTTACGGAGTTCACCTTTGGGCACAACAATTCGATCCTCGAAAAAGAGAGTGTCCTTGTCATCAAGTCGGTAGCACTTGTACTTGGACTGACTCTTTGCAATACCAATCTTCACCTTCTTCACCATAGCATCAAGAAGTTGGGCTTCACGAATCTGGTCTTCTAAGGTAGGAGAGACTTGAAGGTTGGCGAGGAAACCTTGAGGAACAACTTGCAGATTAAGTTTGCGGAAAGCTTCACAAAGCTCGGGTTGATAAGGCTTGAGAATCAGACTATTGCAATATGCTTTTCTGCTCAAAGCGTCAGCAATCACATTAGCCTTGCCTGGAGTATACTCGATACTCGGATTGTACTCTTGAATCATTTCGACCCATCGAGTCTGCCTGAGGTTGAGATTAGGCTGAGTGAAGATGTACTTGAGACTCTTGTGATCAGTGAAAATATCCACTTTCCTTCCCAATAGAAGATGTCTCCAAGTCAACAAAGCGTGCACAACTGCCGCCAACTCGAGATCATGAGTGGGGTAGTTCTTCTCATTAGGTTTCAACTGGCGAGAGGTATAAGCAACAACTTTCTTCTCTTGCATCAGTACAGCACCGAGACCTTGGAGAGAGGCATCACAAAAGACCTCGTACGGCTTGGTTTCATCAGGCGGAGTCAGAACTGGAGCAGTGACCAATTTCTCTTTCAAAGAGTTGAAAGCAATATCACACTCCGGAGACAAAACGTACTTGACGTGCTTCTGAAGAAGATTTGAGAGAGGCTTGGCGATCTTAGAAAAGTTTTCAACGAATCTTCTGCAATAGCTTGCGAGACCGAGAAAACTGCGGAGTTGCTTCACGTCCTGAGGAGGTTCCCAATTCACAATTGCGGACACCTTCTCAGGATTCACGGAAATGCCCTTGGCAGAGACGATATGACCAAGATAAAGAACCTCATCGAGCCAAAATTCACACTTGGAGAACTTGGCGTAGAACTGATGTTCCCTGAGCTTGTCAAGAACCAAACGCAAGTGCTTGGCATGATCTTTCTTGTTCTTCGAGAAAACCAGAATGTCGTCGAGATAGACCAAAACGAATTCATTGGTGTAGGGGTTGAAGATGAAGTTCATCATGCGAGAGAACGTCGGACGAGCGTTGGCGAGGCCAAAAGACATGACGGTGTATTCATATGAACCAAAGCTTGTTCTGAACGCCGTCTTGGGAATATCTTGCTCACGAATACGAATCTGATGATAACCCATACGGAGATCAAGCTTGGAGAATACTTGAGCACCCTTGAGTTGTTCGAACAGCTCATTGATGTTGGGAAGTGGGTATTTGTTCTTGATGGTCTTCTTGTTTACTGGACGGTAATCAACACAGAGTCGACTCGATCCATCCTTCTTCTTCACAAAAAGAACACCACAACCCCACGGAGAAGTACTAGGCCGAATGAGACCCAATCTTTCTTGCTCATCGAGTTGTTTCTTCAACTCCTTCAACTCTTCGGGGCCGAGCTTGTAGGGACGTTTGCACACAGGTTCCGTACCGGGCTCAAGTTCAATAACAAATTCAACCGGCCGGTTTGGAGGCATCCCTAGAAGCTCTTCTGGAAAGACGTCTTGATATTCGCAAACGACAGGAATTTGAGAGATAGCATCCAATTCACCCTTCTCATTGAGAGAAAACAACCGGATGGAATTGTCTCGAGCGGCAAAGACAATGACCTCCTCAGACGAATGCGTCAGTTGAATCTGCCTGGCTGCACAATCAAGCTGAGCTTTATGCTTAGAGAGCCAGTCCATCCCGAGAATAAGATCGATATCAGAATTGCCAAGAACCACCGGAGATGAGAGAAACTTGCAGTCGCCCAAAGTGATTGTAACATCCGGAACACACACTCGAGATGTCAAGAGGCTGGCCGGAGAGTCAATAGACAACGGTCTCAGCAACATTTGAGTAACAAAATCATGCTTGGAAGCAAAAGGTCTCGAGATGAAACAATGCGATGCACCAGTGTCAAAAAGAACTTTTGCAGGAATATCATTAACAGGAAGGTTACCCATGATCACATCTGAAGAATCCTCTGCCTGAGCTGCATTCACCATATTGACCTTGGCGTGCTTGGGATTGTGCTTGACCACCGCTGTACTTGCCGATCTGACAGGAGGAGGAGGAGGAAGACGCCTCTGGTTGGTACACTTGTTGGCATAGTGACCCTTCTGTTGGCACTTGTTGCACGTGACCTCTGAAAGCGGACGGTGATACGGAGCACTCGATCTTGGAGCTTGAGACGAAGCCTTGTTCTGAAAGCCTGGGTTGGGTGGGTGGGAGAAAGCACCGCCACCTTTGCTCTTCTGCTGATACGGCTGACGGAACGGAGGAGGAGGAAGCCAATACTTCTGCTGCTTGACCACTTGAGTAGAGGAAGACGGAGTAACATCTCTGGCACGCTTCCTGGAAGCATCACATCTCATCTGAGCAGCCTCTTGCTTCAGTGCCATGTTGTAGAACTCATCGTATCTCAACGGCTCAAAGAGGACAAGAGCGAGCTGAACTCATCATACTCTTCTCATCAGGAACATCCTGCTTGGCAAAACGGGCGAGCTTCTGGAACAACTTGTTGTAGTCATAGACAGACAAAGAGCCTTGCTTCAGATTGCGGAATTCCTGACGCTTACTCTCAACCACACTTTGAGGGATGTGATGAGCGCGGAAATCTTGACGGAAATCGTCCCAAGTGATAACACGTCCACCTCTGGAATCCTTGTACTGCTGGAACCACTCTGCAGCCTGATCTTTGAGCTGGAAAGAAGCGAACTTGACGAAATCTTCAGGCCTGACGTTGCTGCATTCAAAATGCTTGCCCAGATCCACTAGCCAATCGTCAGCATCGGTAGCCTCAACACAACCGCTGAACGTCTTTGGGCCATTAGCAAGGAACTGGTTCAGAGTAGCAAAGTGGTGCTGATTGTGGCCTTGATTCCCTTGACTGCCTTGATTGCGCTCTTGAAGGATTTGCATGATCAACTGTGTGTTTGCATTAGTAGCGGCCATCACAGCTTGCCATGCTTCCGGAGGAGGCGGAGGTGGAGGCGGATTAGGATTCGGAGTCGTGCGCGTTGGAGGAGCCATCCTGAACAGGTTGACCACCATTAGCACATAGATAGACAACAATATAGAAGCTGAATCCAACGGAATGAAAATTGCAACATATAGTCTTCACATCCGAACAAAATGAACGAATGCATTCCTCTTCAAATGTTCACATATCCATAAATTGAGAAGCCACGAAGAATTAAGGTAGAGAAATAAATCAACAAGGTACGGATCAAGAACGAATAATCGGTAAGAAATCCCAATCTCAAACCAATATCCGTGGAAGAAGAACTAGAGCTACTAGAATTCCCACCTATGAAACTCCCGAACCTTTCCGGTTATGCAATCAGGTGTTGGGGATACAGGGGAAGCACAATATCTCACCCAAACTAGCAAATCCTACATCCAGCTGTATCCATCCTTCAACACATAACCAGGAAAACTTCGGAAACCATCTACCTCAACCTTCGAAAAGCATCCGTTATACAAGTTATGGCGATACTCCCGAACTCCCGCCCCAGTACTGGGTGGCGTCGAGGTTATCTCACCAACGAACTGCATAAAAGAGATTTTCGATGTCGGCGAACATATCTCAAGTATACCAGAATTGCAACGATAAAATTGTGACGACAACACCTCGGAGCTCAACTCCCCGGGACACTGCCACAACCCCTAAAGACAGGAGGCACCAAGAACAATGTTCTCGTCACAAACCATCGGAACAAAACCAATATACTCGCGTGATCCTAAAAAAAATTTAGTGTAATTTTAGAAGAGAAGAATCAAAACTCTACGCCAGGATGCCTTACCAGAGCGATGAGGAGACTGGGAAGTAAAAAGAATTCCTAAGCTCTCCGATATATAATTCCTAAGGACTCAAAACATTTTTTTCTAGACACAACTCGGCTGCTAAAAACGATCAAGCAATGGGGCTCCTAAGGTCGGGGAAGGCTCTGATTACCAACTTGTAACGCCCTCGATGCGGCTATAGCTCCCACGTGTCGAGGCACGACTTAGAGGCATAACCGCATTGAAAGCAATGTCGCAAGTCAGGCAATCATTACAACATCCCATGTAATACATAATAAAAGGGGGAGGTAACATAGTTGGCTTACACTCGCCACGTCACATCAGAGTACATAAATAACATCCATCAAACAAACACTCATGGCCCGACTACGGCGCCAAAATAGAAAAGACCCCCAACATGCGACAAGGTCCTGAATCGATAACCCCAACTAGGCACCACTACTGATCATCTGGAAAGGACACGTAGTATCGCTGAGAGTCCTCGTCGAACTCCCACCTGAGCTCGTAATCGTCAACTGGAGCAGTATCACCTGGACCTGCATCTGGAGTTGTAGTAACTGTGAGCCACGGGGACTCAGCAATCTCACACCCACGCGATCAAGACTATTTAAGCTCATAGGAATGGATAAGGCAAATATAGGTGGAGCTGCAGCAAGCGACTAGCATATGTGGTGGCTAACTTATACGCAAAAGAGAGCGAGAAGAGAAGGCGAAGCACGAGCGAGAAGCTAAAAGAACATCCTGCGCAAGCATAACTCCAACACCGTGTCCACTTCCCGGACTCCGCCGAGAAGGGGCCATCACGGTAACACACACGGTTGATTCATTTTAATTAAGTTTAGTTCAAGTCATCTACAACCGGACGTTAACAAATTCCCATCTGCCCCTAACCGCGGGCACGGCTTTCGAAAGATCAATCCCTGCAGGGGGGTCCCAACTTAGCCCATAACAAGCTCTCACGGTCAACGAAGGAATAGACCTCCACCCAAGACACACCGATCAGACTCAGTATCTTGGTACAACAAGATGATTCGACAGGTTAAAACAAGTCCAGCAACACCGCCCGAATGTGCCGACAAATCCCGATAGGAGCTGCACATATCTCTTTCTCAGGGCACACTCAGATGAGCAATCCGTACAACTAAAACCAAACCTCGAGTTTCCCCGAGGTGGCGCTGCACAGGGCTCTAGTTCGGACCAACACTCAGAGGAGCACTGGCCCGTGGGGGGCTAAAATAAAGATGACCTTCGGGCTCCGGAAACCCAAGGGAAAAAGAGGCTAGGTGGCAAATGGTAAAACCAATGTTGGGCATTGCTGGAAAAGCTTTAATCAAGGCGAACTATCAAGGGGTTCCCATTATAGCCCAACCGCGTAAGGGACGCACAATCCGGGAACATAACACCGATATGACGGAAACTAGGGCGGCAAGAGTGGAACAAAACACCAGGCGAGAGGCCGAGCCTTCCACCCTTTACCAAGTATATAGATGCATTAAGATAACATAGCAATATAATGATATCCCAACAAGAATATAAATGTTCCAACAAGGAACAGCTCCAATCTTCACCTGCAACTAACAACGCTATAAGAAGGGCTGAGCAAAGCGGTAACATAGCCAATCAACGGTTTGCTAGGACGATGGTGGGTTAGAGGTTCAACATGGCAATTGGGAGGCTGACAAGCAAAAGGTAGGCATCGTAGCAGTGGCAAAGCAAAAGAGCGAGCAAACTAGCATAGCAAAGATAGTAGTGATTTCGAGGGTATGATCATCTTGCCTGCACAGTTGTCAGAGTTGACTGGATCCTCACAAGCAAACTCAACGGGCTCCTCGGTAGCGAACTCGTCTCCCGGCTCTACCCAACAAGACAAACAAGCAACAAGGATACAATCAACCACGGGCAAGACCAAGCAATATGATGAAATGACGATATGCTATGCGGGATGCGATGCGGGATGCAAAATGCAAGATATGACAGGGAATGCATGAACCTGGCATCAACTTGGAAAACCAAGTGTGCCACTGGATAGAGGGGATGAAATCGCTTGAAAACGATATAAAGATCATAGGAATCGGAGCTACGGTTTAGAAATGGCAAGCGTTTTAAGATATGACACCGGTCTGCGATCTACAGCAAGTAGGCATCTAAATGCAACGAAATGAACATGCTACAGCCACCAAACATGAAAACAAAATACATGGCAGTGATGTACACAAGATGGTTGACAAAACACTAGCACTGAGCCATAGGCAAATTCATCCACTAAGAGGTTCAAACAAGCATGGCTAAAACGCAAATGCAAAACAGATTTCAGACTTAGTGAAATCAACACTAGTCTGAAATTTCAGATCACGAAGCTCTCTTCGGAGCAGCAAAACAACATGATAGAAAACCCGAACATGAAAAGTAAGAACATGGCATGGAGCTACTCATCAAGCTTAATAAAACACCCAAAGTGACCTGGGGCCAAAAGGGTTCACAAAATACTCTACCGAGCTCACGAACATCGCTCGAACACAATCAGTTTTCAGACTTAGTGAAAACTGAGACATGCTGAAATTTAACTCACGAAGGCATGTAAACGAGCTCGATGCACTCACTACGGTGCAAGTCATGGCAAGGAAAGCATATACCAGCAAGAAGGCACAAAGTGCTAGCTACACATGGCAAGAACGAAGGCATAGCATGCATGGAACACTAACGGTAGCATCGGCGAAATCGCAAACAAGTTGACGATCTGCCCAGATTAACAACGAAGCAAAAGTTGAGCTCGATTGAGTCAACCTAGAGCACTCCACAAATGCCAACAAAGACATGGATGGATAGAGCATAACTTAAATATTAAAACTCCCTTACTGATCATCCTCAAAAAAGGCACGGATCAATAGGAAACAAGCCGGACATATAGCATCATGAACTAAAATATCCCAGACTTAGCGAAAATCACTAAGTCCCTGAAATCTGCATTCTCAGGTACCTCTCTTCGCAAGCTTGCACAAGACAACACACACATCCTAAAAATGCATGGGTGGCACCTCTGGAAAGAAGACAAAATGCTTCACAATACATCCCAAAGGGGCACAGGCATATCATGCACGGACTAAACATAGCAAAAATGACAAAAGTGCATGATGAACTAACGGATCTGCAATTTAACTCACGGAGCCTCCTTCTAACAGCATTTTCGGTATCAAGATGACCTCAAATGCAAATGATGCAATGGAATGAAATGATGTACATGTCGAGGCGAAGATTCTGATATATCATACACCTAAAACGGATCTACGGTTGCAAAGTTACGGGACCTCAAACAGAGCAACATGGATCAAAATCTAGGGACTTGGAAAAATCGGAGGGGGGTTAGGGTTTACTGTTCACGCGACCGGATCCAAATCGGGATCGCGGCGCGGAAGCCGAGGCGGAACCGGCGGCGGAGCTCGAGCTCGCCGGAGCGGCGGGGTGCGCCGGCGGGGAGGAGGTCGCCGGGGGGGGCGGCGCCGGCAAGGAGGCAGCGGAGGGGCGCGGGAGCCGAGGCGGGGAGCGGCCGGGCGGCGGGCGGCGAGGTGCCCGCGGCGGCGGCGACCTCCGGCTGGGGCGGCGACGGCGCCCGCGGCGGCGGCCGGCCGGGGAGAAGACGGCGGCGGGGCGCGGGACAGGGCGCGGCGGCGGATCGGGCCGCGGGGGCCCCGCACGGGCCTCGCGGGCCCGCGGCGGGCGGCGAACTGGGGACCGGGCGGCGGCCACTAGGAGGCCGACACGTGGCGGCGGACGGGGAGGCCGGACATGTCCGTCGGCGGCGGTTGTGTCCGACGGCGGCGGGAGGAGTTTTTTTTTAGGGTTTCGGGGAGAGGGAGAGATCCGAAAACGGAGGGGTGTATATATAGGCATAGAGGGAGCTAGGAGAGTCCAAATGAGGTGCGGTTTTCGCCCACACGATCGTGATCGAACGCTCTAGGACATGGAGCAGAGTTTGGTGGGTTTTGGGCCAAATTTGGGGGGTGTTGGGCTGCAACACACACGAGGCCTTTTCGGTCCCTCGGTTAACCGTTGGAGTATCAAACGAAGTCCAAATGACCCGAAACTTGACAGGCGGTCTACCGGTAGTAAACCAAGGCCGCTTGGCAAGTCTCGGTCCAATCCGGAAATGTTTAATCCCCACACACGAAAGAAGACTAGAAATGACCACCGGAGGAGAACGAAGCGCCGGAATGCAAAACGGACAACGGGGAAAATGATCGAATGCATGAGATGAACATGTATGCAAATGCAATGCACATGATGACATGATAAGAGATGCACGAAAAGAAAAACAACACACGGAGACAAAGACCCAACCCGAGAAATAAATATAACTTAGCGCCGGGGACGGCAAGAGTTGGATACAAATATGGAAAGTATATCTAGGGCGTTACAACGAGCCACACTCGTTCTGCCTATGGGTACTACCATAGTAATTGAGGATGTACTTTTGTATCCTGAATCTACATGCACCCTTCTAAGTTTCAAAGACATTCTATCAAATAATTTCCATATGGAAACTATCTCTATAAATAATATTGAATATTTTCTTTTAACAAAAAGCAATGGGTCTGAGAAACAAATTGTTGAGAAATTCCCCTTACTTTCATCTGGATTGTATTACAGTTATATAACTCATGTACCACATGTTGCATACAAATTAATTTTCCAAGACCTTGGTAAATTCAAGACTTGGCACGCTCGCCTAGGTCATCCTGGCATAGGCATGATGAGAAAAATTATTAATAATTCTATTGGTCACAACCTTCCAACTAAAACATTCCCAAAATCATCTTTGTGTGCACCGCATGTGCAACTCGGAAGTTAATTATAAAACCATCTTATCTTAAAATAAAAAATGAGTCATTAAATTTCCTTGAACGCATTCAATGATATATATGTGGTCCAATTCAACCACTATCAGGACCTTTTAGGTATGTGATGGTACTCATGGATGCATCTACTAGATGTCACAATGTGTCTATTATCCACAAGTAATCATGCCTTGCCAAGTTAATTATTCAAATTATCAAATTAAGAGCAAACCATCCCAAAAATAAAATAGAAACAATTTGAATGGATAATGCCGCTGAATTTTTTCACGCGCATTCAATGACTATTGCATGGCTATGGGCACTAATTTAGAACGTTCTGTGCCTTATGTTCATACTCCCTCTGTTCCTAAATATAAGTCTTTTTAGATATTTCAAATGGACTATAACATACGGATGTATGTAGACATATTTTGCTTTGTACGTAGTCACTTGTTGAAATCACTAAAAAGACTTATATTTGGGAACGGTGGGGGTACTCAGAATGGTTTGGCTGAGTCTCTCATCAAAAGAGTAAAATTAATTGCTTGACCTCTATTACATAATTATAATTTACCAACATCTTGTTGGGCACATGCGGTATTACATGCCGCATATCAGATATAAATCAGACCAACTGCATATCGTATAGCCTCCCACTAGTAGAAAAACATCCATTTGTCCCGGTTCTGGAACCGGGACTAAAGGGTCGGGACTAAAGCCCAATACCTTTAGTCCCGGTCCGCCTACATACCGGGACAGATGGGGCTCCACGTGGCCGCTGCGGCTTGCCCGGGCTGGAGGGTCTTTTGTCCCGGTGGACCAGTCTTCCCCTGCCTACTAATCATGATTTCATTGTCCAGTGGTTTAGTCCTCTCTCTAAAGTTGTGCTCATTTGCAATTAGAAACAAAGCCATATGAGTTACATATATAGAAGATTTTTTCTGCCAAAGAATAGGTAGAAGAAATCAATTTCGGTTGGAGCTTGAGATGGCAGATATACGAAACACATACGCCCACACATGACACCTTATGATTGCAGTGTGCTGAAACTTGCCCGCCACTTCAATCCCTTGTAATTTTAGTGTTCACATGGCCAAGCAGATTGCTTTGAAAGGGATGGGGAGTTTGGGGTTTTGTTGGGTTAATTTAGGGGTTTCATATATTGTGTTAGCTAGCTAATAGAGAGAAGTGACCTCTCTTATATCCGTGCTTCGTCGACGCTACGTACTATACGTATAGAGAGCACTCGCGACACGCTAGCTAGTAAGCAAATGATGGAAATCATTAAGTACACAAGATCATCATGAACATATACAGAGAGAAGTGATCGACCTTCTCCTCCAAGAGATTGGTCGAACAACAAGTTTTTATATATCTATCCGACGCTATTAGCTACATATATACAATATAAGATCTCTTATAATCCCTAACATCTGAAGTCAAGTGCCACATGGTATTCTCTGGATTTATTGATGACGTGATCAAGAAAAAATCCCGCATTTCCTCTTGAATTGCTATTATGCGATCATGTGGTAGGAGTTCATCCCGCATCTGCCACATCTAATTTGAAGAAAGTGGTCAATACAATATGAATGAAACTCAACACAAATGATGGTAATAAAATAAAATTGTGAATATTATTGCTTACGCACTTCATATTGTTTTTTAGAGTAGCCCCGCTTAGAGGTCGTCGCATTGTAGATGAACTCGCAAAAGTAGTATCCACAGTAATCATTTCCAGTTTCCTGCCACAAGCACTTTACGAGAAATAGAGGTCAATCAAACTGATAATCAAGCATTATAAATGGTATTGATGAAACTAGCTCGTTAGAATCAATGGGAGATGCGCGGAACTAGCTAGTAGTACTTACTTTCGGGTGTTTAAATCGCAGCTCCCTCGGCAGTCCTGAAGTTTTTGCAGTGAACTCTTTCCAAACCCTGCCAGACAAAGAAAACAATTACTTGATATCAGGAAATGAACAAAGTTGCCGATATGGTGCGATAATTATCGATTGAAGTTACTTCTCGAGCATTTTAGTCATGGACGCATACTCCTTGGGATCTTCTCGTTTTGAGTCTAAGACAGTTACTAGTCCATGCTCAAGCTTAATCTTTAGGAGAATAAAGTGGAAGCTGTGCACGCATGCATAACCCATCAATTACATTATTATAACCTCGAGTAATAAGGGAAACCGAATATGCACAAGACAGTAGCACTCACTTGAAGTTGTAAGGAAATAGTAGTTTCTCTTTGTTTTGATTTCGAAGCAACGGTTGTAGCAAGTTGGCCTCAGTTTCTTTGGCATTAAATTTAACCGTCCATTCATCTATAAGATTTGTGTTAATGAACCCAATATCATAGATTTGTGCTTTTATGCATTCGACGATCTTCAATCTGCATAATATAGTGAGGATAATTATATATACATGCAATGAAAGAGTTGAGCTATATATAGAGACTTAATTACAGAAGTAGTACTTACAAACACTAGCAAGTGACGATTAGTTTATCGAGGGCCTTTTGATTGAAAAACTGGAAGAACTCCTCAAATGGAACAGACAACAGATCAATTCCGACGAGGTCGTGCTCCTTTTTAACTCTCACCGTCAAAATATCCTTCCGAGACTGGCAGATGTCCATGTACCACTCATGGAATCTTCGCATCATCGTTGTTAGAGGAGGATGACCAGGTTTGACGAGAGGCTTCCCGTACTGGTATTTGAATTCTTCCAGCTTTGCCATATCAAAATGTGCACTGTCAGGCAGGTAATCTGCAGGATTGGTACCGGGCACCATCCCCGGATGATTAGCGACGATATCGCTAGACACCTTGAGCGGGGGGCACGATTGCTTCGCTTGTTCACCGAGCAGGGGAATTTGTTTCCCACTTCTTTGTTTTGCTAACCTTACATCACTGCAAGTACTTCCCGACCGCTCCGCATCCACATATGCCCTTTCAATAATGCGCTCATAGTTGGTTCGCGGCGGAGACGGTGGTGGTCGCTTCAGGGCAGCGATAGTGCGTTGAACTTTCACGGAATCCATCTTCTCCTCTGGAGGTGGATGTTTCATAGCTCTTCGCATTTCAAACAAGTCCTTCACATAGGCACAACAGATCTCCACGTTTTCCTCCACGGTCCTCTAGTATGGTAACTTCTCTAGAGGCTTGAGAGATGGACATAATTTGTATTGCCTCCCGCCTCTAGCTGTACTGCTAGACGCCGGAGCAGCCAGAGCGGCGGCAGCTGTCTTCTTTTGTTGCTTACGAGGCGGAGAAGGAGGCGGAGTGTTAAGACGCGCCGGAGCAGCCGGAGCAGCGGCAACTGTCTTCCGCTGTTGCTGACGAGTCGGAGGAGGAGGCGGGTTGGTCGGACATGCCGGAGCAGGCGGAGAAGGAGGTGGAGTGCCACCACGCGCCGGAGTAGCCGGAGAAGGAGGCGGAGTGCCCTGATCACTCGCCGGAGGAGGAGGAGGAGGAGGAGGAGGCGGAGTGCCCTGACTCACCGGAGGAGGAGGAGGACGCAGAGGCGTCCAGTTCGGAAGCTTGATGAGCTCCTTCTGCCATAGGCATGGAATCTTGAGAGCAAGACCCAACTGAGTCTCCCCTTCACTGGTAGGGTGGTCAAGCTCTAGCTCCTCAAATCCCTCCGTTATTTCATCCACCATCACAACAGCATAGCCTTGTGGAATCGGAAGGCAGTGAAAAGTTGCGTCGGGTATATGAGGTGCAACAGAGCCGACAGCCGCCTTGACTTTGAGGTGCTGCGATTGCGTCATAAGGTGGCAATCTTGAGCCTCCGCGATATCATCCACGGGGTAGCTAGGAGCCGCCGTGAAGTCAGGCTACTAAAGGAGCTCGGTGGTAGCCACGCTGCTTCTCCACTGAGATGGCGGGGTAGCTTCTGGGGTAGCTCCGTGCCGCTAAGATGATTGGTCGGCAGCTCACTGGCTCTCAACTTGTTCCTCTAGCTTTAGTAATCTTGCATTCAACTTCTACATTTCGCTCTGCTCCTGTTTCCTCTTCCTCTCCCGGCATTTGTAACCGCCTGCATCGGGAAACCGAACCTTCCACGGAACAAAGCCTGCCGTGCCTCGTGTTCGTCCAGGGTGCTCAGGATTCCCGAGGGCCTCTGTGAGCTCGTCGTTCTCTCTGCCGGGAACGAACGTCCTTTGCTACGCTGCAACGATATACTTCTGAAGCTTCTTGACGGGTATTTCAAGTTGCTCATCCGTCCAAACGTACTTCCCTGTTTCAGGGTCTAAGGTTCCCCCAACCCCGAAGAACCAAGTCCTTGAACGGTCTGGCCAGTTCAATGTCTCTTGTTCGACCCCTTTATCAAGCAGGTCATTCTCACCCTTGTCCCACAACGGTCGGGCTTTCAGGTAGCCACCTGACCCCGTGAGATGGTGATGCTCCTTATTTGCAGCATTTAACTTGTTTGTCGCTGACATCTTCTTACTCTTCTCCGATATCTTGTAGGCCACAAATGCAGTCCAGTGATATCTTATCTTCTCAAATCGATCTATGAATTCTGGAGTCTGCCCTTTGTCGAAAAACATTGATTTCAACTCATTCTTCCACCTCCTGAATAGTTCTGCCATCTTCTTAAGAGCATGAGCCTTGGCCAATGGCTCTATAACTGGCTTATCCGGATCCTCCTCTAGCAGTAGGGTGAAATTTTCCTTGAGCGCGGTCCGAAGATCATCTTTATGTTATCGTTGACATAAGTCCCTTGAGGGTCTTTGTTCTTAGGCTTATTCCATTGGTGGATGCTGATCGGGATCATGTCCCTAACAAGAACCCTGCACTGAGCAGAAAATGCTTCCTTTGTCCGACTGGGTTCAATCGGTTGGCCATCATTCGTGATTACTGTGATCGTGAACCTTTCATCTTGGCGCAACCTTTTCTTCAGGCCTCGTCTCGTTACCGAAGTTTGGCTCGATCCGGAGTGCTAGAAAGGAAGAAAGAAGAGAGTTAATATGTGTACATACCAAAGCTTAATTAATATATATACCTGACCGGAGTTTGCAATAGCTCCTTCCTCTGTTCTCTCACCGGAGCCATCATCACGTTCTCCTTCTTCCACTGACATTTGGTCACCGGAGCCATCATGATCATGTCCTTCCACCTCCATTGTTCGATCACCGGAGACTTCTTCACCCTCTCCTTCCAGACAATCAGTGTCGTTGAGATACGACATGATACCACCTCCTCCGCAGATGATGTCCCCCAACATCTCTTCTTCTTCTTTGAAGTCTCTTTGATGATCCATAGTTTCTGCAAATATTACAACATGGGAATTAATATACAAACATGAGAGATGGATATATTAGTGGCAAACGTAGACCTAGCTAGCTCGATGCTTATATGGTTTGGGGTGGCCCTCGACAACGCTTCTAGGGTTTGGGGTGGCCTCGGCAACGGTTCTAGGGTTTGGGTGGCCTCGACAATGCTTCTAGGGTTTTGGCCAGACAGCCTCTCTCATGAATGTCCGACGTCTGGACCAACAAGGGATTTAACAAAATGACGCCATTCTGGATGTGCAGAAAATGGTCCCTATTTTTCCCGATCTCATCTACCCTTCTATATGTCACATTGACAAGGGATTAAATCTATTTTTTCTTCTTCTCCTCTATTCCTTCTTCTTCTCCTTTTTTTCTTCTTCTTCCTCTTCTTATTTTCTTTTCTCCTCTTCTTCCTCTCTTCTTCTTCTCTTCTTCTTCTCCTTATTTCTCTTCTTATTTTTTTCTCCTCTTCTTCTCTTTTTTCTCCCCTTTTTCCTCTCCGTCTTTTTCTTCACTTCTTCTTTCTTCCTCTTTTCAATACATATCAAAATTCTAAAAAATA
>LT934122.1:50641830-50671267 GCA_900231445.1 Triticum turgidum subsp. durum | reverse complement strand
GCCTCCTTCCTGACGTAGAAGGACATTAAGGAGCTTTGAGAGGTGAGGTACTTGACTGCAGAGATCAAACATAGGCTCCCTGCTCCAGAGCAGATCATCCCCACCATAGAACCCGGCGAAAGGGAGGTATTCATCCCCCACTTCCTCCGCGGGCTACGGTTTCCCTTCATCCCTTCGTTCGCGGTGTCATGTTTTATTATGGGCTAGATTTTCACGATCTAGCCCCGAAATCCTTCCTCCACATCTCGGCGTTCATCGTCATGTGTGAGGCGTTCCTCCGTATAACGCCACACTTCGGCCTGTGGCTCAAGATCTTTAATGTGAAGCCGAAGGTGGTCAACGGAAAGCATGCGGATTATGGCGGCGCCATGGTGAGCAAGCTTGCCAATGTCACCTGGCCTCAACGGACCTTTGTGGAGACCGTAAAGATATGGCAGCAAGAATGGTTCTATATCACTGAACCCCATGACACCAATTGGACGGCCACCCCAACTTTCACATCCGGACCTCCGTTGTGGCTCGCGTCGTGGACCAACAAAGGTCTGAACTGGGGTTCGTCCGATGAGGTGCTGATGCTGCAAAAATGCATAAAAGGCATTGTGGAGAAGAACACCAGCCTCACCGATGTGATCCAGGTAATGCTCGTCCGCTGAATCCTTCCCTGCCAACGAAGGCCTCTCCGCATGTGGGAGTTCAATTCGGAAGGACCACGGACTCTGCAGCGATTCTTTGGCACTATGTACAAAGAGATTTGGAAACAACCTTTTAAGTTTCGAGAATCCTGGCCAGAGACGATCGAGGACATTGGTCTTGACTGCGCCCACCCAACCACCCCAATAAGTTCTAAATTTCCAAACATGGCTTAGTTCATTAATCTGGGGAGGGGGATACTGATAACTCGATTCTCTTGTACAGAGCTGGATTAAGAGGGCGGAGCGGATCAGGTGTTCGGCTCCACTCCCTGAAAGCCCAGCTGACCCGTTGCTAATGAAGATGCTAGTCCCGGCGCCGTACCAGGCGCCAGAGAAGAAGGCCAAGAAGAAAGGCAAGGGGAAAGGAAAGGAGACCGAAGTCGACCTTCACCCTAGAGGTACTTTGGACGCGATGTCTGGAGGGACCGAGGCTTCCTCTCCTCACGAGGGAGACAGAGATAAAGAGGAGGAGGAATAAGATACCCCTCCCCCCAATGGAAAAAAGAGAGCAGCCTCCGTAGGTTTGAAAGCGGAGGTGTCCAAGAGGGGGAAGATAACCTTCTCGGACAGCTCTGATGCGGACGTCGAAGCTATCCCTCCATACCGCCCTAGAGCGAAGGCCCTGGATGAATCGTAAGTATCCAAAAAGGTACCGTATACGTATCCAACCCTTTACGATTCATAGAATAACATGTAATTTTATGTCTTTCAGTTCGGCCCACGTTCTTCCCCAATCGTCATCATCTTCGGGGAATTCGCTAGCGCCGAAGATGATGGAGAGCGAAATGCCCCTGCGGGCTTCCCCACCGCCCGCCATGGATGACACCAAGGTGTTATCCCAAAGGACCAAAGTGAGGGAGGCCGACGAGACGGTGCCGGATGGTAATGCCTCGGTGGCCGAAAATATGGGGGATACATCCCCCATGGACACTAATACTGGGGGGCCGGGTTAGCCCGTCCCTTAGCCGAATACTGCTCCGGTGCCTCATATGGCTCCGGAGTCGAGTGTGAAGCTCTCATTAAAGGAGGGTGGAGTACGAGCTCCTCCAGCGACCTCCATCAATCTAGAGGCGTCGGATGCGTTGCGGGAAGCACTTCGCCGTACTTCCATCAGGGAGGAGCACCGTGCCCTGATGGGTGCAGTGGCTGAAAAGGTTCAATCCGCGAAACACGGGCTGAACGAAGCCTTTACCAGCCTATTAACAGGCTTTGAGGTATGTGATGTAATGCTTTTTGTACAGAAAATACGCCTGTATGTAGACAGTAGCCCCTGGAACTCTATCCGGTTCTTTAAAAGAGAAGGGCCGAACGGAGGATCAAATATTCGCAGGATAGATCACGCTTTGTCTTTTTTGATTTTGTTTGTAAATAAACAGGCTTCCCTGTCAGCGGCAACCAGCAAGGTTACAGAGGCTTCCGAATTCAAGCGGAAACTGGAGCTAGCCGAAGAGGATATCATCCTGGTTAACAAGCGGCTTGTTGAGGCACAAGGTATGTCTCGTATATTCATCGTTGCGTTGATACGCAAACTATGAGTGAGGACTCACGCAGTGCGATGATGAATGCAGGCGGTGCTGCTGAGGTCAAGACCTTACTCTCGCCCAAGCGAATTAGCAGGCAAGGGTTATCCAAGCCGTCGCTGATATAGTGGCTAAAGATTTAAAGTCCGAACAGGCCGTCCATCATCAGTGCAATGTGCGGGTGGCCGAAATGGAGCAAGAACTCAAGGCTGGGCTATTAAGTGCAAGTCTTTAGAGGAAGATAACAAAGACCATGCGGCCGAACTCGCCAAGGCTCTCCAAGAGGCTGCGGGGGCACGGACCGAATCCCGAGTTGCTCGCGAGGAGATCCAGCAAGCTAGACAAATTGCAGCTAGTAAGCCCTTTCTTCTGAAGAGTAAATTCGACAGCCAGAAGTATGCTTTGCTCACTTGGCTGTGGAGTTCTCCTGACGCCTTCGTAGATCTCCTGAAGAGTGATGCTGATGTTGCATAGTTCTTCCGGGACCAGGAGGGGCACCCGATGGAGAAGGTCTGCTGGTCGTAGTTCTTGACGCAAGAGCGCTATGTGCTATTGAATGACCAGATGTCGCAGTGGGCCGAGCTGCATATGATGTCCGGATTGGCCAAGAGGGACGTAACAGTCTGGCTATGGCCAACCGAACCTATTCCGTGCAGTTACTTTGGCTTGGTGCAGCGACTCGTCGGCGTGCTCCCCCAGATTGACGTGGTCAAGCATTCAGCATGTATAGAGGGTGCGCGGATGGCCTTCGCCTGTGTCAAGATGCACTGGGGGGAGATGAAGGCCACTGATGTGGTAGTTGAGGGCCCGCCTAGAGTCAAAGACCATCGTAAGCCAGAGCGCTATTTTGAAGACGTACTGGAGGGCGCCAAATTGATAGAGGGTCAATGCTCCAAGGGTATCGTATTCGAGTAGATGTTTATGTCTTTGCCAGGCGTTATGCCATGAAGAATGTTTGTAACATATTTGTTCCTTTGATCAAAAAGAATGTTTCCTCTTGTGCAGCCGTATGTTGTTTTTATCTAAGAGTTTACCAGTCGCCGGCTTCAGCCCCCACGTAGATACTTATAGGGGTGTTCGGAATAGTGCATGACCACACTTGACCCAACGTCTTGGTCCGTAAAGGAGGTGTCAACGCGGCACACCAGGAAATCGGACTATGCGGTTTTATTACTCTCACTTAGCCATAGGAGTTTGATAGTGGGGCTGTACGGTAGCCCCTAGTGTGCAAGTGGCTATCCGGACTTGGATGCCTTATGCGCGTGACTGGAAAAAGGCCAGTCCTCCGTGTAACACGGGGAAAATCTCTAAAGATTTAGTAAGTCACTGAATTGCTGACCAGCTCTCGCCTCATCATGACAGTCAGTATTCGGCTTTCTCTACTAAGGTGCTTGGCCGGGCGAGTTGGAAGCACAATCGAAACGTAAGGTAGCAAGAAGAGGAGACGGGCAACCCAACTATTGAATAAAGACATGATTCAGAGCCGATGCATATAATGCTAATTCGGGACGCCGAGGTGTACTATAAAAGTAGTCAGACTTTTGTTTTTGCAAAACATAAAGCTCCTCGCAATTGATGTCGAGGTGCATATGTTAATCTATCATAAAGATGGAATACAATTTGTAAAATAAGCAAATATCGAATAAGGCTGAACCAGAACTGCTTTCGTTGTGTCTGTTGGAGACGTCAAAATGTGCTCGTGATAGGGATTTCATAAGTATCGAGGCTATTTTGCATGACGAGAATGTGTGAACAAGGAAAAAGCCTTATACAGGTCCTAGCATAAGGGTTGTCTCGAAGATCCTTTGGGGGCCCTACCGCATATCTGCGCCACTTTTTCACTGTTACGTTACGATCCTTTTAAGAGAATCAATGATCAGGTATATGTAGGGGCCCTTTTTAACTCCCACAGGTAATTTGGGTTGAGACGAACATGAAATGTGAGAAAAAAAGAAAAAACTAGAAAGAAAAGGTAAGGAAATTGGGGTCTGAAATAGGGTCGAGCCGTACTGTATTATGAAAATGCCTCCGTCCTTGCCCATGGCATTTTTATTGAGTAATTGTGTACGCGCGGTACGTATGCTGCGACCAGGCGGGAGTTTGGACGGAGGCAGAATTGCTAGCCAAGCTTTGGGTGGTCCGAACTGTCATTATGTCGGTTGTGTTAGACTCATTTGAGAGTGTCCGGAGGCTTGATGGCCGGCGAAGTATGCGGCTCGGTAAGACCGCCTTGTACTTCGGCTGCAAGGGCCGGGGTATGCTCCTCGGTACGGAGGGAGCGGTCCATGTTTCCATTGCCTGTTATGACGCCGCAGGGTCCAGGAATTTTGAGCTTTAAATAAGCATAATGGGGGATCACATTGAACCGGGTGAATTCGGTTCTTCCGAGCAGTGCGTGATAGCCGCTGCTCAAGGGAACGATGTCGAAGAGTAAGTCTTCACTTCGGAAGTTGTCCGGCAAGCCGAAGACTACATCCAATGTTATCGACCCCGTGTACCGGGCCTCTATGCCGGGTATAACTCCTTTAAAGGTGGTTGTAGTGGGCATGATTCTTGACGGATCAATACCCATCTTGTGGACGGTGTCCTGATAAATCAAGTTCAGACTGCTGCCGCCGTCCATAAGGACTCACGTACGATGGACTCCCTCAATAATTGGATCAAGAACCGGTGCTGCCAAACCTCCATGGCGGATACTAGTCGGGTGGTCTCTGCGGGCAAAAGTGATCAGACAAGCTGACCATGGGTTGAATTTTGGGGCTGTCGGATATGGGGTTCCGGCAAAACCCTTAAGGTTCGAACTCTAGGGTGCGCCCCAAGATCTTCCCCCTACTGATCCATGTCCTAACGCCTCGCTGAGAATCTAAGCTACTAGATGAACAACACAAGGGACACGAGGTTTAAACTAGTTCAGGCCACCATTGTGGTGTAATACCCTACTCTTGTGTGTGGTGTGTGGATTGCCTCATGGGCTGATGATGAACACTACACAGGAAGAACAACCTCGCGAGGGATGTTCTAGTGGTGTTCTGGTGTTCTGCTTGGGAAGGATTCGATCCCCCCTACTATGGTGGCTATCCCTATTTATAGAGGCCCTGGCCCTCTTCCCAAATATTGAGCGGGAAGGGAACCAACAACGGCCATTCTGAAGGGGAACATCTAGTACAACTTATCCTGACTAAAGTTGGTCTTCGGCTGCCAAAGGCACTGGCGATGATGCCGTCTTGGTCTCCACGGTGACCTCCGTCCTGCCGCTCTGCTAGTCTTGGTCTTGTTGCACTGAAATGGTAACCTTTACTTGACGCCTCGGTACTCCACGCCTGCGCTTGCCCCCTTTGCACCAAAGAGGAAACAAGGACGCTGCATAGGTCGGCGCCCGCCTGGTGCCCGCCTGGTCTCAATCGTCATGGCTTGCATCACGAGCACCTCGCGAGGTACCCTTGTCTTGATCTCTCCGCCTCCTCGCGAGCTTGCCTGGTTAGGCCGCCCCTCGGGAAGCCTTCTGTCGTCCGCCCCGCGAGGCTTGGCCCCTTGCGAGGGTCTTGAGCTTGTGTAGACGAAGATGGGCCGTACTGGGCCACCACTTGAGCCATGCCGCGGGCCGCAGGCAGGCAAGTCTGGGGACCCCCGTTCCTAGAATGCCGACAGTAGCCCCCGGGTCCAAGGCGCGCTCAGACTTGGCTTAGCAGGGAAGCGAAGGGGCAAGTGCGGAGCACCGCGGGCCCCAACAGTCTATCTCCTTGGGCGCCGCGTGGCGGTTGATTGGACGTGGACGTCTCCGCTTCCCCGTGCTCCTCATTACGCGCCTCGCTAGGCGTACTCGAGGTTGTACACAGTTATTCTCTCCTTGCTGTTTGCGCACTCCCTATTCTTCCTTCTTCCTTGAGCTCCTGCCTCCGCCTCCAATCCAACTCGAGTTGGCCCCCCTTCCATCGCCATGGCGCCAACAAAAAAGGAAAAGGGGAAGAAGCCCGAGCCTTCGTCCCGCTCGCCTCTGGCAGCTGCGCCCGCTGTCGACCAGTCGCTCATACTCAATCTGGAAGCCTTGGAAAAGGTCCGCTCTGCCCTTGCTTCCAGCTTCAACGAGTGCGGGAGGACGAGGCCTGGCCCGCGTCGCACGCCTCCTTTGATAGGATCTTCACCGAGGTCCGATTCTTCGCCGACGTCCTGTTGGCGGGCCGGGTTCCCCCCTTTTCAGCTTTCTTTAATGTGGTGCTTTCCCATTACCAGATCCACATGATGCATCTCGGTCCTAAGTCCATTACTCTTCTTGCTGTCTTCTCCTTTGTCTGTGAGGCCATGGTGGGCATTCCTCCCTCCGTTGCCCTCCTGCGCCACTTCTTTTCCCTGCACCTGACCAACCCATCTCAATGCTCGGGGTGCGTGAGCTTCCAGGCTGTGCCGAAGACGGCCGCCTCGGGGATCAATTTTGGCCTTCCATCTTCTGCGAGTGGGTTCTGCGAGCAGTGGTTGTATGTTGACGTTGGGGTGCCCAGCCCCCTGCTTGTGCATCCGACATCGCCTGCTATCCCCAGCTCCCGCTGGGGTCATGAGAAGCTCACGAGCCCCGAGCTTGCTTTTATCTAGTGTCGCTTCGAGAGGTTGAGGGTGCTTGGCGTGACGGCGCCCCAGGTGGTGAAGGAATTCCTCCAGTGCCGCATTGCTCCTCTTCAGCACCATTCCTGTCTGATGTGGACTTTTGTTGGGCATCAAGACCACATGAGGCTCCGTGAAGGGGATCTGGGGCCCGAGATATTGAGGAAGGTGCTGAAGGTCTCGACTGGCGACCCCTCTCCAGGCAGTGTCCGGCGCGGTGGCACCCTGTTGTATCTTTGCTCAGGCAGGGCCGAGTTCGTGAGGAAGATGCCCCACTTTGACGAATGGGGGCTGCGCCTGACTGACCTCGTGGGGCCCCGCGAGAATCTTATTGTCATGGCCGCTCCCACGGTCGCCCATGCAGATCCTGCCTCAGGTGGTGGCGCAGGGAGGCAGGAACCGCCGGGAGCTGGGGGTCTGATGTCGAGGCGCTGACGCTGCGTGGGGATCCCGAGGCATCACCTTCCAAAGCTCATCCTGGAGTGGTGGCTGACGAGGAGACGCGACCTGCAGCCCCCGAGGCCGGAACTCCCGAGGCCTCAGCTGGTCTCCGAGAGGTGGTACCTGATTGCTCTTCCCGGCCTGGCGCCCTTGGCGCAAGTCGCCTTGATGCTTCTCCCATGCCGCTCGCCGGCCCTCGCGTTGAGGGCTTGGGCCGGTTCCGCATAGGCTTCGAGGCCCTCCGCAAGAGGAAGGAGGCTTCAGGTGGCAATGATCGCCCTTGCCGCCTGCTGAAGTGCAGGAAGTACTTCGCCACAGACGAGTGAGCCCTCTCTTTCTCATAATTCCTTGCTTCACTGTTTCTTTCGCTGATTGTGGCCTTTCAGGATCCCTCCCGCCGAGCCTGTGGAGCCGGCCAACGTGCCGCCTCCTCAGGCTTCGTCTTCATCACTGGCCTCGAGCGCCCCGAGCCCGAGCGCCACCCCTGACGCGAGCCTGGATGGAGGGGCGGGCCGTCCCGTGGTGTGCCTTGATGTTGTGCGCCCGCTGCTCTTTCTTTGCGAGCTTTCCTGGGGCACATCCAGCTTGTCCCGGGCTCCTTCCTTGATTGTGGACGGCGAGTTGTTGAAGTCGATCTTGGGTTCCTCTTCGGGGGACGGATCGATGCCGGGCAGGGTCCCTCGCGGGGCCCGTCCGACAGTCGTCGGGGAGCCAGCCCCCAGCCCCCTGCCAAGAGGGGGCGAGCCACTACAAGGCCCTCTGCCGACGCCGATGGTGGAGGGTGGTGTTGACGACGTGCTTCGGCGCGCACGGGAGTGCAACGCCGTCCGTCGAGAGTTTCTTCAGAAGGCAATATATGCGGTGAGCCGGCTCGGTGTAGAGCTCGCGGGCGAGGATGCGTGTCTTGAAGCCGAAGGCCTACGTCTGGCTGAGGAGAGGCGCAGACTGAAGGTGGCCGTCTGCCTTGCGCGTCATCAGCATGATATTGACAACGCAAAGGCCGAAGCATCTCTGGCGGCCTCGCAGAAGGCCTGCTCCCAAGCCGTCGAGGAGGCCCAGGAGGCAGACCGACGACGCGAGGTCATAGAGGAGCGCGCGTGGGAGCTCCATGCCTGGTGCAATACCCTGGAGCAGCAAGTGGAACTGCGCCAGGCTGCCCTTGCGTTGCTGAAGGGAGCACCCATTGAGAGGAGGAGATCCTGAGGCGTGAGGAAGCGCTAACACTGGAGGCTGCCGAGCACAACCTTGATCTTGAGCGGTTGGAGACAAGGGAGCACCAAGTGACCCAGGCGGAGGACGATGTCGGTGCACGGGAGGCCCGGGTCCAAGAAGAGATCGACCGCCGCGTGGCGGGAGCCTGCTTGGGTCTTGAGCGCGAGTATGAAGAGAGGTTGGAGATGGTCAAGGCCGAAGCTGTGGGCAGGACTACTGCTCTCAGGGCCAAGTTGACTGAAGCGGCACAACGTGCTCAGGCCAACACAGCCGCTTTAGGCACGACACAGGCTGAACTGACCTCCTGCTGCACCAAGTTGCTTATTCTCCAACTTAGGGTCGATGATGCCGAGGCCGTTGCGCGGTGAAACGAGGATGAGATCCGCCAGCGGCAGACTCTGGAGCATGTGCATGGTCCTATACTCCGAACGCTCAGGGAAAGGGCCAATGCAGCCCTAGGCCACATCTGTGAGGCGGCTGTTGAGGAGCCTCACGTGACCAACTACGCCGGCAATCTGCAGTTCTTCACGGATGTGGTGACGCATCTAGAGAATTGCTCTAACAGGGCCCACCGGCTTGTTGAGGAGAGGAGCCCAGTCCTGCTCGGGCGTGCATTCTCCTGTGTCTCCAGCCATCTTCAGGACAGAGATCCCCACTTCGAATTTGACGCCGTCATTGCTCCGGTGCCCATAGTCATCCGGGGCAACCTAGTGCAGTGGGTAGAGGACAATGTGGATGCCCTCGTTAGGGCCTTCGCTTCTGATGATGATGGCGTGGTCGTGGATGCGGATGAAGGTGACGTAGTGGATGGCGGCGAGCATGGCGCTGATGACGGTGATGGTGACGATAGCGATGGCGATGGTGATGCCAGCGACGCCTCCGGAGGCGTCCTAGAGGACGTAGTGAGTGACATGTTCGATTGATCCTACGCCCCCTCTGCTATTTACCCTGCACAAAAAAGCCTGGGCGCGGCCCTGAAGGTTGTAAGAGCATTTTGGTAGGGGAAGCCCCTCGTGTAAAAGTATTGTCTCCGGCACGCTTATGGATGTAATACCATGCGTGTGTTTATGTTGGGCCACTGACCCCGTGACGAGTAAGTTGACCTGGTTTACCTTGGGTTCGGACTGGGCTCAAGCAATTTTGCAGCGGGCCGCAGCGTTCTGAGCGTCCTCTGGGGGAATCCGTTAGTCTTACATAGGGAACCTCCTGAGAGCGAGCGGCAACTACGGTCCGGAGTCTTCGCGTGCTTGGCCCAGCCCGGCTCGCGAGGGGCTCACGATGGGGAGGCAGCTGATGCTAACTTTGGACGTAGGGCCGAAACCAGAACACAAGAAATTGCTCGAACGAGACAAAACACCCCTCCCCGAACACACGCAAATCTCAAGCTCAAGTTCAACTTAAATTCAAAGCAGAGAAGCTCAACAACAGAGAAAAAGGCAAAAAGGCAAAGGTCGCGTCCGACACCTAGTCTAGTCTTCGACATCTTGTCACCAACGCGGAGCTAAGTGCTGCCACTGGGCATCGGCCGGAGCCCCCGAGGCCCGAGGGCAGCTCTCCGGAGACTCCGGGGCATGTACATCCCCAACTCATTATTATGTGAGAGTGTCACGGGTGGCGAGCTTCACAGGCACTATGCCTTCTTCACAGGTACCGGCCTTGCTTCATATCGCTAGACGAGGGCGCCGCATTGCGCCACACTCTACCACCATCGACGGCGACCAAAAACCAAGGATGACGCCAATGGGGTAGAGCGCTCGCCAGCGGTTCCCCCGACGACCACGGGTCCTCTGCTAGGGGTAGGCCTTGAGGCACCTCCCCGGCAGAGGGCCTACCTCCCAGGAACACCTTGCTCCGAGCGCCGCGGGGGCGAGCCCGGCTCCCGGCCCCTCTCCTGCAGCCCCCAGTGCCCTCCTCCTAAGGGGTAGGAGGCTGCAGCATCGGGGCAGTCATCTGCTGCAGCGACATGTACCTCCTGCGACCCATGGTTAGCATAAGCTTGCTCCTGAGGAATTAGTGGTACCCGATAGCTGCTGCCGCTGGCGCGGTTGTCATAGCTTCCTTGGGGTTCCTGAAAGGGCCCATATTCTGGCATCTCCTCCCCCTAGCTTGGCCCGAGGAACGAGCCATGGTATTCTTCCAGTGCGTACTCTTGACCCACCATGTGGGGCACATAAGCCTCCGGGGTCGCTGCCCCAAGGGTCTCGCCGTAGTGCCCCACGCGCCACGTGGTCCGGCTCGAAGCACCGTCTTGGGGGTGGTAGGGCGACGGCCCACCTGGGCCATAGGCAGTGGTCCGCATCCCCTCGCTTACCAGAAGCGGTGCTGGCGTGACCTGTCGCCCGGCGTTGGCGACCAAGCTGGTATTGATGAGGCCTTGAGGCACGCCCGGGGTCGCGCGGGCACGATTGGGCACGCCATATGACCCGCCCGGGGCCTGGGGCGGTGGTTGGATGCAAACGGAGGTGCTCCTGAGGCAGCGGCATCTAGGAGCTCGGCGACCCGTTCCAGCAGCACGTTGTGGCCGCTTTCCTGCAGTCTGCACCGTAGCAGTTCTCGAGCCACCATGAGCGCGGGCTTCATGTTTGCCTGCTCTCGTCGGGTGTGCGGTGTTGTGGCCGCGGCGTGGTTTGAGGCCCTTGCCGCTGATCGTACCTGCCGCGGGGTGAGGGCAGGTGGCGCTTGGCCATGTCGCCCGCGCCCCGCCGCGTTCTACGGAGCGCGAGCTACCTGGGGCACGAGGTTGAGGTCGCCTTGGGCAGGCGGCACGGCGTGGGCTGGCCACGCCGCCCAGCGGTCGGCGTTGGCCGTCGGGTCACCGGACATGAAGACGATGAAGCGATAGAGCGCAGGATGGTGGAAGAAGGATTCCAGTGCACCCCTACATGGCGCGCCAAATGTCGGATATGGGGTTCCGGCAAAACCCTTAAGGTTCAAACTCTGGGGTGCGCGCGAAGATCTTCCCCCTACCGATCCACGACCTAACGCCTCGCTGAGAATCTAAGGTACCAGATGAACAACACAAGGGACACAAGGTTTATAATGGTTCAGGCCACCATTGTGGTGTAATACCCTACTCTAGTGTGTGGTGTGTGGATTTCCTTAGGGGATGATGATGAACAGTACAGAGGAAGAACAGCCTCGCAAGGGATGTTCTAGTGGTGGTGCGGTGTTCTGCTTGGGAAGGATTCGACCCCCCCCCCCCACTATGGTGGCTAGCCCTATTTATAGAGGCCCTGGTCCTCTTCCCAAATATTGAGCGGGAAGGGCGCCAACAACAGCCATTTTGAAGGGGAACATCTATTACAACTTATCCTGACTAAAGTTGGTCTTTGGCTGCCAAAGGCATAGGCGATGACGCTGTCTTGGGCTCCACGATGACCTCTGTCCTGCCGCTCTGCTGGTCTTGGTCTCGTTGCACTGAAATGGTAACCTTTACTTGATGCCTCGGTACTCCACGCCAGCGTTTGCCCCCTTTGCACCAAAGAGGAAACAAGGACGCTGCACAGGCTGGCGCCCGCCTGGCGCCCGCCTGGTCTCGAACGTCATGGCTTGCATCATGAGCACCTCGCGAGGTACCCTTTCCTTGATCTCTCCGCCTCCTCGCGAGCTTGCCTGGTGAGGCCGCCCCTGAGGAAGCCTTCCGTCGTCTGCCCCGCAAGGCTTGGCCCCTCACGAGGGTCTTGAGCTTGGGTAGACGAAGATGGGCCGTACTGGGCCACCACTTGAGCCACGCTGCGGGTCGCAGGCAGGCAAGTCTGGGGACCCCCGTTCCCAGAACGCCGACAAGGGCGACTGGCTCTATAGCATAGAAGTCCCTTAATGCACGCTTGCGCTCCCTCTTGGGGATATGTGTCACATATATCATGTTGACTGTTTTTACCTTAGGGGGAAATTTCTTCTATCCCCCTGTGTTCGGTGGGCGAGGTTCTTCATCATCCTCGCTTGGCGGTACTTTCCCTTTGTGTGCGGTGTTGAACTTACCGGCCTGCTTGAATACCCAGCAATTTCTATTGGTATGATTGGCAGGCTTGTGTGGGGTGCCGTGAATCTGGCATGGCCGATCAAGTATTTTGTCCAGGCTTGATGGGTCGTCCTTGTTCCGTTTAAAGGGCTTCCTCCGCTGACCAGATTTGGGGCCGCTGAATCTAGCGTTAACTGTCGTATCTTCCGTATCCGCATTGTTACTTTGATGCTTGTGTTTATTGCGTTGTGGTCTACCGTTACCATCTCTGGCTTCAGAAGTACCGGGGTCGCTGGCGTTGTTGCTTCGACGAGCTAGCCAGCTATCTTCTCCCGCGCAAAAGTGGATCATTAGTGTGGTAAGAGCTGCCAGGGACTTCGGCTTTTCCTGGCTGATGTGTCGGGTGAGCCACTCATCCCCGACACTTCGCTTGAAGGACGCGAGAGCTTCAGCATCCAGACAATCAAGGATTTGGTTCTTTTTAACGAGGAACCTGGTCTAGACCTTCCAGGCTGACTCTCTGGGTTGCTGGGCTATGTGACTAAGGTCATCGGCGTTCAGAGGCCGGAAATATGTACCCTGAAAGTTGTCATGAAAGGCATCTTCCAGGTATTCCCAGCTGCCAATGGAGTTCTCCGGGAGGCTGTTTAGCTAGTGTCGGGCTGGTCCCTATAATTTTAGTTGGGGGTATTTGATGGGATGAAGATCATCACCGCGGGCCATGTGGATGTGGAGAAGAAAATCTTCAATCCATACCGCGGGATCTATTGTTCCGTCATATGATTAAATGTTCACGGGTTTAAACCCTTCTGGGAACTCATGCCACGTTACATATCGGTGAAGCATAAGGGGTGTGCGGTACCTCTGTAGCGGGCGACGTCGCGACGGAGTTCAGAGGACGTCCGTAGACGGTTTTCCGCTCGAGTGAAATTTTGTCGATCGCGCCGGGCCTGGTGGCCGTCTTTTCAGGTCGGGGCACATCCTCTTGACCCATATATTGATTTGGCTTGGCCTACTCTATTATCCAGGTCCTGTCGTTGGTCGTAGGTGCAGTCTAGGGCCGTTGTCCCCCCGTCTTTACGGCGGGGTAATGCAGGCTGGTGTTCGGCTTGAGTTGTCGTTCTGTCCCGGCCACGAGGTGGCCGGTCTGGCTTGTCAGCGTCATTGTGCTTTGACGGTACTGGCTCAATGGCCTCGTCATCAAATTGTTGCAAGAGCCGGTGTCGGTGTCAAAACCGGTGGATCTAGGGTAGGGGGTCCCGAACTGTGCGTCTAAGGTCGAATGTAACAGGAGACGGGGGACACGATGTTTACCCAGGTTCGGGCCCTCTCTATGGAGGTAATACCCTACTTCCTACTTGATTGATCTTGATGAATATGAGTGTTACAAGAGTTGATCTACCATGAGATCGTAATGGCTAAACCCTAGAAGTCTAGCCTATATGACTACAATAATGAGTATCCGCCAATCCGGACTATGCTCTCCAGTTTATATAGACATCGGATAGATCTAGGGTCACATGGAGTCGGTTACATAAAAAGGAATCCACATAGTTGATCGCCAAGCTTGCCTTCCATGCTAAGGAGAGTCCTGTCCGGACCAGGTGCATTCTTCGGTCTTTGTATCTTTACGGCCCATCAGTCCGGCCCATGGTTAACAGGCCGGACGCCTGAGGACCCCTTAGTCCAGGACTCCCTCAGTAGCCCCCGAACCAGGCTTGAATGACAAGGTGTTCGGCCTGCGGATTGTCTTCGGCATTGTAAGGTGGGTTCCTCCTTCGATGACGTCCATGTAATGTATTCGACCGTGGATTCAATGTTTCTTGTCTTGGCTTCTGTGCATTAATAACTTCGTCTTCCACTTGTCGAGAGAGTGCGGAAGGCGAGGGTATTTTTTGCAGATAACACCCCATCCCCGTAAGGGAAAACACCTATTTGAAGAGATTGGATCTTAGATCCATTTGGCACCACACAGAGAAAAATCCTCGGAGATAGCCAAGAGAAACCATTCCACCATGGCTAGCATTCCCAGCTCCTCCTCCCGTCCAGGCCCAGAGAAAGGAGAGTGGGAGAGGTGCTATGTGTCCCACAGCCAATTGGAGGAGTTGCAAATGCAGGGATTTCTCCCTCCCGCAGATCTAGTCCCTGTGCAAGCAGGGCTTGCATATTTCAATGGTGAGACCCAGGCGGAGGACGTTCCCAATCCATCCGGGGGGAGCGAGTATGTTTCGTCCCTTATCTGTTGAGGGGCGTCAGATTTCCAATTCATCCGTTCCTCCGAGGGCTTTTGGAGTACTATGGTCTTTAGTTGCATAACTTCACTCTAGCCTCCGTCCTGCATATCGCGGGCTATGTCGCTTTGTGCGATTTGTTCCTGGGTATTGAGGCCCATTTTGAACTATGGAGAAAGTTTTTCTGCCTTGTCACGCATAACCACAAAGGGTCAGTTTTCAAAGTGGGCGGAGCCGAAATATGGCGCCTCGCCGATGCCGGATACCTGTCTGACACACCAAGGAAGGCGTCTAACGAGTGGCCATCTGAATGGTTCTATATCGAGGATGTCGCACTTCCCGACCCAATTCGGAAGGGTCTTCCATAATTTGCAAGAGCTCCACTGAAGAAACGCTACAGTTAGCATCCCTGGAGCCTTGAGGAGGACAACAGTGCGGAAAACCGCCAGCTCATGGGCAAGATAAAGATGCTTGCGCAGTCCGGATTAACGATAGTTGAGGTCACGGCGACTTCCATAGTGCGAGGGGTGCAGCCACTTCAATACAGAGGGCTCCCCATGTGGCACTACAATGGGGAAGATGACGCCTCCCGCTTGGTCGGAAAGGTCCGGACACCCCTGCCGCTCTGACCAGGATACTGGCCGAGCTGTTTAATGGAGAGGAAGAACAATTTCTTTGCATCAATCGCAGAGAGGGGTATTCGATGTACAACCCTCCCAGATGGGTGAATCCTAAACCCTTTGCATTTACTTTTGCCACTCTCCGAGCCATTCTTAATGAAGTTCCCATTCATTTATGTGTAACAACACTGGCGAAGGATCACCGAGGGGCTACTCAGCCCCGCCCCGCAGCCAGAGAACCACAACCGGGATCTAGATCCTGGGTTTGAAGAAGATCCGGACATATCCATGATACTTGCGGAAGGAGTGTTTCACGAGGAGAGCTACGATGGCACAGAAGTGGCCATTATCGCCGATTATCCTGGCCTACTCCCTGCTTCCCACGTAAGTCATGAAGAAATATCTCCCTCTAAGGAATTTCCCTCACTCTGCCTCACCCGCCACACTGTCTCATGCTACAGAAACATTCGGCACGTCAGGCCACTCCGGGGGCGACTCCAAGGAGAGTGGCCCTGCACCAAGCAGAGCATCCAAGAGGAAGGCCGGAGAAGACTCGACCAGCCCTCTGAGAGTATACATTAATAGTCACATCCAACTGTAACTTGTGCATTTATCTTGTACCAGGAAAAAGGTTCACCAGACTATGCCCAGGGATTGAGCCAACCGTGCTCCCCACGACCGGGATTTAAACCCCGCCGGAGAAATGGGAGCCGGTATGGGGACAACGCCGGATTGTCCTTCGGCCGAGGGTTCGGAAAATATCTCTGTTACCAACTCGGAAGTAGAAAGCGCCATGAATCATCGACACTGTAGGGCTGTTTTATGAGACCCCTAGTTCTTGGAAGAGGCATTCAATGCCTTCAGCTCGGCTGACGCATACATCCGAGCTGATCAAAATGGGCTTAGCCAAGCCACAAAGCAGTATGTAACAGATGTGCAGGTAAATTTTCTTTGTCCGAATAGGATAACCATATATCAGTAGGCCCCGAGACTGAAAGCAGTTGGTACAACTGATTTAAGGATCATTGTATAACCAGGTTATTACAAAGAAGAACAACCTGCAAGCCCAAGAGCTGGAGGAGTGTCGGACACAGCTAAATGCTGCAACTAACAGTACTGCTGTTACAGTAGTTTTCTTCAAGAAGTGGCATTCAACGAAGTCATGATGGTTCCTTCGTCCGAGCAACTTCAAAGTGGGAAGTGGGCCAGTGATTTGACGGCTCATTAGTCATTGTTACTGCGGCGCGATGACCTGGGTGACTCTCCCTTGGAGTTCTGCGTGCATGGCAAGTGGACCAGGATGGTCGACGTCCCACATGTTGGCGAACGGAAGTATTCTTTCCGATATCGAGGAGCAAGGAAACCGCGTGGTATACTATCACTCCTGATTGGTTCGCAAAGAAAATAATATCACTGCCAATTTATAATTATTTTTTATTTCTAATGAATGCTAGCGTTTCAACTCTTACGACGAAGGGTGCCAAACACGGCACGTGCTGGACGTCCCACACGTCAGCGAAAGGAGTGGGACATGAACAGCGTGGTAGAGCCCAGCGTAAAAAAACAATGTGGTAGAGCGTCTCCACTTCTTCCACTTCTGGGTCAGAGACCACACGTAGTAGTACTTAGTGGTATGAATGATACAAAGTGCGACCTGAAGAGAAAGACACGTCTAGTTGGAAGGTCTTGGGGCATACACGTAAAAAAATATAAAAGTTAATATGTGCCTCCAACTAATATAGTACTAGTAGAGTACTTAGGCACGTACTCCATAACATCACCGTGCATTGCACGTACAACATTTAGTGGTAGTACATAGTAAGAGACAAGTGCCGCCCAAGAGTTCCCTTCTCGACCTACTTTTGGGTGTTTGGTAGAGTGCATGGAGGGTGCATGAGTTCACACTAGTTTAGCACAAATACACTAGAAGCATGCATGAAGAGAGCATGCATGAAGAGGGGTGTTGAGTTTAGCATGCATGAAGAGGGAACAACTATGCTAAGACGAGAACGCAACCAAACACACCCTGTATGCCACGCATGTTCATACCATTTGTGCCTTTCTACTTCACTTACTGCGCTACATTACTCAGGTTCGTACGTCCACTCCTGGGTACATGTCCGTCTCGTAGTTCCAGTGCCACGTGTTCTTCATATAGATGGAACGATCATTGCATAACACGTGTGCCTTGATGCTAGATGTCTCGCTTGTTGGCAAAAGGATGAACAAAGCACACGTAAAAAAATTAGAGTGGAAGAACATAGATTCCGGACGACCGAGAAGGAGCAAGGAACCTCGTGGTGGAACATCTGCACTCATAATATTTAATATTATTCAATGATATAAAATTAACCAATCATCTCCACAGTGGACTGGAAGAGTACGAAACACGACAGCCCAGTGTAGTTACATCATACTAGTACATGGCTAACCCACGCTATCACCATATTTCTTGGCTTCCGTGTGACACCTATCTCTAGTAATCCAGCAGCCTGTATTGCTTCTCCCTCCTCGTCTCTATCAAAGTGCGGCGGGCTGGCATTTCTGGCGTCTATTGAGGTCGGTTAACTATCACATGTTAGCGACATGCCAAGAGCATTCTAAAACAAATTCCTTTCACGTTCCGTTTTCAAAAAGAAAAAAATGCTTTCACGTACGAATTTTCCTGTATGCTTTGAGCAACTTGCATGTCCTATACTGCTCCTGTTTGATACACTAACTTAGCTAGAGGTTAGACTAACTCATGACTAACCCTCAACTAACTGTAGCCAAATAGGTGTTTGGGTGACAGGGTTAGATTGACAATAAATGCACTTCATGGAGAGAGAAAAGTCATTTTTCGGTGGTCCCAATGAGAACTATCTCCAGTTAGCACCTCTTGGGTGGGATAGTTTTTTTGGTGGGTTCGATGCAACTTGCTCCAATTTAAACCCTCATGCTTGGATACTTTAGGGCTATTTGAGCCCCAACTAGCTCAAACTAACTCTAACCCATGGATCCAAACAGGTCCTATGGCCAGTCTCGACGCGGAGTAGTCGCGTGCACCGGGAAGCGGCGCTCTCTCGACCGTCGCGCCACTTCAAAGCCGGCGCCAGTGAGAGGTCACCTCCGCTCTGGCCGGGCATTAATGCGGCACTGACGCTCCAGGGCAACTGAGGGAGTCTTGGATTAGGTGGTGTCCGGATAGCCGGACTACCATCATCAGCCGAACTATCGTCGGCCAGACTATCATCATCGACCGGACTCCAAGACTATGAAGATACAAGATTGAAGACTTCGTCCCGTGTCCGGATGGGACTTTCCAAGGCGTGGAAGGCAAGCTTGGCGATACGGATACGTAGATCTCCTACCATTGTAACCGACTCTATGTAACCCTAGCCCTCTCCGGTGTCTATATAAACCGGATGGCTCTAGTCCGTAGGACACAACAACAACCATTACAATCATACCATAGGCTAGCTTCTAGGGTTTAGCCTCCTTGATCTCGTGGTAGATCCACTGTTGTAAACATCCACCATATCAATATCAATCAAGCAGGACGTAGGGTTTTACCTCCATCAAGAGGGCCCGAACCTGGGTAAAACATAGTGTCCCTTGTCTCCTGTTACCATCCGCCTAGGCGCACAGTTCGGGACCCCCTACCCGAGATCCGCCGGTTTTGACACCGACATTGGTGCTTTCATTGAGAGCTCCTCTGTGCCGTCACCAATAGGAAGGATGCCTCCCCCCATCTTCAAGGATGGTATTTTCGCCAAAGGAGCCTTGGCCGCCGGCCAAACTATCCAGCTAGGTGGTTTTCTTATGATCGCCTGTCCGGCCACCGCTTCGACAATGACCTCTCAAATCGTCAAAAGCAATCTTCACGTCAGCTTAGAATTCGCCGAGCGGCTGGATCCAATAGAGCTCTCGTCCGTAAACGAGCTCTTGGATCGCATCGCCGCCCTGGGAGTCGCTACAGACTACAATCAGATTGGTCTTAAAACCGATCTGAGAGAGATTAACTCTCCCCAGGTCAACCACCACGTTGCAGTGGTAGAGGAACAATGCGGCGACTCTTCTCCTGTATTGAAAACTAGTCATGTCCGGGCTCCCGAACCCACCATGCCGGATTCCCGCAGAGGTACGGACTTCGATCAAGAACTGAACTTAAAGTCAGGCATCGGACCAGACTCGTTGGACAATGTCCAGCAATCCAAGCTTCCAAATTTGGAAACTTCTCGGCCTGCGAGCCTTGAGATGGGTAGGGTTCCGGACTTAATTAAACCCACCCGCCCAGACATATGCGATCTATCTCTAATCCGGCAAGAGCCCGCTGAGACAGTACATCACTACTGGGCCAGATTCCTCCTGGTTATGGACAGGATAAAGGACTGCCGAGAGGAAAATGCAATCTCAATTTTTTGCAATAATTGCACGGACAACGGAATCTGGAACGCCATCAGCCATCGTGAAATTACACGCTTCGCCGACCTGGCGTCCATAGTACGAAAGTACTGTGCGATGGAGAGCTTCCGGACAACCGAAAATAAGTTTTGGGATAATCCGGCCCCGAATACAACCCTAGTCCGCAACAAAAGGGTGCATTACACGCAGGCACCAGATACAAAAACCAAAAAGCAAAAACCCCATAAAGGGCACGGAACCGTACTGGAGGGATGGCTTAGCGGACCCTGTAAAATTCATAGTACAGAGGGCGTCATCCCAACACATAACCTTCGAGCATGTTGGATATTACGGCAGGTGGCCAAAAGTGGCGAGGAGCTTCTAGCCCCGGAAAACCACTCCAACAATACTGGTACGGTATCAACAGTCTTCGAGACTTTCACATCAAATAATATGCGGAAACGAACAATCCGCAGCCTCGCCGAAGTCTACCAAGTAGCAACAACAAATCCATGGAGCGACACAACCATCACCTTCAACGCCAGCGACGAACCTAAATTCCGAACAGCCCGAACACCAGCCGCACTGGTACTTAGTCCAATAGTGGGCGGCTTTCGACTTACAAAGGTCCTCATGGATGGCGGCAGCGGACTAAACCTCATCTACGAGGAAACTCTTCAAAAAATGGAAATAGACTGGAGCTGCGTTGAGCGAAGCAGCACAACCTTCAGAGGAATAATCCCTAGCCGGGAAGCGCGCTGCACCGGAAAAATCACACTCGATGTGGTGTTCGGCTCGCCGGACAATTACAGATCCGAAGAAGTCACGTTCCAAGTGGCCCCGTTCAACAGCGGATATCACGCTATATTAGGACGAGAGGCATTCACAATTTTTCAAGCTGTACCCCATTACGGGTACATGAAGCTCAAAATGCCTGGGCCCGGCGGGATAATCACTCTCGTTAGTGATCCGGACATAGCACTCCGCGCCAAAAACAAAACAGCCGCACTAGCGATAGAGGAACTTACCGCGCTGCGCGCTATGGTGCACAGAGACGACGTGATACTCGATAAGAGATCCAAGTCCACCTCCTTTAAACCAGTGGACGAAATTATAAAATTTCAGGTCCACCCAACGGACCCGAAAAAGACGGCCTCCATCGGGGCACAGTTGAACCCTGATGTAGATGCTGCGCTGCGAGAATTCCTCCGGGAAAATTGGGACATTTTCACCTGGCATCCTTCAGATATGCCAGGAATCCCTCGCAGGTTGGCAGAGCATAGCCTAAACATCCTAAAAGGATTCAAGCCAGTCAAACAGGCTCTTCGACAATTTTCCGAGCCCAAAAGATAGGCAATGGGAGAAGAACTAGCCAAACTATTGGAAGCCGGATTCATCAGAGACATCAAACATCCAGATTGGCTAGCAAACCTGGTAATGGTACCAAAGAAGGACAGATCCTGGCGCCTATGTGTCGATTTCAAAGACCTAAATAAAGCCTGCCCAAAGGACCCCTTCCCCCTCCCCCGCATCGACCAAATCATCGATGCCACTGCAGGGCACGATTCATTGTGCTTCCTGGACGCATACTCCGGCTATCATCAAATCAAGATGGCAGAAGCGGATCAAGCCGCAACGGCATTCATTACTCCATATGGACCATTCTGCTTCAACACGATGCCCTTCGGACTTAAAAACGCCGGCGCAACATATCAGCGCATGATTCAGACATGTCTGGCTACCCAGATCGGCAAAATAGTAGAGGCATACGTAGACGACGTAGTCGTCAAAACCAAACACGTCGAAACTCTAGTAGACGACTTGGGGGTCACATTTGACAACCTCCGAGCATATGACATCAAGCTGAATCCGGAAAAATGTGTTTTCAGCGTACCAGCCGGAAAGCTCTTGGGCTTCATTGTATCTGGTAGAGGAATTGAAGCAAATCCGGCCAAAATCCGAGCCCTATCACAGCTGGATATTCCAAAAAACCTCAAACAGATCTAGAAATTGACTGGATGCGTGGCGGCTCTCAGCCGCTTTATCTCCCGCCTAGGAGAAAAGGCATTGCCCCTCTATCGCCTCCTCAGGCACACCGAACACTTCGAGTGGACGGATGCTGCCACTGCCGGACTCGAAGAAATAAAGGCCATACTGGCAACGAACCCGGTCCTGGCTGCGCCCAACCTGGGCAAACCTATGTTGTTATACATCACGGCAACACATCAAGTAGTAAGCGCGGTCCTCGTCGTAGAACGAGAGACAGAAGGGCATAAATTCCCTCTTCAAAAACCAGCGTACTACGTATCCACTGTTTTAATCCCCTGCAAGTCCCGTTACCCGCACTATCAAAAGATAGCGTATGCGGTGTTCATGGCATCCCGGAAGCTCCGACACTACTTTCAAGAGTGTTCGATAACAGTGGCCTCCGAAGTACCCCTAAATGACATTATAAATAACCGCGACGCAATGGGCAGGATTGCAAAATGGGCCATTGAGCTCTTACCATTCGATATAACTTACAAACCCCGGCGAGCTATAAAGTCACAAGTTTTGGCTGACTTTGTCACTGAGTGGACTAAAGCCGAACTCCCTAAAGAATACGGCGCATACTCCAATTGGATTATGCATTTCGACGGCTCCAAAATGTTGGCCGGATTGGGGGCTGGCATCGTACTAACGTCCCCAACCGGGGACAGAGTCCAATACGTACTTCAGATAATGTGCACAGACTCCAATAACGCAGCCGAATACGAGGCCCTCTTACATGGCCTCCGGATGGCAATCTCCATGGGCATCCAATGCCTAGAGGTGCGCGGGGACTCAAACCTCGCAATATCCCAAGTAAATGGAGACTTTGATGCCAAGGATCCAAAAATGGCAGCCTATCACAACACTGTCCTTAAAATGTCAGCTCGGTTCGAAGGACTTGAATTCCACCATGTAGCCAGAGATAATAACCAAGCGGCCGACGTACTGGCACGCATCAGCGCAAAACTTGACGCTGTCCCTCCAAATATCTTCCTGGAACGGTTGTTCAAGCCATCCGTACTATGGGAAGTGGATTCCGGAAATAACAAACCAGAGGCAGCCGCAGAGCAATTTGACATAACCGGCGATCCAGCCGACGAAACAACACCCTCAGCTCACGACATAATGGCAGTAATCGCCCCATGGACAGAGCCGTTCCTAGCCTACTTGCTTAGGCAGGAACTCCCCGAAGACCATAATGAGGCCCGCTGCATAGTCCGATGATCTAAAGCCTACAAGGTCCATGAGGGAGAACTCTATAAGAAAAGCACAACCGGAGTCCTTCAAAGGTGTATCTCCGAAGAGGAAGGGTGAGACCTTCTGGCTGAAATTCACGCCGGACTAGGCGGACACCACGCCGCAGCCCGGGCCCTTGTAGGAAAGGCATTTCGTACAGGATTTTATTGGCCGACGGCCCGAGCAGATGCTCAGGACTTAGTCCAAAGATGCGTCGGTTGTCAGCTCTTTGCTAATCAGAGCCACATGCCACCCACCGCCCTCAAAACTATACCCATTACCTGGCCATTCGCGGTCTGGGGGCTTGATATGGTTGGACCACTTAAAGGGGGAACCCACAAGCAAAGGTACCTATTGGTCATGGTGGATAAATTCACCAAATGGATAGAGGCCAAGCCAGTTAAAACGGCAGAGTCCGGACCAGTGATAGACTTTATATCCGGGGTAGTACACCGTTATGGTGTCCCCCACAGCATCATCACCGATAATGGCACGAACTTCACGGTCGACGAGGTTAAATCATGGTGCAAAAATATGGGCATCAAGCTTGATTACGCTTCAGTCTATCATCCTCAAACCAACGGTCAAGTGGAACGAGCAAATGGTCTAATAATGAGCGGCATCAAACCCAGACTAGTGCGGTCCCTTACGAAATCTGACACGCACTGGGTAGAGGAGCTCGACTCCGTACTCTGGGGGCTGTGGACAACGCCCAACCGTACTACCGGATTCACACCATTTTTTATTGTATACGGCGCAGAGGCAGTTTTGCCCTGCGACATCATTCATGACTCACCTCGAGTGCGCATGTACGAAGAAAGAGAAGCTGAGTTGGATCGGCAGGACAGCTTGGACACATTGGAGGAAGAACGCGACGTTGCCAAGGCTCGTTCTGCATTCTATCAGCAGCAGGCTCGAAGATACCAAAGCAGAGAAGTACGGGCCAAGACTTACAACGTTGGCGAACTGGTTCTACGCCTGCCGGACAAGAAAAAGGACAAGCTCAAGCCCAAATGGGAAGGCCCCTTCATCATCGATAAAGTCTGGACCGGCGGATCGTACCGTCTACGAAATGCGTCGGATAACCGACTCAAGCCGAACCCATGGAACGCAGCCCGCCTCCGAAGATTCTATGCCTAGCGCCGGACTAAGAGTTCGTCCCTTTCCCCCCGTCCAATTTTTTTTTACTTCAGCTGCCTTTTGTTTATCTTTTTCTTCTCAAACCCTATTCATCAAAGCCTTAAAAGGCCTACTTGCGCATCGTTCGCGTGCAATTGATGTGCTATCCGCACTCATTATACCTGGGGGCTTCTTTACCAGAAGCTTAATTATAAGGGCTTCATGCCCAGCACATGTGTCAAGCCTCCACATGTACCTTTTATTCACCATTATATGCATCGATATGACTTAAGTTTTGGCCAAGCTGGGTTGCCTGGCTCCTGTGCTTACCCCTACGTTCCCGATTGTTTGGCTAGGAGGTAAAGGGAGCACCTCTGCGATTGTTACTGCCGGGTCAGCCGGATGTGTACCTCAGACTGGGTGAAGCCGAAAGCTAGCGTTCTTAAGAGAATATTCGGTCGGTGACTTAAAAGATGATTTTTTATCCACTTATTTATCTGCCCCCAGATGTTTTTCTGCTCTTTTCGCAGTCCGGACATGCACTTTAGGGCATGCCACCCCCAGAGGAAAGGAACCCTTAACGGAACTATTCTCCCCGGAAGATGTTTCTTACTACCCATGTAATATAACATAACTAGTTGGGCACTTGTCTGATAAAGCACTAATGACCCCTATGCCTGGTCTCCATGCATACCCCGGTTGTTTCATAACCGAGAAGGTATTCGGACACACTCCGGACTCTAGGGTCCCGAGGTCGAAGCGAAAAGGTCGGCAAAGACAAACGATCTACAATCTGGCTAGAAGGCATTTTACATGTCATTTTATAATACATTGTCAAATCGACTGACTGTATTCTTCCTCAATCCCGTCTAACAGGTTGTCTAATTTACAGTCCTGTTGGGAAAATTTAGCGGCCAACTCTACTTGGCCGTATACTAAACTCACAGGGATCTCCTTTCCATCGGGCCCCACAGGTCCGACTTCGGCCATGTGGTTGGGATCCGCCTTCTTGTACTGCGTCTTTACCATGGCCCAGGCCTCCCTGGCACCTTGGCGGCAGGCCGAAATCTTCCATAAATGGAAGCACTGCCGCACTCCCTGAAGCTTCTCTGCAAGCTCCCCAAGAGCCTCGGGTAAGGAGAAGGCTAGCCATAAAGCCTGGATAACGCCGCTCATTGCCTGCCGAACTCGTTCGATCAGTTGCACCAATTCGGGAAGTTGATCACCCGTTGATACGGGCATCTCCTCCGCAGGGCGACCTGTGAGCATACCTGCAGACATATTCTGTCAAATTGACTTCCTCGCCGAACTCTTCTTTTCAAAGGAGTTCGCTCAAGCACTTACTATAGATGCCGCGACGAAGCTGCTGATTCTCCTTAACGGAGCCCGACAGCTCGGCCCGAATGCCTTTCAGCTCTTCTCCAAGCTGGGCATGGGCATCCTGGAGCTTGTTCCTTTCATGCTGCACCTTATGCAGCACCCTCTCCCCGACCTTTAGTTGGCGCAGAAGTTCTTGCCTGTCCGAATCTTGTCCGGCAGCACCTGCAACGTCATTTTTCAGACTTGCGCAAAGGCCAAAGGCTACTTATCTTTCTAAAATAATGCGTTACCAGGAGAGGTCCCTGTGTTTCCTCCTGCGCCAGAGAGTGCGGCCTCAAGTTGGGCCTTGCACTCTTGCAGCTCCTGAGACAGTTGGGTATTCTTCTCGGTAAGATCCTACATTTCATATGATCCTTAAATCAGTTAATATAACTACTTTAAGTCTCGGGGGCTACTGGCATATACAACTATTAAATTATCTTACCCGTATGTCTTTTACATACTGCTCCGTGGCTCTGGTAAAACCATCTTGAGCAGCACGAAGGTGCGCGTCCCCCGCGTTAAAGGCATTCAACGCCTCGGGGGGAAAGCACGCGTCACGAAATACTGTCCGGCAGCGCCTATGATTCATGGCACTCTCCACCTCAGACTTGGTGGCGGACAGTCTGTCGGCATCCTCCCTCGGAGGAACGTCCAGCTCGCGCCTTGCGCTCGCCTCCCCCTCTAGACCAGGTGCTGGAGCCTGGCTGGTAGAGGTTGGATTGGCAACCTCCACGCCCGCACTCCGGCGGGCGCTTTTTTCCCTACAAAAGTCATGAGCACTCAAACGCTTCCTAGGAACGTTGCTCTAAATAATGAATTGTGAGCTACACCTTTGTGGCGATGTTTCAGTCCGCGCTGCGCTCCTCTTCCGCCTACTGGTCCGGACTGGCCTTTGTTGGTCAGCCACCGCGGGCTCAGCTTCTCGCCCTAGGGGCGCCTCCTGCACAGTGCCATCATATATGGTGGTCAGAACTAAGCAAGGAAGGAATGACGGTGTTAGGACTTCGGTCGCAATCACCTGGGAAGCCGGATATAGTCTGGGATAGTCGGCCACTGATGGCGACTAAAGCATTGTCCATGCTGAGCTGGTGGAACACCCCGTCGATTAGCTCCACCTTTATGTTCGGATCCTCTTCGGAGGCCGGATCCCGGGATCTCTCTGGATCCTCGGGTTGCGGAGCTGGACTTAGCATGTCCTCCACGATCCGGCGCAGTTCCTGCATCGAAAGAAGAACATAATATAAGAAACTTAAGTTTCAAAAAGCATAGGTCGGGCACGCAGAGTGTTCGCTTACCCAAGGCCGGGGATTATTCATGGAAAACCCATTTAACGGGTTCGTCCGAAGGAAATCCTCATTCTCCCCCTTATACAGGCCGGACAGGATCGTCACCAGGTCTTCGACCGAATCCAGCCCTTTGCGGCCATGACGGGTGGCATCGTCCTCCCCGTTGAAATCCCACATGGGGTGGCCCCTGTATTGTAGTGGCTGCACCCCCCACATAATGCATGTTGCCATGACTCCAATCATGGTCAACCCGGCATGGGCCAGTAACCTTATTCGGCCCATCAAATAATGCACGCTCTTGTCTTCCTCCAGTTGGGGGCTCCGCGGACGCCAACTAAGGCGTTTCTTCAGAGGAGCATTGCTGAACTCCGGGAGGCCGATCCGAACAGGTTCCAGCAGCGGAGCGTCTTCTATATAAAACCATTCCGAAGGCCAGTCTTCGGATGCCTTCTTAGGGGTTCCGGATGGATATCTGGTCCCGGCAATGCGCCATATTTCGGCCCCGCCCACTTAATATATGGACCCCTCGTGAGAGCGGGGTACAAGGCAGAACAACCTCTTCCACAGCGTGAAATGGGGCTCGACACCCAGGAATAGCTCGCAAAGAGCTACGTAACCCGCAATATGCAGGATTGAGGCGGGCATGAGGTGATGAAGCTGGAGTCCGTAGAACTCCAGGAGCCCGCGGAGGAATGGATGTACAGCAAATCCGAGCCCCCTTATCAGATAGGGGACGAAGCATACCCGCTCCCCTTTGTTGGGACCTGGGGTAACCTCCGCTTGCTTCCCACCTTTGTAGGTGGCCATCCCGGCTCAAACCGGAACCATGAAGGCCGGAGGGAGATATCCCCCTGCTTGGAGCTTCACCACCTCATTGTGCGGAACAGAGCATCTCCTCCAATCTCCTGGCAAAGGGCTGGGAGCGCGAGAAGAGGAGCCGCGTTGACGGTCCATGATGGAATGGATTCTTGGTCGAAAGCGCTCCGATGAGTATTTGCGGGAGGAAGATGGTGATTTGGATCTGTATTCTTGCCTCCCTTATAGGCAGATTATTCGCACAACTAGGGGGTAAAACATAAAAGACACCCTGGCTTTTCACATTCGCACGACGCGTGGAAGAAGGCCATTATTGGGCGTGGAAGCCAAGACGCGCAACATTGATGAGGAAGCCGGACACTGTTCGGCAGGTACGTAGAACTTGAAGGAGAACCCGCCTTGCAACGCCGAAGACTACACACATGCTGGACTTATCGTCATTGAAGCCTGGTTCGGGGGCTACTGAGGGATTCCTGGATTAGGGGGTGTCCGGATAGCCGGACTACCATCATCAGCCGAACTATCGTCGGCCGGACTATCATCATCGACCGGACTCCAAGACTATGAAGATACAAGATTGAAGACTTCGTCCCGTGTCCGGATGGGACTTTCCTTGGCGTGGAAGGAAAGCTTGGCGATACGGATACGGAGATCTCCTACCATTGTAACCGACTCTATGTAACCCTAGCCCTCTCCGATGTCTATATAAACCGGATGGCTCTAGTCCGTAGGACACAACAACAACCATTGCAATCATACCATAGGCTAGCTTCTAGGGTTTAGCCTCCTTGATCTCGTGGTAGATCCACTTGTAAACATCCACAATATCAATGTCAATCAAGCAGGACGTAGGGTTTTACCTCCATCAATAGGGCCCAAACCTGGGTAAAACATCGTGTCCCTTGTCTCCTGTTACCATCCGCCTAGACGCACAGTTCGGGACCCCCTACCCGAGATCCGCCGGTTTTGACACCGATAGCAACGCTGACCGTTTCACGCGGGAAGCACGCGCTGGCAAGGGAGTATAGGTTTTGAACCGTTTCAGGTGTAGTAGTAATGGTAGTTTGCAAAACTACTCAATTATTGCACTCAGTTTCCTAAGAAATTGTGGTAAAAAACGTTACTCCACATCCCGCTTCCCTTCTCCTTCCTGCTCGTGATTTACGTGGCCATGTTAACGTGGTTGTGTCAAAAAAATGTCACTTCCTACTCGTGATTTGCATTATATAATTACAAGCAAGATTCTCATGCATTGCACGGAACATCAATATGCATTTTTTTACGAAACACCTGTTGTGATTGACCCATGCAGGAGTAATCCCATGTGTAAAAACTAATGATATCTCGAGAATTTTATCGGAAAACTGGTATCTCGAGAATGTCATCGAAAAAATTAAAGATGAGAGATAAGGCGAGGAGGAGTGGAGCGTGGTGGTGACTGGTGGTCGTAATGGGCGGAGGCATGGGGATGGACGGCGCCGGCAGGCGGCAGCGGCCACCATGCATGCTAGATTGTTCCAGAGAATTATTCCTTTTTTAATTGCTAAGCAATGAGGTTGCGGGAGATAATGATGTGGAGAGTGGTGCGGGTATATTTTGTAAAATTATCATAGTTTGCTTCCTATCCGTCAGATATAGATCATACGATCTGTATTACAAGATGGCAGGCACACCATCATCGCCAACTCATTTTTTTATAAGGGTACAGATGATAAGTTTGCTGACTACTAAATTAAAGTGGAATCTATCCATGTTATGCAAGTAAATAAAGGTGATTGTTTATCATACGGGTACGGTTGGATGAAGGATGGTAGGAACAAATGCTCCGCCTAGAGCATGTGTGTGTGAGATGGAGTCTTAGTGTGTGTGTGTGGTGTGTGTGTGAGAGAGAGAGAGAGAGGAGAGAGAGAGATGGAGTCTTAGTTTGTGTG
>LT934122.1:50619818-50641286 GCA_900231445.1 Triticum turgidum subsp. durum | reverse complement strand
GTTTTGCCCATCCAGGCGGAAGTTATGTGCACAAAAGAGGAGAACGATTTGATGTGGCATTAGGATTGAGGGTAATTAACTATGTATGGAGACATAGAGACCTTGAACGTGCATGTGCGAGAGGTATACATGTATATGCGTGATGTGTGTGTGTGCGTGCGCGCATGATCGAGATAAAAGAAAGAAGACATAAGTCTTAAGATCAACGACATGGGAGAGACGGATCGGTATGACAATATGCATGCATGTGAGAATGTAGGGAAGAAGGCCCGACAATTGAGCATGTATTTTTGTATTTAAGAGATAGTGGCGTGGGCTGGAGCATGCATCTATGGCGAGTAGAGGGGGCGAGGCGCAACGATTGTGAAAAAGAGATCAACCTATAAATGCATATGTATGGATAGACATATATAGTGTGGGTGATAGGAAGCAAGACTCCGTGCGAGAAAGAAATGTTGACGGAGAAACTATAGATAGATACAGAGATGGAGATTCTAGCTAGAGAGACATCCGTTAGTTTGGGTGTCGGAGATGACCATCGCGTGGTTCAAAGGGTGAAGTTATATATGTGTGTGAGAGCGCACTTGACTGCATGTAGAGAGAAACATATGTAGTGTGCGTGATAGGAATCAAGAGTGAGGGCGAGAAAAAAGGTTGATGGAGAAACAAATAAATAGAAAGATAAAGATGCTAGCTAGTGTGCTCTGGAGATAGGAGTCGAGTGGATCAGAAGGCTGGGTTATGTGTGTGGGTGTGAGAGAGATTGAGAGAGGGTGCATGTGAGTCACATACAAACACATATCAAAGAGAAATGAGATCCAGAGAGACGGAGTTTTGTGTCTGCGAGAGAGAAAGATATTTCACAACGAGAGTGATGGCTAGAAAGACATATGAGGGAACGCAAGATATCTCTAGGGAGAGAGGGTGTGTTTGAGCGACATACAAGAGAACAATGGAGAAATATGAGACCCTAGTAGACAGAGTTTGTGTTTGTGTGTGAGAAAGAGATATTTAAGAGGAAGAGTCGTAGGTTATCATATCTAAGGAGCGAAAGACATCTCTGTATGAGGGGTGTGCGAGTGGCACACATGGGAATAGTTGAGAGAAATGAGACCCCGGGAGACAAAGTTTTGTGTTTGTGTGAGAGAAAGAGATTCCGCATGGAGAATCATAGCTAGAGACACATAGCAGGGAGCGAGATATACTTAGAGAGAGATAGAGTGATGAAGGTCGAGGGAGAGAGTACCGTCAGTGTGTTACGAAGATAAAAGATAATTGTCGACATACAGGTAGCACGAGAGATGCCTGAGAGACGATGAACGCGTATAGGTCCAGAGAGATAGTTCTATATAAGCATGAGTGATAGCTATATGAGACGCATATCTGGATTAAAGGGGATTCAAATATTTAAACTGGAGATCACGACATCGATAATATCATAACGCAAATTGGTGTATCAAACATGCATATTCATTTGAATTTGGGCACACATGTAATGTTATATAGTTTATCAATATTGGTGATCCATAGATTCTTCAGTTACAAACAATGCATGGTTTATATGCAATTAATGTCTAAAAGGGATTACACTATATGTTGCGTGTGTGAAACACATTATACATGTTTGAGAAGTTAAAAAAAACCCGCATGAAACACACATTAATTGGAGACAGTTAGTGAGGAATGCATACATTGGATTTCAACATAAAGTGGTTTCAAATATTTGAAAATCCAAATTGATGGATACAACCTTATGAATCTGAGATCATGCCATTTGTAAACCATATTTATGTATAAACGGTGTTGTGCTTTTGAAAGTATATATTAAAAAAATGATGTATATAGAATGTAATTCCAATTTAAAATGGATCTTGCCCGAAAAAAATAGTAGAATACAAACGGGATTCGACTTGAGTTGGCACGGTAAACGTGCACTGTACAATATTTGAACAAAGTAGGGAAAGTCGCAGTAGCTGCCCGAAACCAAAATCTGCGAGATGGAAATCACTATTGCCTATCCCTGCCACGCAAAGCCTATCTGCTGGATATCTATAGGTTTTGATAGGGGTAGGTTTGTAATTTCACCCAAACGTGACGTAACCGCCTCTCACCCGGATTCATACACGGTGGGCGCCAAAACACAGTGTGCCCTCGGCCAAAATCGACTCCCTCCCCGATTCATATTCATACACGATGGGCACCAAAAACAAACTCTCGTCGGCAAATATTCGGTGTATGCGAGATTACCGTCCTATCCCCAACCGACTAATGTTGCTGTGATGTAGTAGAAATTTGAAACGGGGGCTAAGTTTGTAAATTTCCTCGCATTTGACACAAGCGCGCCCTGAATACATGGTTCCCCCTTCCTCTCTACCTCCCTTTTCCCCCATTCGTACTCCGTGGGCGCCAAAACACCCTCTCCACCCCACCCTCCTCCGTCCGCCACCCCATCCACCGCCGTCCTCCTCCACCATGCCGGAGCTGATACCCCGACACCGCCATCCATTACAAGAGATCGACCTCTCTCATCCATGCCTTCGAACCGGGATCCTTGCATCCCGTCCTCTTGCTTCATCCCCGCCGTCGTCCACCTTGCCGACGTCGCTCCTACGACCGTCTCGTCCACCGCACCCCACCGCCACCGTCTACCCTCCTAGATCTGCTTCCACGCCGCCGACAGCCATCGCTATCGCAACACCGTCAAAATCTCAGCAGATGCGTGCACGGCGCCGCACTAGAGGCGGTACTCTTTCTTATCTGCTCAACTTATTTATCGCTGCAAGAAAATAGATCGCCACTGCTTTACTCTGATTTCTTGTCTTGGTTGCGAAGTTGCCTTTGTCCGGTTTGCACCTTCAGATCTGCCATGGCACGCTCAATACTATACTCCCAATGCTTATGGTTTTCCCCTTTTATATTCCACACTAGTTAAATCACAGTACACTAAATTTCAAAATTGGGTCAGTCGATTTTTCAGAGCTCGCCGGAGTTCGCCGGTGCGATCCAAGGGGCTCGGGTGATTGTGGAGCCTCGCCGAACGAAGAAAACTCGACGCGGGTGGGGGGTGGGGGTGGCGGAGGAACACAGTCGATGGGGGCCAGTGGTCCGGCCCATGGCCCGTGCGGTGTTCTGTATGGGAAGAATCAGAGACGAGGAAGAAGAAGGGTTAGGAGACGTAGGATCTTCATCCAACCGCCTGAAATGGTCGAGAGACAGCTGGGAGTTGCATTCTTAATGCGCTCTGGTTCATCATGTGTGGGCACTGCGCAACCAACATTTTATTATCCAAAATCTGCTTGCTCTTCTTTACCATGTTCGATAGTGCTAGCCTGTACGTCATCGATAGGCTTTCAATTACTAGCGGCAAGACAACACTGTATTTTCAAGCCAGTTCCACTTTCCCGATTTATATATCGTGGTTATGGTGTACCACTGTTATGTACACTATGATCTGCCTAGTTGTTGTGTGCTCTTGTTATCATGGTTTGGAAATAAACTCTCTATACAGTATATTACGAACCTATCATCTGCCAGCTATCCTTACTATTGGAGCCTATTTTTTTGTGTACTTGTGCCAGATTATATACATGCACGCACGATATTTCAGCACACATGAGCTCTCTTATCAGAATCCAGTGATAGCACATAAGTGTTTACAGGGGCGCCCCTATATTACAATATCATCTGCATTACAAAGATAATCTCACAACTATTTATGTTTTCATGGTTCTCAGATATTATACGCAATTACAGTGAATATCAGAATCCGCGCATCAGAAGAATATTGTGGAACACTGCAATGACTTACAAAATTGGCACCGAGGCATTGAGTGCCATTCTGGAAGCAATGAAACTCGTACGCTCCCCATCTGTTGATTCTTGTTCAGAATATAATCCTAATGACTATTCTAACCTCGAGGAGTCAAAGGCAGATGGCCTGTCCTGTTCACCCATCAAGGTGCCTGTTCTAATTTGGAAAGGTTTTATTGATTGCGCGTATCTTGCATATGTTGTCTTGCATTTCTTCTACTTTGTTGCACCACCATCTGCTTAGTTTACTCATCATATAACTCGAGATGCCATGCCCATCCATTATCAATACATATTCCATCTGTCGTCATACCATGTTTTTCCACTCAAATGTTGTTCTTGTGCATCACACATCAAAAAGGAAGAGGGTGATTGCCGAACCTAAAGGAGCACCAGCAAAGTCCTTGAAAAACATGGTGGTGCTGGAGAAATCAGACAGGGCCCCACTTATATTGGCTATACAACCAGTGACACAAAACATAGGACCGACTCCAGCAGACTGTACCCATACTTCACTAGCCACACCACTAGCCCCACCACACAGGACCTGCACTCTAGCAAAAGGTATTACCGATTTCATTTGCCATAGCACCAGCTGTACCACAGAAAAATCCCACTCCAGCAAAAAGTACAACAAGTTCACTGGCCGAAGACCTATCCCAACTGCAGAGAAGGCCAATTCCTGCAGATTGGAACCCCATTCCATTTATCCCCAGTTTAAAAGACAATGCTTTCAATGTTGTTATGGACTACGTGCATATATTCCCATCATGGGAAGATTATAGTGAAGACAAACACCATTTCACATCTTCCTGTCCAACTTACGTGTAAGTGCTATTATTCATGGTTATTATTTTCCTGTTTTCTGCTGATTAAGCACATCAATGATTTACATTACGTTGTTGTAATTAGGTGAGGGTCAATCTGGATATTCATGACGAGCAAAGCTTGCTTGTGCTTTTCAAGGAAGCATTGCAGCAGTATCGGTGTTACCTGAGGAAATCACACTTTGATGGCAAGTCTATAAATGAATTTTCGGTGAAGTCTCCTGTGCGAAATTTAGAAGACATTGAATGGAAAAACCTTGTTATGCACTGGTCTTGTTCCCAGGATGAGGTACTGTCTATGAAATCACATGACAATTTGAACTTCTACTTTTCCGCATGTGCCTTACGGATCTTTTTTGCAGGAAATCAGCTCGAAGAAGAATTCCGGTTTGAAAAGAACGACAGGATATCGCAAATATGTTGCCCGTTGCTTTTCTCTTGTTAGTACCTGTTGTCCTGTATCACTGTACTTGCATACATACCTGGTTCATTATGTGACATCAGTATGCATTATAGCTTGCTTATCAATTGTTCGCTCCAAATTATCTAATCTGTATGAATGGTTACATTAGTGTAGAATATATCCAATGCCAACGAATTTTTTTAGCTCTGCATTGTTCTTGTAAGTACATGCTATCCTTTATCAGTGTACTTATATTGACAGGTAGTTGTTCATGTACCATCACTCTGCAGCTTATTTTCCTTTGCCCTCCATTTTGTACACATCAGATCTATATTTACTCTTACCATAAGGTTGGTACTGAAGAAGTTTAGTTGTGCATTGCTCTTGGTTGTGCCTTTTGCCTGTATCACTGCACATACATTTATAGCTACTTGGTTATGTAGCATCACTCTTCCTCTTATCTTAAATATTCTCCATTTTTCGTATATTATCACATCTATATTTACTCTTAACAAAATGTAGAATAAAGGCAATGCTTATGAAGAAGATTATGTGCTAAACTTCTTGAATTGCCCCCCCCCCCACATCAGCATGGACAAGGGCTTTATAGAGCCTGTCTTCACCAGTAATGTAAGTTTGTCCTTCTCAAGCCTTCAAACTTTGTTGTGTATATTTGGTTAGGCATGACTGCAACAGCTGTTTATTTTTGGTCTTTGCATCAAATTGCATGTTTAAAGTTTATTATGTAGTTCATAAACAAAAATTTGTCCTTCTCAATTTAAGTTTTCAGTTGTACAACCAAGTTCCTTCTTCATACCATGTAAATTAAACTATTCAGAGCAAGTGATCTTCTTTTGCACTGCATGTATGCTTCTGTTCTTCATCCCTAATCTAGTGGTGTGGTGAACCTACCCACTACAGCACAATGTTATATTCTGCAATGTCTTAACTATGAACAATGTCATATCATTCTACTATTATTTAAACCGTCTCTTTGTTTGCCAATCTGAAATGGGATAAATTGACAGCACACTAACCATTGATACTTATGAGTTCTTGATCTGTAATCCAGTGGTGTCGTGAAGCTGCCAACTCCTTCACAATGTCATTTCCTGCCATGTCTTGACCTGAACAATACCATATTGTGTTAATGCAATTTTAAACTGTGTCACTTTATTCGTCAGTAAGAAATGTGATGAATTGTCAGCACTGATACTTTTATGTGCGAAACCTGTCATTTGTCTGCTTGTTTATCTTTCAGAGTGAGGAAGATATAAGTGTTGAACAAGCGCAGTCTCATCATCTTGCTCAGCTGCTTGCGCTGCAGCTCCCCAGCAGGGCTAACCTTTCTTGAACTCTATTAAAGTGCTGTCGGTTTTGTATATTATTTTGTCGGCGTGTTTATTTGCACTGGTGGCGATCTTTGATGCCCAGTGTATTTAATCTGCTGTCTGCTTGTGCTTTATTATCATAGTGGCGAACTTTGATGCCCAGTGGATGTAATATGCCGTAATTTCTTTATTGTATAGTCTAGGTTTTTTCTTATTCACGATGCTGCAGTTATTTTACTTTATATATGTCATGTCTTCGCAGTAAACCGGCCAAACTGTAAAATTATGGTACGTAATCGGGCCGTCATGCAATCACGATGTATGATCCGCATCATGGGCCCCGTCAAACTGGCCCACTAGTAGATTCGGGCCTTTAATAGGCCGAGTAACCCCCTTCCCTCTTTTCACAAGAAAACTCAATGGGCTTTTAGGAGGCTGAGAAGTAGGCTGGGCCTGAAACGTGCCGAATATCTCACGGGCCGGCGGCAGCCCGAAATGGACCCCGACCCATGATTGTGCGAATCAATTCACGGGCTTTTAACAGGCCAAAGTTGTCTTGGTCCTTGTTTCGCCCAATCAGATATCGGTTGCGAGCAGGCCGGATGCAAACCGGGCTGTAGTTAGGCCCAACTATATGACGGGCTTTTAACAGGCCAAAATTAATATAGGGCCGAAATGCTAAATGGGCCCTTAACAGGACGAAACTAATATCAGGCCGAATTACTAAATGGGCCTTTAGCAAGTGGGCCCAAAAGCATAGCATCCAGTCAACGGGCCGAATCTGATATGGGCCATAATTGAGCCCAAAGCATATTAAAGGGCTGGACCTGATCTGGCCGTGATTTGGCCTAGAAAGTGGGAGGCTTTTAACGAGCCGGATCTTATATGGGCCATTATTAGGCCTAGAACGTGGCAGGCCATTAATGGACCGGATCAATTATGGGACGGCATTTGGCCCAAAACATGGCAGCCAGTTAATGGGTCGGCCTACTAGGGTCCTCAAAATCTTGTGGGCCTACAGCTGGGCCGGCCCAATAATGTCGGCGCAATCTCGTAGGCCTTTAGCTGGGCCGGCCCATTCTGATCCACAAGAATTTTGTGGGCCTTTACCTGGGCCGGCCCATTATGGCACACAAAAATCTTGTGGGCCTTTACCAGGGCCGGCCTATTATGGCCCACAAAATCTTGTGGGCCTTTAGCTGGGCCAGCCCATTATAGTCCGCAAAATCTCGTGGGCCTTTAACTGGGCCGGCCCATTAAGGGCCGCAAAATCTTGTGGGCCTTTAGTTGGGCCGACCCATTTAAACTTGATTGGTCGTGCCACATGTCGACGTATCATAGGTGCCTACTGTCCAATGAGTGGAAATCTGTCCCAACGATGAGCCGACATGTGTTTGCTCCACCCAATGATGATTTTACACGTGGAAAATCCCCATTGGTCGGGGCTGTTAATGGGTTATCGGATCCAAAACCCGACCCGATAGCTTAACGGTGTTCCGTTACGGTGGATGCCACGTGTCGGTCACCCTTGACGAAAGCACTTCTATGACGCGCGATTTATCGTCTTGGAGGTGGACACTTCCGTGATGATAATTTTGGTAATGTCATGGAACACTTCTACGACAGCACAGGTATGACTATCTTGATTCTGTCATAAATTTGTCATGGATGTACATGCATGACAAAAAACGCGACAAACTGTGACAAACACGTATCATCATGGAAGTGTATTTTTTGTAGTGTTCCTAGGTCCTTTGAAATCCTTGGGCAAGCGCTCGTTATGCAGAGCCGACACCAGACAGGGGACACCTCCGATTCTGGTGGCCACGCCTGCCTCAATAGAAGTCGTCGGATAAACCAGAACATGTTGGTAGGTCGTCAGCTGAGCCGCCTGCTGAGCCGCCCGCTCAACCTCTTGACGTATTTTGTCCTTCTCCACCAAGTTAAAGGCTTTTGCATTCGCCGGGTCCTGCCCGCCTAGCTGGTTACGGCGCCGGGCGTTGCTTGAAACGGCCGCCGAGTCCATGTGCTTGCTATAACTCGGGCTCCGGCTTGGACGAGGGGTTGAATGTATCCTGTCCCGCCTATATGAGTATGCCTCCTGTTGTGCTAAAGCCGTCTGAAGAAGTTCTCTGGCCCTGTGGGTTTCAACCGCCGTCGGAGAGTCACCCTCCACCAGAGAGCCGCCAGTCGTGCCGCTGCAGTAATCATGTTCTCCAATGGGTTAGAATAATGACCCGATGGTGTCGGTACATATTGAGGTGGAGCAACATTCATACGGGGAGGCCCCGTCACCTGTGGTTGAACCGGCGTTCTAGCCCCGGGTGCCGCAACACGGTCTATCTCTGGCGGGTTACTGGGCCCTGCACTGTGTGTATGGAATAGGTTTCGAGGATCATAAACCGGAGGGAGCCGAGACTGAGTCTTCTGGTATCTTCTCCTCATGACATCATTGGACGCATTCTGATCCATCATGAGCTAGAAAGTCTGTGCCTGGATTCATTGAGCCTGAGCGTCCAGAGCCACCCGCTTTGCGGTCATCCTGATATCTTCCGCTGCCAGGTCTTGCTTAGCATGCACTATGTCTAGTTTTAACTGCGCCACTTCCACATCATGTTGAGTTTGATCTGCCGGGTTGACCGCGGCGGTTAACAGAGTGGTCATCTTATCCGCGAGATCCATCAGCGCCTGAGCCGGTGAGCACACAGGGCCTCCTGCCCCGGCTGCTGCTGACTTGGAGGTTATTGCTGCCGCAGTTGTGGAGTTTTGAATAGGTTGCGTGCCAGCCATGAAGATCCCGACCCTGCTCGGCGGCTCAAGGAGATCCGGAATACTGCTGCCATCGGAACACTACTAGGAAAAGGCCTACTAGTGGCGCACCTATTTTGCCTACTAATGGCGCACTACAGGTGCGCCACTAGCACCACGCCATTAGAATTTTTTACTAATGGCGCACTAGGCAGTGCGCCATTAGTATAGCCCATGGTGCGCCATTAGTATGCCTCCCAGGGGGCCATATTTACCCATGTGCTTTGGCTTACTAATGGTGCACTAGTGGATGATGCGCCATTAGTGTCCTTTTTGCAGTGCGCCATTAATGTGCTGAGTGGTGCGCCACTAGTATGAATATTAGGGATTTTTTTGTTTTCTAATATTTGCACAGGTTACAAAACATATTACTGCACAGAATATAGAGAGCACAACATATAAACAGCAGATTTATTGAATACAATAGAAGATTAGTCTCCGAATACAATTCATCATATTAGTCTCCGAATTTAAAATACCGAACAAAGTTAGAACATTACAAGTCTCTAAACCGCAAGTAGCGAGTTTGTCTTCAAATTACAAGTCGATATCGATCATCTAAACTACCATCACATAGAAGAGAGTTGCGGTCATCCCGATGAGCATAATCGTGATGAAACTGGTCTTCATCCGGTTCCTCCAACGCTCCCTCCTCTCTCCTGCTAGATAGCACGTATATCTAACTTCTGCCTCCGCCCTAGTGGTATACCCTTTGTAACTGTTACCACTGAAATTGTGAACCTGTCTCCGACACTCCTCCCAGTCATCGTAGACTCTGGGAACCTTACCCTTGTACACGACATACGACAGCATCTCTATGCACTAGCCAAACAAAACGTTAGTAACAATTCACAGACAATACATAAGCAATATATAAGTATGCAACAAAAGGATCGGAAGAGAAAAGCAACACATTAATAGCACCATTCATGGTCCTACTAATAAATAGCATCGATTACATATAAGTTGAACGACTGTCCAAACCAAAGAGACATACAAGTTCATTAAATTTTAATATTACAACATGAGCCAATCAACATTCCAGAGAGCGTCACTACTTTCGACTCGAATCAAGGACTGGAGCGTGGATGAAGCCGCCGTCTTTCGTGATGGTCATGAAATCGCGGGCATTGTCAGCCTGCATTTGTAGCATTGTTTCTATCTCACTGTTGGACGGTTGAGATCTGAGGTAGAACTGCCCCAAGGTACGAAGGACATCTTGATGGATGATTTCCGCAAACTCTGACTGGATGCGAAAGAATTCTTGTCTGATGTTTGCGTCCTGGATTGCCGACAAGCATGTGGCGCAATATTTGAGATTATCTGGTAGCAGAAGGTGATTATGGTCCCGTACGATCGCCTGCATGTGATGGAGGGCATAGTAGGCATCCTTCTGACCGCCAGGCGGCTGTTTGACGCAGGGCAACGTCGTATCATGGGTGAACACGTGCTTGCCGTACCTACAAACTGGCCTCTTGAAGGTGCCTCCAGATCTGGTAGCCGGGGAGAGCATCATCAAGAACTTTCTTGATATTTGTGTAGTCTATCTTCGACTCACAGTCCGGGTCGAAAAACGTGGCTATGGAATATTTCGGACTTAAGAGGATGAGTGTGCAATGTGTGTCACTGCACAAAACACGGAATGTTAGAAAAAAAAGAACGATCAAAATCTAAGAAATCATATGTTACGGGGCGGTGAGGGGATGACTTACTCGGGAAAGTAAGGCACGAGGAAGTTATCCTTATCCGGGTTTGCCAGAATGACGCCTTCGAGGTGTGAACTTGCGACTTTCCGGTCCCAAGCGCTGCCCAATATCTTGGCACGCATGTAGAAGGAGTCGACTATCACGATGTCCGGGGTCTTGTCTCTAATGATCTGCATCTCCATACTCACCGAAAATAGCCGAACGAAGGTGTAGTGCAGTGGATGAAGGTTAAACATAGCGAAGATGTCATCAAACCGCAGGACGATCGTACCCCCGATGGTGCTATCCACAAAGACCTTGCCCTTTGGCACCTTGGCCACGAAAACTGGGTATGCCACATCATTCTGGGAGAGAGCCGCTTCTCCAAAGAAAGAACACTGTCATGCAGACTCTGCATAGCACCGGTTGCAGCATTGAGCAGATTAGTCGATAGCATCGCCCTACCCGCCACATGCACCCTCCTCGAGATATCCTTAGGTGAAGGTGGCCCGTACTGAGCACGCATCGTACTCGGTGCTGGCTAGCTCGCACCGCTCTTGTTATTCTTTCGTTTCCGTCCCTTCTTCTTCATCTTCTGTAGTGGGATCGAGTTCTGCTCAAAGACCGCCTTCTTGAGTGTGTTGGGGCTGATAATATTTCGCACCTCGGCTATCTGAGGCTCGGTGAAGGCGGCAGCTGGAGGCGTCTCCTGAGAACTGAATGCCAGACGACACCTGTTGCAATTGGGTTTCTCTGCGGTACCAGCTAGATCGCGGTCGTCTTTTTCAGGGTTGGGTTCTTGAGAAGGACGCCCGAAGAATTCATCACCGTACCCATGTTCGGCAAAGTACTTATCGACGTTGGTAAATGTATCGTCATCATTGTTGTCGTCGTCCGGATCCTGTGCCATATGCATGTTCGGATCCTCTGCCATAGGGATGTCCGGCATGTCCGGTAGCGTTCCGGCAGTCTTGCCATGACTTGGTGCCGGCACGACAGGCGGTGTTGTCTGTGGGGTGGTGTCCCCCGCCCCCAAATGAATCTAGCTCTTCGGCCAAAGCAAGGGCCAGCTTACACAGGCGCTGAGGGTCATCACATCATCTTCGTCGGCCCCAGCGGGTCCAATCGGAGGGAACAACTCGTCGCAGCCTGGCAGCACCTAAACTAGTTCAACCCTATACATCATGGGTGGCATCGGATTACCGTGGAACACGGGGTTGCCCGGTTGAACGAATCTGCCCTTGGCGACATCGATCAACTCGCCGCCCACGAAGTGCAGGAGAGTGCATGGAACGTTGGCGGCGCCCTGTGAAAACATGTAGGGCGTCAGGGATGCCCAGTCAAAGGCAAGGATATGAAGTCATCGGCCGAGAGGCTTAGTTACCGTGATGGCGTTGAGCTGGGCTAATGTCGAGGCACCGCCAACGGCGGGCATGCAACTGACAGAGGGGCCGCTTGCTGCCGAGGTGCCGGCCGGTGTACACCCGGGTGCATTAACCTCCAATGCCCGTGCCGGCGCCGGAGACACGAATACCGCCTCCGTCGAAAACACCAATGGCGTCGCCTGCGCGTTGTGCAAGTTGCTGGTCATGAAGCTGGGAACCGGGGGCGGCCCCTGTTGGCCGCCCGCAATCCAAGTCATCAGCCCATGAATCAAGGTTGGCACAATGGCATTGAGCATCGTTCCCAGTTGTTGTTGCACTTGCTCTTGGATAATCTCCGGAATCCACACTACTTGTGCCTTGAGTTCTTGAACCTCGCGCGACTGGATTTCCGAGCTGGTCTTTCTCTCCTTTCGCCCACCAGCAATATAGTATGACGACCATTTTGTGGACAAGCCTTTGCCGGCCACACGACCAGCTGACGACGGCTTACTGAGCTTATCTTTGTTTTTCATTACGTTCAACGCCCTATTTAGAGTGCTGTCCCAAGGGGTGCTCTGAGATGACCCCGTGCTACTACTTTCAGTCTCATGCGGAAGGAATGTGAACCATTTAGAAATCTGGCTTCATTAATTAGAATGCAATCATATGGAGCTAATTACGCGGGGGTGTATTCCTTACCAGAACACGCTCAAACACCTTGGTCTTCGGATCTGTGGTAAGCTCCTTTGTTACCGGGTCCTCCTTTTATCGGGCCCTGACATAGTTCCTGGTCTGCTTGTCATGGTATTTCTCGAAGCAGGGCGGTAGGCCTTGCTCGGCACGCTCCGCGTCCTCCTTGTCCCATATAGGCTCGGCCACTCTGTAACCGCCGGGACCGAGTTGGTGGACCCCTAAGTTCAACTCCCACATTTCTTTCCCCCATTGACTTGATTCCACGGTTGCACTGCTCTCGCACTTGATCTTGAACTCCTTGTAGTCAGCTTCGTTGATCGAAGGATTTTTCGCCTTGATCTTCTCATAACTATCACCTTTGTCAATCATTTTCTTCACCATGCTTCTCCAAGTAGACAGGGTCGTGCTCATCCTCGTGAGGGCGGCCCTGTACACTTTATTCCCTAAGAGGCATGTGTTTGCAAAGTCAGCGGGGAACTTGTATCGTTCATGCAGCTTTGTGAAGAGGAGGCTGCACAAATTCCCTCAGTCCTTATGCCTTTGGTTCTCGGTGTTGATCGAGACGGTGCTCCGGAGAATGCACCCGAGCTAAAAAGAGTACCCGTTGACTAATTCTTTCGGCGCCGTTGGATGCCCCTCGGAGGACACTTCAGTAAATTCCTCCTTGACGGTGTCGAGCATGTTTGGGCGCCGGTCCTTCCGTTGCCTCTTCGGTTGGCTGCCATCTGTGCGTGCACCATCAGTGGTGTCATCCCCGACGCCACTAGGGGTTGTGTAGTCAGGATTGGTGTCTTCCGCGGCGTCCTCATAGCGGTGAGGTTCTTCCTCCATCTCCTAGGATAGCTCCCAGAATTGCTTGCCCAAACTGCTGGCCTCATTGTTGTGGGCCATGTTTCGCTCTAAATAGGAAAAAAGTTTGGACAAAAAGTTGGTTATTGTCAAGGAACAAGATCATGGTCTCATCATTTAGGGTTTGTCGACACCGAGGTGTCCTAAAAGCTAAGCTTTTATCAGTTAGGGTTTGTCGACGCCGAGGCACCCTAAAAGCCTAAGCTTTCATCACTTAGGTTTTTATCGACACCGAGGCACCCTAAAAGCCAAGGTTTTATTATTTAGGGTTTTTCGCGGCTGAGGCACCCTAAATGCTAAGTTAAGTTTTCATCATTTAGGGTTTATCGATGTCGAGGCACCCTAGGTTGACTGATATATATGGGTATCTTCTAATAATATACCCTATCAAGAAAAGGGCAAGAGAATTCTAAGTTGGGCCTAATCACTTGGCTCTATTGCCACCTATGGTTTAATGCAGCAAGAATAAAGGGGCAGTTGATCCTACTTAATTATGTACGAAGATACCCCGGCCCATGCATTAGTCGCAAGTACCCCATATATCCTATTTTTAGCAAAGTCATGCTAAAATTCACGAAAAATTTCAGCATGACCTTTGCTGAAAATAGGACATATGGAGTACCCGAATTTGCCGGAACGGAAGTTAATCGACATTCCGGCAAACTCAAGGGCCTCTCGGGGTACCTGCAAAATCATCACGACACGATGGTCGGAGACAAAACCCAAGAAACTAGCACCACAATGTGCCTCTACTTTCGTATGGATGAAAAGTCCACAGACCATATGGTCCTCTGCTTTCACATGGACAAAAATCAGCTCAACTTATGGGAGCTTCCATTCCAGATCTCATAGGTCACCCAACAAAAAATCATCAATCGTTTAGCAAGTCTGTACCCTCAAGAATGAACATATAGCAATATTTGTTATCCCCCCATAACATACGGAAATCAAAATCAGTTGTTAACTTAAAATTTATGGAGTACATTCATTTCAATACAAAAACTGCTATAGATCATTGTGAAAAAAAATCATGGATTGCTGTTAACTGAAAATTAGTGAAAGAAACTGTTGCTGATCATGGATTACTGTTAATTAAAAATAGAGCATCTGGCTTGTCTTATCATGTTCACTAAGTCAACAAAATGAATCGGTTCAGTAAACTTGAAGTACTCAACACTGAACATGGTTCAGAGCTCACTACACTACACTACATCGCGCAATGGTTCAGACCTCACTACACTAGAACAAGCTCACTACACTACACTACCCTACACTACACATGCTTAAACTCTGAACATAAACAAACACCAGCAATGCCAGACCAAGACTTTGCTGGAAAATTCTAAGAAGTATTTATGAGTTTTAGCTGACCTGAGGAACTCTACAAGAATGGTTAGGTACCCCTGATAAATGCAGTAAAACAGAAGGCAATGCAATATGTAAACTACCTTCGTTTCTAGGCAACAAGAGTTATCATCAGTTTAGTTTGTTTACACCTCAAAATTCAGTTTAAAATTTGTTCTTCCACTCAAATACAGAGCACTTTTCTGAATATGAATTTACAGTGGAAGCAAATAAACTTCTAGCTGTTGGTTATGAACTAGTAGAAAAGGGGGCATTGGTCCAGGCCGGGTTAGCCCATTAGTCCCAGTTCAATCCAGAACCGGGACCAATGGTGGCATTGGACCCGGTTTGTGAGCCCTGGGGGCCGGCCGGGCCACGTGGGCCATTGGTCCCGGTTCGTCTTGTCCTTTTAGTCCCGGTTGGTGGGATGAACCGGGACCAATGGGCCTCGCTCCTGGCCCCACCACCATTGGTCCCGGTTGGTGCCACGAATCGGAACCAAAGGCTGCCCTTTAGTCCCGGTTCACGCCACCAACCGGGACCAATGAGGTGCCTATATATACCCCCTCGCATAAGAGCAGAGCACGCTGCTCTGTTTTTTCTGGCAGCCGAGGGGGAGAGGGCTTGGTGGTGCTCTAGCTCACCTCCTATGCACACAAGGTGTTCGATGGAATGCCCGAGCCACACTACTTAAGCTTTCTCCTCTCCAAGCTCGACCTCCAAGCTCCATTTTCCTCAATATTTATCTAGGTTTAGCGGTCCGTCATGCCCCGTACCCGACTTCACCGTCGTCGATTACCCGCGCCGATCTCATCACCGGCACCACCATGGTGAGCCTCTTGTTCTTATCTTCTTTCTAAAAGGAAAAATATTCTTACTTGTATGTTTAGATAGATACTTGTATTATTTTCTTACTTTTATTATTGCATCTTATATAGTGCGATCGTTTTGGTATCCGCCCCCATCGGCCCTCGTCCTATCTATGATTCGGATGTGGTATATGTTATCTTTTCATAACTGTTAGTTCATTTATTGTTTATGAAAATTATGCCGACTAAAGTGACATATATTTTATTTATCTTGGAGGTTGTTGAACCAGAAATTCCAGCCGACCCTATTGTCGAGAGGTTAAATTTAGTTGAAGAAGAAAACAATTTCTTGAAGGAAAAAATAAGAAAAATTGAGGAGGAGAAGATGATATTGGAGTTGCATGTTGCGTATGTCATCGATGATCACAAGATCAAGATGGATGCAATGTGCTTGAAGATTAGAAAGATTAGAAAATATGCCATTCATACCGAGGCTTGGTATCATTATGCCGTTGGATCAGTTGTTACCTTGGTTGCGATTATGATCGCATTTGTTTTCGCATTGAAATGTTTTACATAGTTTCAATGTATGGTTTAATTAATTTAGATGCTCTGCAGAGCTTTATGTTGTTCTGTAATGATTTTTGCTTGAAGATGAGAACTATGTATGTACTTTGGTTTTAATGTGATGATGAACTTCTATTAATTTGGTCACTTAGTTATCTATTCATGATGTTCTGTAATGATTTTTGACACACTTAATTATATATAATGCACGCAGATGAACCGGCAATGGATGTACGGTAACAGACACACCTCCGAGTACATTAAGGGCGTGCATGATTTTCTCGAAGTGGCTGAAGCAAACAAGCAGAATGGTTTTATGTGTTGTCCATGCCCTATATGTGGGAATACGAAGTCTTACTCTGACCGGAAAATCCTTCACACCCACCTGCTTTACAAGGGTTTCATGCCACACTATAATGTTTGGACGAGGCACAGAGAAATAGGGGTTATGATGGAAGACGGCGAAGAAGAAAAGTACGATGACAACTATGTGCCCCCTAAATATGGTGATGCTACTGAAGATCAAGAGGAACCAGACGATGTGCACGATGATGCTACAACAGGCGAAGCTGCTGAAGATCAAGAGGAACCAGACGATGGCAACACAAAAAAGGGTTGTACCCCAATTGCGAAGATGGCAACACAAAGCTCGGTAACGTACTGGAATTGATGTAGTGGAAGGCAGAGAATGCTGTGCCAGACAAAGGATTTGAGAAGCTACTGAAAATATTGAAGAAGAAGCTTCCAAAGGATAACGAATTTCCCGACAGTACATACGTAGCAAAGAAGATCGTATGCCCTCTAGGATTGGAGGTGCAGAAGATACATGCATGCCTTAATGACTGCATCCTCTACCGCGGTGCGTACAAGGATGTGAACGCATGCCCGGTATGCGGTGCATTACGGTATAAGATCAGACGAGATGACCCTAGTGATGTTGACGGCGACCCCCCCCCCCCTAGGTAGAGGGTTCCTGCGAAGGTGATGTGGTATGCTCCTATAATAGAACAGTTGAAACGTCTGTTCAGAAACGGAGAGCATGCCAAGTTGATGCGATGGCACAGTGAGGACCGTAAGAAAGACGGGAAGTTGAGAGCACCCGCTGACGGGTCGCTGTGGAGAAAAATTGAGAGAAAGTACTGGGCTGAGTTTGCACATGACCCAAGGAACGTATGGTTTGCTTTAAGCGCGGATGGCATTAATCCTTTCGGGGAGCAGAGCAGCAATCACAGCACCTGGCCCATGACTCCTTGGATGTGCATGAAGCGGAAGTTCATTATGATGCCAGTTCTCATCCAAGGCCCTAAGCAACCCGGTAACGACATTGATGTGTACCTAAAGCCATTAGTTGAAGAACTTTTACAGCTGTGGAATGGAAACGGTGTACGTATGTGGGATGAGCACAAATAGGAGGAATTTGACCTAAAGGAATTGCTATTCGTGACCATCAATGATTTGCCCGCTCTCAGTAACCTTTCGGGACAGACAAACAAGGGATACCACGCATGCATGCACTATTTACTTGACACCAAAAGTATATACCTGGGAAGTTGCAAGAAGAATGTGTACCTGGGCCATCGTCGATTTCTTCCAACCAACCATCAATGTCGAAAGAAAGGCAAGCATTTCAAAGGCGAGGCAGATCACCGGAAGAAGCCCGCCATGCGTACCGGTGATCACGTACTTGATATGGTCAATGATTTACACATAATCTTTGGAAAGGGTCCCGGCGCACTAGCTGTTCCGAATGACGCTAGGGGACACACACCCATGTGGAAGAAGAAATCTATATTTTGGGACCTACCCTACTGGAAAGACCTAGAGGTCCGCTCTTCAATTGACGTGATGCACGTGACGAAGAACCTTTGCGTGAACCTGCTAGGCTTCTTGGGCGTGTATGGAAAGACAAAAGATACAGCTGAGGCACGGGAGGACCTGCAACGTTTGCACAAAAAAGACGGCATGCCTCCAAAGCAGTATGAAGGTCCTGCGAGCTATGCTCTTACCAAAGAAGAGAAGGAAATCTTCTTTGAATGCCTGCTTAGTATGAAGGTCCCGACTGGCTTCTCGTCGAATATAAAGGGACTAATAAATATGCCAGAGAAAAAGTTCCAGAACCTAAAGTCTCATGACTGCCACGTGATTATGACGCAACTACTTCCGGTTGCATTGAGGGGGCTTCTACCAGAAAATGTCCGATTAGCCATTGTGAAGCTATGTGCATTCCTCAATGCAATCTCTCAGAAGGTGATCGATCCAGAAATCATACTAAGGCTAAGGAGTGATGTGGTGCAATGTCTTGTCAGTTTCGAGCTGGTGTTCCCACCATCTTTCTTCAATATCATGACGCACGTCCTAGTTCATCTAGTCGACGAGATTGTCATTCTGAGACCCGTATTTCTACACAATATGTACCCCTTTGAGAGGTTCATGGGAGTCCTAAAGAAATATGTCCGTAACCGTGCTAGGCCATAAGGAAGCATCTCCATGGGCCATCAAACAGAGGATCTCATTGGGTTTTGTGTTGACTTCATTCCTGGCCTTAAGAAGATAGGTATCCCTAAATCGCGGTATAAGGGGAGACTGACCAGAAAAGGCACGCTTGGAAGGGACTCAATAATATGCAGGGACGGATATTCTTGGTCTCAAACACACTACACAGTTCTACAGAACTCTACCTTGGTGACCCCGTATGTTGATGAACACAAGAACAGTCTGCGCTCCAAACACCCGGAGCGGTGCGACGACTGGGTTAGATGTGAACACATCAGGACTTTTAGCAGTTGGTTGGAAACACGTCTCAGAGGTGACAACACTGTTTGTGATGAGCTGTACTTGTTGTCCAGGGTACCATCTTCGACTCTTACGATTTGGAAAGGATACGAGATAAATGGGAATACATTTTATACGATTTACCAAGATCAAGAGAGCACCAACCAAAACAGTGGTGTCCGCTTTGATGCAACAACCGAGAGGGGAAAGGACATGTATTATGGTTACATAGTGGACATATGGGAACTTGACTACGAACATAATTTTAAGGTTCCTTTGTTTAAGTGCAAATGGGTCAATCTGTCAGGAGACGGGGTACAGGTAGACCCACAATACAGAATGACAATAGTGGATCTGAAAAATCTTGGGTACACTGACGAACCGTTTGTCGTAGCCAATGATGTGGCACGGGTTATCTATGTGAAGGACATGTCTACCAGACCGAGAAAAAGAAAAGATAAGGAAGCGAATACATCATATGATGAGCCAAAGCGCCACATAGTTCTTTCAGGAAACAGGGACATCGTGGGAGTGGAGGGCAAGACAAACATGTCTGAAGATTATGAAAAGTTTCATGAAATTCCTCCCTTCAAAGTCAAGGCTGACCCCAGCATCCTGATAAACGATGAAGATTATCCATGGTTACAGCGCAATAAGCAAATGACACAAGCGAAGAAAAAGTGAAGACTTTCTCCCGCAACTATTATGATGATACCATGCCAACTTTGTAACTGACGAGTATGATACCATTGTCCATTTTGTACATGCACATGCTATGTGGGTGAAATTATGATACCATGCCAACTTTCAACTTTTTCAGAGTTCATTTGAAATGCTTTAATGTCTTATGGTTCGGCCCTTGTAATACCATTAATCCCGGTTCGCTCCTTGTCAACTATGTTCTCACCAAGAACACTCTCAAGAGGGCAGCTACGTGGACCATTGGTCCCGGTTCGTCTGGACCTTTTTTCTCTATAGGCGCATCTATGTTCATTTTTTATTAAAGTTAATCACAAACTTGTGATTCACACAAATTCCAAAGAATTCAAATTTTAACTATTCAAATTTGAAAACTAATGGCACTAACAGAAAGTTTATAATTTTTGTGACTTAAAAGAAAAATAATTAAACAAAAACTTTAATAAAATAAATAAAAATAGCAACAATAAGTATTTTGTTCTAAGTAGAAACAAAATAAAATAAATAAAGCAACAAAGAAAACAAAAAAAATTCTAAAACTAATGGCACTAATAGAAAGTTTATAAATTTTCTGACCTAAAAGCAAAAAGAATTAAAAAATAAAGCAAAAAACAAAAGAAAATAAATAATGCAAAAAACAAAACAAAAAAACTGGGAAAAAATTAAAAAAACTGCCACCTATTGGGCCTCCACGGCCTGAATACGACTAGAAACCCAACCTGGGCCAGGATTCAGGCCCACAGAAGGCCCAATAGGCCCACAGCAGCATAGTGTGAGACTAGTCCCGTAAGCCTGCATTTCAGAGGAGCTCGAGAGGGTAGCCGCGGCAAGGTTTATAAACCACTCTGAGCCCCTCTCAACTAGTGAGGTGGGACTAAATTTTGGCCGCGACGCGGGCAACATAGAGCGGCACCAACCGGTATCAATGCCCACCCTTTAGTCCCTGCGCGGGACTAAATTTTGGCCGCGACGCGGGTGACACCAACCGGGACTAAAGAGGGCATTGGTCTCGGTTTGTGGCACCAACCGGTATCAATGCCCACCCTTTAGTCCCGGTTGGTGGCACCAACCGGGACCAAAGGCTACCGCTTCCCGCCCTTTGGGCTACTGAAAAGAGGCCTTTGGTCCCGGTTGGTGGCACCAACCGGGACTAAAGGGGGCATTAGTCCCGGTTTGTGCCACGAACCGGGACCAATGCTCTTGATATATATACAGCACTTAGCAGTTTTCGACCAAATCCCCCACTTCTCCCCCGACGCCCCCTGCTCCTCCTCGTCGCTGTCGCCGCCCGATGCCCCTGCTCCACCTTGTCGTCGCCACCGCCACCGACACCGTCAGGCTGCTCGCCTTCGCCGTCGCTGCCGCCACCGACATCGTCAGGCTGCTCGCCTTCGCCGTCGTCGTCGCCCCCTGTGAGCACATGCTCCCGCGCTCCTCCTGTCTCGCGCCCCTGGGTGGCCGCCGCGCCGCCGCCCTGCCTTGCGCGGCCGCCGCGCCGCCGCCCCTG
>LT934122.1:50596010-50614260 GCA_900231445.1 Triticum turgidum subsp. durum | reverse complement strand
CTGAAATGCTGACGCATGGATTCCTTTTGGTCCCGGTTGGTGCCACCAACCGGTACCAAAGGCCCTCCTGCCTGGGCTCGGCGCACCGGCCACGTGGAGGCACATCTGTCTAGGTTCGTGTTAGAACCAGGACTAAAGGGGGGAGGCATTAGTAACGACCCTTTAGTCCTGGTTCAAGAACCGGGACTAAAGGCCCTTATGAACCGGGACAAATGCCCCCTTTTCTACTAGTGATGGTTGATGTTTAAAAGATAGAGTACTTCTCTGAATATGACAATTGGCAACATGTACTTATGACAATCAGCAACATATATATCCATGCTAGCATCTCTAGATGTTGGTCTTATACTTGTTTTTTAATGTACTTATGGCAATCAGCATCATGTCTATCCATGCCAACTTCATTGTTGTATACTTGTTTTCTTGCTGTAATTAACCAACTTATGATGACAAACTGAAGCAAGCTATAATCTACTACAATTATCACAAGATAGCAAAAGAACTCGTCTAGCAATGCTCATGTTCAACAACTATGGATTAAGGTAGGAGAAAGAAGATTAAGGTTGGTATTATACTTGTTTTTTTAATGTACTTATGCAACTATGCAGGTACCTGTGGAAAGAACCTCTCCACTCAAAGAACATGAGCAGAACATGTGCTATTTAATTAGGAAAGTAGGACCAAACTACATTCACATGTCAAACGATGTTACCATTCATCTAGTAGTACAAAAAAACACAAAAATTGCAACAAAATGTCACCTGTCAAACGATGTTGAGGATGCAGATCTGCTCACTGGAGAGGAGGGCCGAGGGTTTGCTGCTTCAGGGGCGTGTGGAGGGGGCAGACCCGCGACTTGGTGCTTGGTGATGCTTGCGGGGAGGCCTGCTCGAGGAGGAAGCGCGCGAGGATGGTGGCTGCCAATGGAGTGGCTCAGCTCAGGAGACGAAGTTTGCATGTTCTTCAGATTCCTGCTTTGAAAATTCCCTTGCCTGAATCACATGAAAGGGAAAGGAGAGTAAATTATACAGGATTTATTTGGGGCAAGACAAAAAAGTCACAGCATCTCCAAGATGATGCAACATGGGCTTGAATGGGTATTCACTTATTCTATTATAGGAAGACAAAGATGGCTTGGATGGAAATTGCTACTATAGCAGATGAACAAGTTCAGTGTCTTGTTTTGAATCTCAGGGTTTCTACAGATCGGGGCTTTCTTCCTCCTCTCACCTGACCAAGCTCTTGAGAACCAAATCGCATCAAATTGGACGCATGGCTCGCCCAGCCCGTCGCTCAACCCTGGAACCCTAGAACTTGCAAACCCTGGAACTTGCAAGCAGTAGCAGGAGTACAACAAGACAAGAATATGATACAATATGGAGGGCACAAGACAAACTACTGAAAAGGTTTCTTTGTGTTGTACTCCAAAATTCAACCAAACAAATTAACTGAAACTTAACAGCAGCAGCAAGTGCTACACGATTGTTGTCCTACACTAAACTAATACAACCAAACAAATTAATTGAAGAAAAACTACTGAAACTATACAAGCACTACAGTCAGATTACACAAAAGTATTGATGCAAGCAGTACAGTACACAAAACATGCAAACTTACAAGCACTACTGCAACTTAATTAAGCTACTGGAGTAAGTGAAACAACTGCACTTAATTAAGCTACTGGAGTAAGTAACTCCATGGTGTACTCACTGGAGTACAACTAAATGTTCAGGAGTACTTCTCTAGCATAAGAAACTGCTGACAACTTTCATACTCCAATGAGAAGAGTACTTGTACTCATAGCAGTTCAGAAGTGCAACTACTCTTCTGTGAAATTCAGTGCATCTACTGTAAATAAAATTCAGTAAATTTCCACCCAGCAACTAGATAGGATGGCCATGAAATTCAGTGCATCTACTTCAACTACTCTTCAAGTATATGAATACTGTGAACCTAACAAGTTTTCCAGAAACATAAGTATTACGGTGATAACTAGTATATCAATTTCGTTGTGATAATTGTACCCTGAACACCTCAAAAACTCTATTATTGTGTTGGTCACTATAAAACAGGAGTATGAAAACCAACAACCTAGCTAGAGCCTACTGTAACAGCACCCTTGGCATCGAGAGAGGAGAAGAATGGGATTGAAACAAGGTAGAGAGGAGAAGAGGGTCGAGAGAAGGGACCATGGCGTAGTTCTCGCGGTCGGAGGAGTAGCGGCGGCGTTGTTGGGCGGGGGCGACTGCTCCAGGGACGGGGAGGGAGGCGCTGCGGTGCCGGAGGTGGGGCCAAGAAGGCTGGGCGTGTGTGGTTGCCCAGCTCGTCAGCGGAGGCGGCCATCGGAAGAAACGGACGGATCCCGTCCTCCTCCTCGTCTTGCACCCCATGCGGTCGTCGGTGGTGGGATGGTTGCGGGTCGGCGGCGGGATGGTTGCGGGCCGCGGCGGCTTGCTATCCGGTGGAGGGTGGATGGGGTGGATGCAGCGGAGGAGCTGCAATGGTGGGGGGCGCGGGGGCGGCGGCGGCGCAATGGGTCGGGGCAGCGGCACGCAGTGGGGGGCTGAGAGAGATGTGAGATGGGATCGGGGATTGGGGATTTTAGTCGAGGGAGGGATAGCAATGGCGCACCACCTAGCGGTGCGCCCTAAGTAACATTTTTTTAGATAGCAATGGCGCACCACCCAATGGTGCGCCATAAGTAACTTTTTTTGCATAGCAATGGCGCACTACCCAGCAGTGCGCCATAAGTAATTTTTATTATTATTATTTTTTGTTGCATCTAATAATTTTTTAGAAAATGAATATGAAAACGAAACAGTAATAATTTTTTATAAAAACAGTCATATTTTTAAAAAAATATCATCAAATTTGTTATTTGAAGATATCATCAAATTTGTTATTTGAAAATATCATCAAATTTGTTTTTTTTGGATTTTTAGTTGCATTCATTTGTGAATTGGTGCGGGGGGTCGGCGGCGGCGGTGGAGCGGGGGAGGGTGCGGGGGGTGCTCGGCGGCGAGGGGGGTCTGGCGAGGGGGATAGCGATCGAGATGGAGGGGGATCGAGATCGAGTGTCCTCATGAATATTCAATATTTTTTCATATTGAATATGAAAAAATATCATCAAATTTGAAAAAATATTCATGAATTCAAAAAGTGCCGATGAAATTTAAAAATATTCATGAGTTCAAAAAGTGCCCATGAAATACAATCGAGAAATGAAGGCTACAATCTAAATACAATCGATCTTAGCTAGCTATCTGTTCACAATATTCTTGCCCTTATTTTTCATAAATGGAGTTCTTCTCTTCAACGGATGTCCTTTAGGTAGGGTGGTCCTGCTTCTTCTTGTGGTGTATGTTGGTACTTCATCGTCGTCGTCATGTTCCATCTTCGAGTCATCGTACTTGTCGAAGTCTTGCTCATTGGCAACTCCATCCATTCCGATGATCTTCCTTTTGCTTCTCCTCACGACAACACGACTGGGCTTTGACGGGCCGGTAATGAAGAAGCATTGGTCCACTTGGGAAGCTAGTACCCATGGCTCATTTTTCACGGTGACGTTTGCGCCCACGGTCTTGGATTTGGCTTTGGGTATAACCATGGTGGTGAAATACCGGTCTTCTTTTATGACGCTCTTGGCCCATCTAACACGGAACATCGGGACCTTATCTTTAGCGTAGCTCAGCTCCCAGATCTCCTCGATCCTTCCGTAGTATCTGTCCTTGTAATTACCGGTGTAGGATTCCATCGTTACCCCGGAGTTCTGATAACCATCGCTCTTCATGTCCATTCCCTTGGTATAGAATGTGTAGCCGTTGATATCGTACGCCTCATACGTCATCAGGTTGTGCTTGCGCCCTGTACCAAGGCGAATATGAGTTGTTCTTCCACGGAAGAATCCTCATGTAAAGGGTACGACAGAAGCTTCTGCTTGAACCAACGCGTGAAACATGAGTTGTGCTATTTGATTATATCTCCGGACGTCCTCTGTTGGCATCGGTCATTCTACGTCTTCTCAATAAAGGTTTTGTGCTCTACCACCCAAGGATCGACCACGTCTATGTGTTGTAGCGCAACTAGGTATGCTCTTTCAAAGTCGGCGAGTCGACCCTCGAAGTCAACATGCATTTCGCGGTGATGCTCACGGTGACCCCATCCAGTGAGCCTGCCGAGGTTCCTGTTGACGGGCAGACCAATAGGGTTCTCGATGCCTAGATAATTCGTGCAGTAGGAGATGCACTCTTCGGTCAGAAAGCCCCTAGCTATGCTTCCCTCTGGACGTGACATGTTGCGAACGTATCCTTTGATGACACCATTCATCCTTTCGAACGGCATCATGCTGTGCAGGAACATCGGCCCGAGTTGGATGATATCCTCCACGATATGGACCAGCAGATGCACCATAACATCAAAGAATGCAGGCGGGAAGTACATCTCAAGCTCGCATAGTATCACCACGATCTCTTCCTGTAGCCTTCTGAGTTGCCTCACACCAACCGACTTCCGAGAGATGACGTCAAAAAAGTTGCATAGGCCAAATAGTGTTTCACGGACGTGCACGTCCATGATCCCACGGATTATAACTGGAAGTATCTGCATCATCAGCACGTGTCAGTCGTGAGACTTCATCCCGCTGAACTTCTGCTTCGCTGAGTCTAAGTATCTACTTATCTTCCCCGCTTAATCGTAAGGAAGTTTTTCTCCTACGAGGCAGGTGAAAAACTAGTCGATCCCCTCCTGACTTAGAGTGAAGCACGCGGGAGGGAAGTCATTTTCGGTCTTCTTGGCCTTTTTGCCTTTGCGACGACTTTCCGTTTCCTGCTTCGCCTCATTATCATCATCATTAGCGTGAAGCTCCTCCCTGATGCCCATTGATTACAAGTCTGCCCTTTCTTTCGGCCCATCTTTGGTCCTCTCTGGCATGTTGAGCAGGGTACCAAGCAGACTCTCGCACACATTCTTCGTGATATGCATGACATCAAGGCTGTGAGGCACACGGTGGATCTTCCAGAACGGCAAGTCCCAGAAAACAGACCTCATTTTCCATACCTTTAGCAGCGGCTCTGGCGCCTTTTACTTCTTTCCCGGCTCTGGCGCCTTTCCCGATGGTGGGCACACTTTCCAATTTTTCAACAGCTCGTCTATTTCCTCGTCGCTCCTCATACGCGGGCGTCTTAAGGGTTCGGTTTCACCATCGAACAGATCCTTGCGTTTTCTCCATGAGTCGTCGTCGCGAAGCCACCTTCAATGTCCCATGAACACGGTTTTCGAAGACCCAGGATCTCTATCTAGCTGGCGATACGTTGTGTCATCCATGCGCCTGACGCATCCAGAAAATCCATGGACCACCTGCCCCGCGACATATCCGTAACCGAGATAATCATGCACCGTCGTGACCAGTGCGGCTCTCATAGGGAAATATTCTTTCTCTGCAGCGTCCCACGTATTGGATGGCGTTTTCCACAGCATGTCTAGCTCCTCTTTCAGCAGCCCTAGATACAGATTGATGTCATTCCCTGGTTGTTTCGGCCCTTCAATTAGCATACTCATGTGAATGTACTTCCTCTTCATGCACAACCAGGGGGAAGGTTGTACATCCACACACACACACACAGGCGAGGTGCTATGTGTGCTTCTCTGGCTGCCAAACGGATTGACTCCATCGGTGCTCGTGCCCAGCACGGTGTTCCTTGGATCCTTCCCAAATTATGGGTGTTCGAAGTTCAACACTTGCCACTGGCTCCCATCCTTAGGGTGACTCAGCATCTTGTCTTTTTTATTTATCTCCGGATCATTTGCGTCATATTCTTGCTTCTTATCCTCCCTATCCGCGTGCCAACACAGGAGCTTTGCTACCTTAGGGTCCGCGAAATACTGCTGCAGACGAGGAGTGATCGGAAAGTACCACACCACTTTTCGAGGAGCTTTCTTCCTCTTCTTGTATTGAGTGATGCCTCACACCGGACATATGGTAGACTCCGCGTGCTCGTCCCGATAAATGATGCAATTGTTCATGCACACATGGTATTTCACATGTAGTAAATCCAGAGGACACACAATTTTCTTCGCCTCCTCGAAACTGGTCGGGCACTTGTTCCCCTTGGGAAGACGTTCGTGCCAGAATGACATGCTCTCGTCGAAGCATGTGTCGGTCATTTTGTGTTTTACCTTCATCTCCAGAGCAATGAGCGTTACTTTTAGGCGGGTATCCTCGGGCCTGCATCCTTCATACAATGGAGTAACCGCGTCTATCTCCAGTTGATCCATCTTGGCTTTCTCTCGGGCGGCAGCTCTTGCGTTATCCGTCTGCTTGAGAAGCAGCTCTTGAATATGAGGGTCATGCACCCAGCCCATCGATGGTCCATCGTCGTCTGCTCCGGCATCTTCATCTTCATGATCATGCCCTTTGTCTGCTCCGGCATCTTCCTCATCATCATGTCCGGCATCTTCTACATGATGACTGTGTACTGCATCTACTTCGTGATCATGTCCTGGAGATTCTTCGTCTTCTCGCCCGCCCTCGCCGCGGTTGTCTTGCTGCCCTTCCTCATTTCTTGCCCGGCCCCCCACTACAAGAAATATGTCAACTAGTGACCTTCTGTCAGTGACCCTGGAAGAATTGGTCATAGATCCATGACCATTTCAGACCAATTGGTCAAAAGCTATTCGAGGGGCTCCAAACCCTAAACCATTGCGACCATTTTGGTCAAAAAGGTTGTAATTTCCTTACACGAAAAGGTCATAAAGCAAACAACGCTAGTCCACTGCCTTATTTCTAGTTGTTAACGACCAATATAGATGGTCATAGCCTTGAAAATTGTGGTGGATTGCTATGACTAGGCGCCACCTCATCAGTTTTGCCTATGTGTCATGTCCATGTGGCAGTTTTTGCCCTAGGTTGTGAAGCAACCTATATTTCTATCATTCCCAAAATTCCCAAAAAAATCTCATAAATTATTTGGGTCATATCTTCGTCAAATATGTAAAAACCTTCCTTGCCTAGTTCAAAAATAATTCAAAAATATTCATTTTCCTGTTCTGTTCAGAACAACAGTTTGTGAAGGAAGTACCACTTTGGCATGTCCAAATAGTATCCATTTTCTACAGTGCTTTTCTATTCCCAAATAACCATCCTCCACCAAATGCCAACTCAATCCATTCATTATTTTGAGCCGAGCTTCAACATTCGTATTTATGTCCAGTGTGGTAGTTCGCAAAGCAAGTACCACATAGGCTCCTCCTTTTGAGATGAAAATTTGTGAAGACGTTCTTCTTAGTAACTGATCATCCTCAGCCAAAACTCAATCCCATTAGCCATGTACATTTCCCGTACCGCTAATCAAACACTTGGCTGCTAATTCATGTTTGAGCATCGATCGGTCTCCTCGTGAGAATGTTATGTTGTAACTTTCTTCCTAGCACCTACCTGGGGAGTTCCCAACCCACTAGACATGCCTAGGCCTCCCAGAACACATGGCAACGCCACTGTCACGCGGTGACCACGCGGCCGGCATGCGAGTTTACGCGCTCTAGAGTTGGGGCCCTTGGCCACCGCCCAAACCTCGATGTATCGCCACCAAACCATGTATTTATGACTAAATAGGTACTTATGTAACTAGAAATGATTTTTGGAAAAACTAAATAGCAAACTATGAGGCAGCTGTAGTTCAAATTTGACTCGTTTCCACCTGAATCGACGGCAATTTGTCTTTTTCACCAGAGGTGGATCAAAACTTTTTTCACCCAACCATTTTGTCAATTGTGCATTATATATGGCCTAGTATTTTATAAAATTGATTTGGTCCATTTTTGCAACAATTATTTGGTAGTTCCTTCACAAAAAAACCTCCTTTTGGGCACTCGGAAAATGAAAAATGAATTTTCCGTGCAAAGAAAATGAAAACTTCCTTAGGCAACATTGTTTGGAATTCAAAGATGTACCCTTGTGCACAATATGAGATCATTTGAACAAACTATGCCATGAATGTGGCCATAAGATTGATCATTTGGCTTGAAAGCCATGAATCTTCACGCATGATAGCTCATTTCTGAGAGCACTTTTTTAAAATAATTACCGTATTACAAGTTTATTATTTTTCCTGGAAACTACGTCACAAATAATGACACAATGGGAAGGTTTTCCAAGTTTTTGATTATTTTTGAATTTTTTATGCCCGTTTCAAAATGCGGTCAAAACGGCGGGCTTGACCGTTCCTAGCTAGTGGTAGAATCTTGGAACTTTTTTGGTGTTTCTATGATTAAATAGATACTTATTTACCTGGAAATGATTTTTGGAAAAAATAAATAGCAAACTATGAGGCAGCTGCAGTTCAAATTTGACCCGTTTCCAATTGAATCGACGGCAATTTGTATTTTCACCAGAGGTGGATCAAAACTTTTTTCACCCAACCATTCTGTCAATTGTGCATTATATATGGCCTAGTATTTTATAAAATTGATTTGGTTCATTTTTGCAACAATTATTTGGTACTTCCTTCACAAAAAAGCCTCCTTTTGGGCACTCGGAAAATGAAAAATGAATTTTCCGTGCAAAGAAAATGAAAACTTCCTTAGGTAACATTGTTTGGAATTCCAAGATGTACCCTTGTGCACAATATGAGATCATTTGAACAAACTATGTCATGAATGTTGCCATAAGATTGATCATTTGGCTTGAAAGCCATGAATCTTCACGCATGATAGCTCATTTTTGAGAACACTTTTTTAAAATAATTACCGTATTACAAGTTTATTAATTTTTCTGGAAACTTCGTCACATATAATGACACAATGCAAAGGTTTTCCAATTTTTTGATTTTTTTTGAATTTTGTATGCCCGTTTCAAAATGCGGTCAAAACGGCGGGCATGACCATTCCTAGCTAGTTGTTGAATCTTGAAAAAAAAATTGGTGTTTCTCTGATTAAATAGATACTTATGTACCTAGAAATGATTTTCGGAAAAATAAAGAGCAAACTACGAGGCAGCTACAGTTCAAATTTGACCTGCTTCCAGCTGAATCGGTGGAAATTTGTCTTTTTCACGTGAGGTGGATCAAAACTTTTTACACCCAACCATTTGGTCAATTGTGCATTAAATATGTCCTAGTATTTTATAAAATTGATTTGGTCCAATTTTGCAACAATTATTTGGGAGGTCCTTCACAAAAAAACCTCCTTTTGGGCACTCAAAAAATAGAAAATGGTTTTTTCGTCCAAAGAAAATGAAAACTTCCTTAGGCAACATTGTTTGCCATTTCCCGGTAACTTGGCCACATATAATGGCACAATGCGAAGGTTTTCTATTTTTTTGAATTTTTATGCCCTGTTTCAAAATGCGGTGAAAACGGCGGGCATGACCGCTCGTAGGTAGAAAGATCGAAAATACAATCAAATTGGTGATCATCCATAAAATATGATCTAATTTAATTGAAAATTTTAGTGATGGCATTTTGCAAAATATTTTTGGTAGCTGCTTCACCCCCCCCTTGTTTTTAGCACTAAGAAATAGAGTAATTTTTAATGGCTCATATTTTGAACCAATCAGGACACAGCCCACGGATCACCCCATTATAGTTGATCTAAGCCGTCCACCTCCTACGGATCCAGCGCCTCTCCTCCCTCGATCCCCTTCCTTCCTGAGAAACCCTAGGTCTCTACCCCTCCTCCCCCATCCAGATCCAGGTCCCTCCTCCGCCGCCTCCCTCTTCCCTGATCCCCGATCTAGGTGCTACAACCGTCCCGGCCACCGCGCCCGCGACCGTCCTCCCCGTCGCCCCGGACACCGCCGCCACCTCCATCGCCTCCCCGGACCCGTCCGCCACGCGCGCCTTCCTGGGCCACCTCTACGACTCGGCCAAGCACTCCCTCTCGGGCGCCCGCCCCTGGCCCGAGCTCCTGGACCGTGCCGCGCTCTCGTGCCCGGACTCCCTCTTCGATGCCACCGCCCGCCTCCGCAAGAACCTCGCCTACTTCCGCGTCAACTACGTCGCGCTCGTCGCGCTCTCCCTCCTCGTGCACCCCTTCTCCCTCGTCGCCCTCCTCGCGTTCCTCGCCGCCTGGTGCTTCCTCTACCTCCTCCGCCCCGCCGATGCTGCCCCGCTCAACGCCTTCGGCCGCACCTTCTCCGACCCCACCGATGCGGTGACCCCGCTGGAGGAGGCGGCGGCGCTCCCAGCGGCCGGGGCGAAGCTGGAGAGGATGCAGCCTGTGGAGTGTCCCCAGAGGGACGCTCTCTGCGGCGAGCTTGGGGCGGGCGACGCCGGGCGCCAGGTCGGGCTCTGCGGCTGGGTCGCGCTCCGCCGCTCCCATGCTAGCCTCACCTTCCTCACCCTCTGCGACTCCTCCAGCATGGTCCAGGTGACCCACCGATGCACCACGGCGCGCCTCCCATGGCGCGCCCCTGCCCCGAACCCATCGACCACGAGAAGGTCAGCCAGGCCTCCGCAACCCTAACGTTTTTACTTGTTATACTAGCATGCGGGCAGATGCTAGTGTGCAGTTCAGTAAGCACTATATTTAGGCATGTTATTCGGTTTTGCGTTTAGAGGATTGCGAGGACTGATTGACTGAATTCTTCTTGTGCAGACCTGCCCCCTGCTGCTCCAGGTTTTCACCAAGGTAAGGCCCAGTTGTCTCTTTTCTTCTACTCTTTCGTCTTCTTTTTAGCGCACCTGCAGTCGGGAGCGCATTATGATATCCTCAATTCACTTGGTTTGTGCAATATTTGATTGGATCTTGTGGTCCATGGATGGTCGGTAGCGAAGTAATCGGAAACGTATGGTGCTATCCGAATGATGCTACTAAAACATGGTCCATTACCACTATGATCACACTGTTGCACTTTTTAAGGATGTATAATTTATGTTCCTGATGGTGCTGTGTAGGTCGGTTCGACCGTATGGCACCTGTAGTTGAGCAGCACTTGATCAGGTGTTTAACTCTAGTTTTGGCTAATAACAAGCATGACTTGGTGATACAATGGAGAATCCCAAAACTTATTTATCATAATGTTGGTTATTGTGTATCACATTGAAAAAGAAAATGCACAATGGCTTACCTTTGTATGTCAGGATTTATTCTTCATCTATTACTCTTCCTTTTGCTAGTGGCTTCACTGTCTTGTGAGATTTTGCTTCTTTATTACAAGGTTAAATAGTCCACTGTTTTGTCTGGTCTCTGTGTCTCTCAATGACAGCAATCTGAACTGATGTATTGTGTGCCTTAAAAAGCATGGCTGCAACCATTCCTAATTTTTGTTTGGTTTGGATTTGGATGCAGCAGGTGCTCTGCTCTTGCGCACGGTGACCGGCGTGACGGCGGCTATGTATGGCAGCGACCACAAGCTCATCGGTGAGCGGCTCCCTCTCCTACCCCTAGTTCTCTTTTCTAAGATGTAGTGTTCTATGCAGAAGATCTATTTGCTAGTACTTGGGCTCACTGCTGTTTATATTTGATTATTCTATTATTATGTATACTGAAAATGCTATAATGAATTTACTGCTCATATTCCTGTACAAAAGCCCTCGTGCAAATTAATGACATGCTTCATTTCTGAACAAACAGGGAAGTTGAAGATTTCGCTAGGAGGCTCAATTCTGTTTGGCCTGAAAGAATGTATTTGGGTCAAGAAAGAAGAATTGAGTCACAACTGATTGGAGGTAATGGTTCTCTGCAGAGATTTTCTGGTAATTTTTTCCATATAGAATAGTTGAAACTGTAGTGAGTAAAGAATTTAGCCCACTCTACTGAATCTTTTGGAAGAACAGAAGGTTTTACATACTAAAGGATAGTGTTTGGTTAGTCCAACGTAAAGTAGGAATTACCTCATTCTTGCACCAGCTCATTCCATAACCGGGTCAAGTGATAATTTGTATGTGCCCGCAGGGTTCAATCATAGGTGAATGCCGTGCGGTATTGAGTAAAGAATTTGCATTGCCCCATTAATTGAGTTTCTTTTATCTATTCAACACACTCCAACATGTTGGTTTAGTCAAATCCTCTAGTAATGCCATAGCTTGTCATGGATGTCGCATTTCCTCTGTTTTTGGGGAATTTCGAGATGTACCATTCTCTGTTTTCGGAATTTCTTTGCTGTAAATTATTATAGCCAACTGTTCAGAATTGTTTTTCGGGGAGCAAATCTATATATGCAAAGTGTGTGTGTGTATCCAGTGAGCAAATCTGTAGTAATTATAGAGTATATTATCTTCTTTCTTTTATTGGCAATTTTCTGCTCAGTTCTCTTTTGAAATATAGTTTGTTCTCTTTGAATGTGCAGATGGTACGATGTGGTGGTTATCTTTTTTCGTTGCTGGAACCTGGATGTCATATGTTATGTGATTTGAGCCAAATGGCATATTGTAATCTTTTTATTGCTGGTTTTTACGATGTCATGAAGATGTACGTTTGAAATGTTGCTTTGATAGCAAAATTGTATTCCTGTGTACATGCTGCTTTGACAGCAAAATTATGAAAATTTCTCAACAATATATATGCGCAAAATTGTGCCTGAAAAGGCTACACCAACTGATGATGTTACTAGAACCTGACAACTGGGACCCATCTGACTAGTGGACCCTTCTTTTGGAAAAAAAAACTAAATTCGTTTAGACAAAAAGGCCACAACCCAACAATAAAAAAGGCTGCAATATAGGGCTTGGCCCATGAACCCAACCAAAAATTGACACACGGAAAAAAACATAAATGGGCTGAATTAATGGGCTAGGCCCATGTAGAAAACCGAATTGGACCGGGCTGATTCTTGTGCCACATTAGCTTGCCACGCTGGATGCCTACGTGGCCTGGGGAGGTTGTTAGTGACCAAATGCCACAGTAGGCATATTTTGGTCGTAAACGTCTACGACCTTCTCACAGAGAAGGTCGCTATAGTCAATTAACGACCCCAAGCTTTTGACCTTCTGTTTTTGGTCACAAAAAGGTCGCAAATGAAAAACTATGACCTTTCAGTGACCAATAGTGGAGGTCACAAGATAGCATATTTCTTGTAGTGCCCATGGACGACTTCATAATCATCTTCATCACCTTGCCACCGATAGCCATCCATGAAACCATGCAAGAGCAGGTGGTCCCGCACCTGTATGGAATCCGGGTCCATAAGGCTCATCAGCTTGCATCTTCGACACGGACATCTTATCTCTGTCTCGTTCTTTTGAAGCATCTCGGCCTTTGCGGAGCTCAAAAACTTATTCATGATGCCTTCGGTCATCGTGCGGATCATGGTCGCCTACGGGGTAGAGCAAAATGATATTTTAGAACCAAGAAAAAATTTGGCATGACTTTGCCTAAAAATATGACCAAAAAATGTATAGTGCCAAAATTCTCGCCGAAACGGAAATGAATCAACATTTCGGCAAAATATTGGCAACTATCGCATTTCAAATACCGGTACCTGCAAACACAAACATATATGCAACACCACAAACATATGCAACACCACAAAAATACATAGATCTAACCAGGCCATAAAAAGTGCATGTGCACGTTGTTGGAGGGATAAAAAAAAGTAGATCTACAACATAAAGAAAGCTTTCCCCTTAATTACCTATCAAAAAAAGGTAATTTAACCACTTAATTTGGATGAATCTATGGTGCAAATGAGGTGAGGAGGAGGAGGCAGCCGAGACAAGCTTGGAGGAGGAGGTGGAGAGAATGAAGTGGGGAAAGTGAGTGTGTAGGTGGCTGTCCAAAATATCTAGCTAGCCCCAGCTTATTAATGGTGCACCACCTACAAATGCGCCATTAGTAACCTTGGTTACTAATGGCGCACCAGCTGGTGGTGCGCCATTAGTAATTTTGCAAAAAAAAATATAGTAGTGGCGCACTGTGTGGCTGGTGCGCCATTACTAGTTAAAACTAATAATGGCGCACTGTGCCCTGGTGCACCATTAGTATTTTTGGAAAAAAATTTGTTACTAGTGGCGCACGATGGGTCTGGTGCACCATTAGTGTCTATCACACTAATGGCGCACCAACACATGATGCTCCACTGCTATATAGTAGTGGCGCACCACATGTCTGGTGCGCCATTAGTGTCCATATCATCTATAGCCCTTTTCCTAGTAGTGGAACAACCCCCAAGCCCGCCGTCTTGCAGTTGATACAACGAATCCGTCTCGCCTGTGGACAACTCACCACCAGAATAGATGGTCATCTCACCGCCAGAAGCAGATCCTTTAGAGAGTCCTCCATGGATGCATCCCACGAAGGCACGCTTCATGGCTGGCAAAGCCCGGACAGGTCTTGCACGCTCAGCCGTCTCGAGGAGGTCGGTGCAGATGTCCGGCTCAGGGCCCGGCTCGCCGATCTTGCCGATGAAGACGTGAATTCCGCTGAAGGGGACCCGGTACCCGTACTCAATTGAGCCGGCGTCGGGGCCCCAGCCTGCTTCGTTGATGTAGAGCTTGCCGAGACGACTCTTGGTCATCCGACCAACAGAATATCCCTTGATCCCTTCGAAGCTGCCCTTCAAGAACTCAAATCCACCATGCGCTGACCCCACGGTGGGCGCCAACTATCGTGGAATTGTCACGACAGATGTCCTCGTGAAAGGACATAGTCGTGGAGCCATCGCAACCAGGAAGCTTAAAGGGGTTAATCGGGACAAAGGACACGAGGTTTATACTGGTTCGGCCCCTTGCGGTGAAGGTAAAAGCCTACGATCCAGTTTTGAGTGGGATTGCTTATGTCTCGATAACCAGGGAGCGAATCGCTTGACCTAGCTCTCGATCTAATGTTACTTGCCTTGAACCACCACCGGGTCGTCCCTTATATACAAAGGTCGACGCCCAGCGGCTCTCAAAGTCCCGGCTGGCTCATAGAACAGTGTCCGGCTCGGTCTCTAACTATTCCTGTCTTACAATACAAGTCATGTACATATGGTGGTTTATCTTTACGAGCCTTAAGTCGCCTCTGGGCTTTGGGCCCTTACTGAACCGCCATCTTCAACCTTGGTCTTGGGCTTCAAGAATATTCATAGGTATAACCCGGCCCCTCCTGGGCGGGTCATATCAAATAGTTATATCCCCAACAGGGCCTACATTTGAAGAGGTTGTTATAATACAGTCCTCAAAACTAACATCTAGGTCAGCAGGAAGGGAACATTCAGGGTGTGATTCTTTAAAAGTAGATAATCTATCATCCTCAGTTAGCCTAATGGTCTGAATATTATGAGAAATAGTATTATCATCATCTCCTATGTTTAGTCCAGCTTTCCTGGCTTTAGATAATAAATTTTCATCATTGAAAGCAGAAAAGGAATTGGTGTTTTGTTACCTTTAGGGATCTCCAGATCCTTGAGCTTTTTGAGGTTTGAAGCTTTCTGAATTGCTATTCTTCCATCCCTTGTAATTCTGGTACTCATCCTGGGCGCCGCAATAGGGCCCCAATTTTTTGTTTGCCCCTGTTGTGGCAGTTGGGTAGTAGCTTCTGTATCTTTCTCTCCTTGAGACTCTTCATTAAATTGCTCAAGCAACTGAACACCAATATTCTCCTCGGGTAACTTTTTCTACAGACTTTTTTTGACATTCTCATCATTCTTCATACCCAAAATAGCACTTTGCACCCTCTTTTCTAGAGTGTTCATCAATTCCATGGGATTTTTGGAATGTGATGGTGCTTTTTGAGGGCTCTGAACATGACCTTTAGCATTTGATCTTTTGCTTTTGTCTTTGTCCTTGTCAGTCTCCATATCCTTAGGTACATGTAACTGTCGATCTTTCTCAGGGTCACCTTCTGGAAGATCATCATCAGAATTTTCTGCCTCCTGTGTGCTAGGGCCAGCAGGCTCCACAATTGGGGCACATTCAACCAGGAAATATATAAGAAAGAGTTCCTTACCAATCTCCACTAGTCTTTAAGATCGTATCTTAGAAACATCTCTGACAACAATCTGGATTTTGACTTTTTCATAGAAACTTCTGAAAATTTCATGCTAGTCTACATTGACTAGAACACCCAGCATGTATGCAATTTGTGAGATAACTTTCCAGGTAAGTTTGTTAACAGGAATCCCCATCATTGTCACCCAAACCTCCTATAGCTTAGCATATGCAACTTCTTCTCCATTCCACTTGTCAAAAGAAACAGTCACTCCTTTCTTTCTGAGACTAATGGAAGGGAGATCCACCAGGTCCTTTACTTTCTTGTGAGGTGGGAATTTGACCAGAAAACGTTTCTCAGTCAGTTGTCTCACTTGCCATGGCCAATTAGTCTTCCATATGTGAGAGAAGTTATGTATCAATTCTTGAGTGGTGATGGAGCCTTCTTCAATCCTGCCACACATACATTGGTTAGATTCAGCCACTTGGTAGCTTCTTTACCCTTAGACTCAATATGGAAGAAGCCCAAGCCAGCATTAGCACTTTCAAAGTATTGGGCAGTGCCTGTGGTTTATACCACTCCAGACAATTATCCATATGATGTCCAGCTTTGTGGAAGATGAAGCAATTTTTTGGGACTGGACAGGTGCCAACAAAATGGGCTGGCTCTCCACGGTTGTAGAAGATCACATCCTTCATCTTGGGATCATAATGGATGACAGCTTCCTCTTTTCTTTGGCTGCTGCCAGGTTTATCAGCACTGCTCGACTTCCCCTGTTGTTCTTTCTGAGAATTGAAGCTCTTGGTCTTCTTGTGCTGCAGGTTCTGAGAGATTTGCTGGTAAGTGCTTGACTGTCCTTCTCCCAGATTTTGGAATTGAGGTCCAGATTGGAACTGCATAGGGGGAGGCCCAAACTGCTGCTGTTGTTGGTGCAGAACTGGCATAGCAGGGAGGAACTGTTGCGGCCACTAATTACATTGGAGAAATTCAGCCCCTTGCCATGGCGGCATCCCTTGCATCCCTCCCTGGCTATTGAACTGGTGGATCGTCCCGAAATTACATTGAGGTGGCCCTTGTATTCCAGCCTGTCCTTGGGGGTGGAAGGCACCCATCTGCGGCATCATCTGTGGCGGCACCTGTCCTTGGGTCGAAGAACGGCCCTGGTCGCTTGGCATGCGGGATGCATCACCACGACCAGTTCCTCCTCCACCTCCACGGCGGCCACCACCGCGACCTCCAGGCATACCTCTAACTGCTTTCACGTAGGTTGCTCTACCAGATATTCGTCTCCACAGATCTTTGGAATAGATAAATTCCTTAGCTTGTGGCAATTTATCAGTCTCTCTAGCTGGATAGCAGTCCTCTGCAGTGAATTGCTTGGTGAGGAACAAATCTCTGCAGATCCATACTAGCCTGCCTCTGGCGGCAGGAACCCTAGGCTTCGCTGGTGAGGCGATGGACCAGAGTTGTCCATATATATCTACCACCTCTTCCTCCCCCACCTATGAAGACGCCTTTCTGGATTGCGCTTTACCATGTTGGAGACGGGTTTCATCAGCCACCCTCAACCTAGCTATATCACACCGGCTGACTAGTCGGGACCTGTGACCAATTTCCCCCCAAATGTCCCCGGAGCCATGGCATAAGCTTGCCGACGCAGTTGATTTGCTGTCGTGGATGCCCTGAACGGAGATGGGCGGCACGGTGATCCATGCCTGACAAAACCTGGCCCCAGGGGAATGCTGAAGCTGCTGATGACCGCCTCCCTCCGGGCACCGGCAGTCACCATGGTTCTCGACGGAAAATCCGCCATCTCGCCCTCTGAGCTCTCGATGTGGACGACGCTTCTTCCACCGCCCAATCCAGTACTTGCTCCGGGTTGAGATGCACTCCCATTTTGAACAATCGATCAGCCTCCTCCTCTGTCAATCTCTCCATGATGCGCTCAACGAGAACCAGCTTGGTTTGTCGCGCCTTCTCCACCACGCGCCGCCGCCTTTTCCGCCTTGTTCGCTGACTTCACGAGCGCTACCAGGGCTAGATCGAGGAGGGGATCTAGCCCTTTGACTTTGCACGGATGGGTTTTGACCAGTGGAACTATCCACCCGGTCGTGTTAGGTCAGCCCATACGAACACTTTAGAGCAACATCCGGGCCAAACCCAGAGTAAGATCCCCTCCGTGTAGACCCGATGCGTCCGTTTCCCCCCTCTAGGTGCCGGCGGCGGCGCCGTCCGTGTGAGGGGGCAAACCCCGGAGACGAGTGCCGCCTCTTCGGACATGCCAGCACACTGTACGGCATGTATGAGGGCCCGGTGCGACGCTCGGGTGGCATTGCTACCCCCCAGGGCCCCCGTCCCGCCTAACCCTGTAGCGTTTGACCACGGGATCTAGCCCTTTGACTTTGCA
>LT934122.1:50560566-50587352 GCA_900231445.1 Triticum turgidum subsp. durum | reverse complement strand
AGGAGGAGGAGGACGATGCAGGCGAGGAGGAGGAGGTTCGGGATGGGGCCGAGGAGGAGGTGGAGGAGGAGGACGAGGAGGAGGAGGATGAGGAGGAGGTTGGGGAGGGGGAGGCAGTCGAGGAGGAGGGTGGTGGCGGGGATGATGGTGGTGGCGGGGAGGGGGTTGACAATAAGGGATGGCTGCGTGGTAACGCAAAGCTACCAAAGCAGGTTCCTGCTACTGAGGAGCAGAAGTGGCTCATTGAGCCCACGGGGAAAGACTAAGTGCCACTTTATAATAATTTCATTATTTTGCTTGTCACATGCTCATTCCGGTTGTTATTTATTTTGCTTGTCACATGCTAATAGTTCATTCTTTTGCAGCAACTGGATATATTCTAAAGGGGTCCGTATTCCCAACGGCCTCATCACCGTCTTGCTGAAGTTACACTGGCCGGGGTTGTATTGTCCGGATCCAGTCAGGCAGCCGGACCATCGAGTCTTGGCCACGAGCTGGGAGCACTGGGAAGCGGCCCTCCACGCAGACCATGGGACCCATGCCAAGGTCGTGATCACCACTTTCTGGGTGAGTTCTCTTCAGAAGCACAAGTCCATTCTAGTTTCATGAATGATTTAACTCATGTCTTCTTCCATTCTTGTTTCATGCATGATTGTAGAAATTCTATCGAGTTCTTCCGGAGCACAGGGCCAGAGCGGACCAGATCGTGCTGCGCCAATGAAAGAAGAGTCCTGGAAAAGACGAGTCCTGGGAAGCATTGGTGGATCTTTGGTATGATGAGGCTGGAGCCTGGGCGGCTATGAGAGTCAAAAACAAGGCTAACCGAGGGAAGGAGGGAGTACATGCTCAGGGGAACCAAAACCACTATCTCCACAAGGCAGTTAATGTATGACTAACCCCATTAAACATTCTTCTTCTTCTTCTTCTTCTATTTACCATCACTTTCTTATGTATGACTAACCTCTGTTTGGTGGTGTAGGAGGAGAAAATGAAGCGACCGCTCTCAGACATGCAGGCGTGGGACATTGCCCATACGCGGAAGGATCCCAAGCCTGGCGAGCCCAAGTACTACGGCAAGAAGACCGCGGGGAGGAAGAAGGCCTACTCTGAAGCGTATCTGAAGTTACATCCTGACACACCTGACCCCATTACGGCGGCTCTGGACGATAGGGCGGTGGTGAGCATGGGGCCCAAGGAGCACGGTCGGGAGGCGGTTCTCGATGCTGTGATCACTCCTACTATCTCCTACACACAGCTTCGTCGGATCGACCCGAGCCTGAGCCAGCGCACGAGCCAGCCAGTGACCAGTGCACAGTCCCTTTTTCAGGAGCAACAATCTGTAAGTATTTTCCCTCTTATCTTCATTGTTCATTTCATTTTCCGCATTTAGTAGTTTTTTGAGTTCCATCATGTCATACTGTAGGCCTACCTGGAGTACACACGCCAGGAGACCATGGCGTGGCATGAGAGGCTTTATGAACACCAAGTGGAGAGGGATCGCCAGATGCATCAGGCTTTTCAGGATATGGTGGCCGACAGGACTCCTCAGTTGCAGCCAGCACAATGTCCTCCAGCAAAACCAGTGCTGCTGACCTTTGAGGAGTTTGTGGCACAGAACGTTGGCCCCTCGCCGGTTAGTTCATCCCCAATCTATTCACCCAAAGCATGTCATGCCTTTCAACACAGTCATATATCCCGTTAATATGTCTTTTCAACATCTAGGGAACAGGTGGATCTACCGTTGGCGGTGGTCTTCACAGCACTCCCGAGACACGGACCCCGACCACTCCGATCCACAGAGGCGGAGGCGGAGGTGCAGGCGATCTTGGCGGTAGCGCTGTTGCTAGCAGTGATGACCTGGGCTTCGGCGGTCTTGGCGGTGACGACCTCCGTGGTGCTTGACGTCCTGGCTCTTAAGCCATTCGGGGCCTTGTGTGCTTATGCTTATGTTTCTTTAGATGACTTGTGTGTGGTGATGATCCTTTAGATGACTTGTGTGCTTCTCTATATGCTTATGCCTTATGATTGTGCTTATGCTTATGATTGTGATGATGCTTATGCATATATTGTTCGGATGGTGCTGGATGATATCCTGATATGTGATGATATGTGTTGTATATGTGTTGTATATTTGAATTGAATTGATCTGAAAACAAACAAGAAAAAGAAAAAAATGCCGACGGCTATGCCGTCGGCATAGGGCTGGCGTGAGCTACCAGTTGGTGACACGTGGCATCTATGCCGACGGCCTAGCCGTCGGCATAGTTTTTGAACTAAGCCGACGGCTAGGCCGTTGGCATAGATGCCACGTGTCACCAACTGGTAGCTCCTGAGGAAGAGATATGCCGACGGCCTAGCCGTCGGCTTAGTTTTAAACTATGCCGACGGCTAGGCCGTCGGCATATCCCTGGCCCACGTAACGGCTGGACCCCACGGGGCATACCTGTGCCGACGACCTGGTCGTCGGCATACTTTGAAACTAAGCCGACGGCTATGCCGTCGGCATAGGTGTGCCACGTGGCGGCCAAGCATTGGTCATACTTGACGGTGGCCGCCGTTAGACTTGGACGTTGCCGACGGCCCTGGCCGTCGGCATAGATGTACGGCCCCCGTCGGGTAATCATCTATGTCGACGGCTTTTCTATGCCGACGGCCTCCCGGGCTACGCCGACGTATATGTTGCCGACGGCCCTATGCCGACGGGGGCCGTCGGCATAGGCCTGTTCCGATGGCCAGTCAGGGGTATGCCGACGGCCCTGGCCGTCGGCATAGGGGGCGATTCCGGTAGGGATGGAGCCTCCTGTAGGCGGATGCGAGGGTTTGGGAAGTCCATATTCTAAATCCTGAAAGCCCCGTCACAAGTGCACAATACCCCGGCGCGGATTTGACCTATTTCAGTCTGGATTAATGTCTAGTCAGCACTGCCATGTCACACTTTCCACTCCTCTCTCGTGTCATAGTTTTTGGCCTTTGCTTCTTTTTTTAGGAAAAGCAAGTCTCTTTTTTTTAGATCAATAGAAGTTTATTCTACAATGATAAGAGTTACAATTCAGAGGCAAGAGATCCTCAATGCATGAGGATCCTTTGTCAAGCCACACATTTATGTGTTAGACAATCCGCCACCCTATTCTGGAACCTATTTAATTATGTGGAATAAACTCTCTATCGTTAATAAGAGACTTAATCTTAGCTACTAAATGACCGTACACCGAATGATGCAACCCTCATCACGTGAGGCATGGGAGCAAACAAAGAGTCAGACTGTACCATCACCGGAAGCTCGGTATGCCAGCGAGCTACGGCCATACCAGTCATTAACCACCTCAAAAGTCTCAATGCAACAAGAAATAATAGGCAACATAGATAACTGATCCGTCATGTCTCCTTAAAATCATTCTCACTGCCATTCTGTCAACCTCCATGAAAGAACCATCCACCCTAACAAGCCTTCTGACTGTATGTTTAAATGCTTGCTTTTTTTATAATGATTGAAGCCTCTTTTTAAATCCAGAGACGCCGGCACGACCTAATGGTGGCTCATATTCGTACCACTGTCATCTTTTGCAGCCGTCTGCTCTTACTCCGGCGTCACCCTAGCAGTAGCCTAGTTATCCCTTAAGTTTATTATGTCTTTGTGACTTGCCACTAGTAGAAAAACAGACCAAACAGGGGAATAGAAATTAAAATCAGTTTCCCTTGACAAATCCCTCAATAAACTCCCATTCCCTCTCCCAATTCTCGCCAAACACGCTATTAAGTTTATTATGTCTTTGTGACTTGCGCGTGTCTGAGTATGCGTGTTGGTGCTTTGGCTTTGCAATGCAGCTGTATGCAGGTTTCAAAAATAAGACTGGAGGCAGTGCGACTAAAAAAACAGGAACCGACACCTTGCCCGATTTTTTAAGGTGCATTGGTCTTTTTAGTAAAAATAACCAGACAAATATTCAAAACTAATTCGTAAAGTAGGTATTGAACACCTAACTTTGTGATTTATCGATGGTTTACATCCAATATTCCGTGTATTCATTTTATCTGAGGATGTTTTTTAAAACATACCTTAAACATTATAGTGTTTTGTCACAAATGAACCAATAAACCAACGGTCCAACCAATAAAATCCTAAACTATGGTTGTATGTGAATCTTTCAATGGTTGGCTGTGTACACTGTCGTACGACTTTATCTATAAATTCAGGCTCGTGCCTTCTATTCAAAAAGAAAAATACTGCACTATTCGTATCAGAATTTGATGCTTTTTTTGTTTGTTTCTCGATGCATTTGAATATCTGTGATGGTTATGGTCCGTGCATCCGTAGGTGCCTTAAACGACTATGGGATTATGATGGCGGGAGAACATATCACATCGTTGTTGGTCCGAAATCTGATCAGTTTTTCAGTGTCAGCGCTAACGAATGATAAACATACATTGTTTGAGACACAAAAAACGTAACGCCTTTTAGCAGCTCGCGAGCACAAGAAGCTGAAAAGATACTCCCTCTGTAAAGAAATATAAGTGTTTAGATCACTAAAGCTCTTATATTCTATCCAGAGGGAGTATTTTGTAGCGAACACGAAACATAGGCAAGATCAACCTGCTTGTTTCGACGGCATGGAGCATGTGAACCGGATGTTTAATTAACACGGCTAGCAATAATTCCTTAAACAGAGGCGAGTTAATTTCTCTTCGTGCCAGTTGGAATAATGTGTACAGAAATCAGATAATAGAGGGAAGGTCACGGCTTCGAAGATTAATTCCCTGTTACAGTTGACCAGGGCATGTTAATCCCTACAGGTTAACATAACATTTCACCAGGGCATGACACATAGAGGGCCAATTTCCTTCCGTAGCACATCACAGGCCCCATGCGCAGCATACAGAATGGAAAGAACCTACAACAAGTAATCCATTTCTGCATCTCAGCCTCCAAAAAGTACCTCTTGATACCTGCAAAGTGCAAACCAACCAATGTTGTCAGCTAAACCAAATTATAATATTCAATTATACATAAGCCATTGAATTTATCTCATGGTTTTTGTATGTTTTAAACAGTAAATATTATCTTCATCATTGTGGAAGTCATGCCAACAGCCTGAATATTGGATCATCTCAGCATTATTGATCAACTCCTACTGTTGGCATTTTTTCAATAACTCCATATGAACATTCTAGATTATCAAACCTTTTGAATTTTATTTTTTTATCTAGGGAAGACTGAGGGACTCATGGAGTAACGAAGGATAAACATTTGGTTTCTAGATAACAGGCATACCTTCTAGAAATGTACAAGCTAGGTAGTCCTAACAAATTGTATTTAATCAAATTCATGTAAGCCAATAACCATGTATCATTCTTTTTTTCACTCGGCATACAATAAAAAACGAAAGACTAGCAACTATACTTGTGAAGAAAGCAGTCTTTAATATGAATCTACTCATGCCAATTTTATCGTGTTCAGAATACATTATTAACATGTACAGTGAAGATCAAATAAAAAATAGATGGCACATAAGCCATAGAAATAGCTAACATTTAGTTTGGATCAGAAACTACATTGGAGGTTATGTGAGTTAGACAAACAGAGATATGCTCAGAAAATGTTTACCCAAACCACTGATATCAAGACTATTTTTCTGAATCAGAAAGGGCAGCTGCAATTGTCTGTGTTGAACAGAAACGATAATAGACCAACTAACCCGAGAAATAACATGCAGATTCTTAAATCAGGACCAGGATCGATTTATCAAAAACCAAACCAAATTAGCCTTCATGAATTGATGATAATTGGGGTTACTTGTCCAAATGAAACTAAATTTCAACCACCATGATTCAGTTTCAAAGAAAACAATGCATATTCAGTTCCAAGTGGACTCGCCACATGTTTACTGAAAAATAGCTCATGTGCCAAGATAGTAAGCTGATACATATTTATGTTGTTCGTGTTAAACTGAACCTTTATTTTTTGAGTCTAGTTCAAGAGAACTCGGTGAGCAGAATGCTTATTGACTAAGATACCGATATAAGTATTCCCACTAAAACTTCCTCATGAGAAAACAAATAACTGGAAATCAGAAAGCATCGGCGCTGCAAGATGATGACTAGTCGAACTGGTCAACAAAGAGGAAACTCTAGAGAAGCATCAGAACTGCAAAATGATGGATCCCTCTATTCCATTTGCTGACTTACCACATCATATCCTCTAATGGTTTGTTGAAGATCACTGAGGACCCACAGCTGCTGGCAACGTGCCTCTAGCACAAGCTGGAAAAAAGAGAGGTTATAAGCATGGTATTATATTCCAGCGCCCAGCAATCAAACTTACATGGAGTCACATACTGAATCTAAAGGTTTACAGCGTTATGTTTTTGTTCTGGTATTCAGATTGGTCAAACAAAGGTGAAAACAGGAGTACAGGACAATAGATCAACAACCTTCTAGGCTCCTACGTGAGTATCCTATGCCCCGGCCACATATAGCTGTAGATGTTTTTCTTATGGCTAAATCCAAATGCAACGTTACGTATCTAACATTTTGTAATTACTTCTGCCCTAACTGAAGTATTACTAGATTGGCTACTTCTGAGGTACAATGGAAAACACCATAACGGATAGCCATGTTGTAGATCAGCAATCACGCTTACATGTACTGAAAGGTCCACTTACAAGTTCCAAAGGTTCACATTGCATTTAGGGGCTGTAAGAAGACACTAGACTAGACCAACAACTTCCTACTCGTGCATTCATTTTCCCGATGACATATATATGCCATTGTCCCGATGAGATACATATGTCAGTGTCTTTCTCGTGTCTCCAAATTAATTCAAGGTTGGCTTATCAAATATTTTGTTAACTTCATGACGGCTGACAAAATAGTCACGCATCACAATTAATCAAACAAAGATGAGGAAGTACAGGAAGCTATACCAGCTGGGGTATAGAAGCAGACATAAGGAAAGACATCGTCGACCTCGCCCATCTCGCACACCTTCTTCATCAGCAATGACTTGAGCTCAATAGTGAAGATGCCATGGTCATCCAAAGTCACAAAAACAACATTGGTGTCTTCAGTGGATCCAATCAAACGTGCTGGGCTCTTGAAAGGCATCAGCTTCTGGAGATGGATGTCGTTCATCTTCACCCATTTGACACCTCCGCGAGGACCGGTCTCAGTCGACCACAGGTGGAGCACGTCACGACCCAAGGTGGCCAATCCCAGCCCGCCGTTCTCCGCCCTCGTGACAATGGTGCCCCTGCCAAGAAATTTGCCGGGAGGCGGCTTGATCAGCGACAGGTTCTGCTTACCCAGAAAGCCGTACCGCAGCAGGGCACCCGACTGGCAGACGAAGTAGAGCGTGCCCCCAACAAGCACGCCGGGCCGATCAGCGTCGAGGATGTATGGGCAGTCCTCATCGAACTGGCCATCATTGTAATCGAGGTAGATGCCGTCTGGTCCCCTCCGCACGCCGGTCTCAGACGAGTACAGGCGAGCGTCCGCCTGCACCAAGTCCATGACGTGCACGCCCGCGGAGGCCATGAGGAACGGCCCCCCGCTGCAGGCGCTGTGGTCGCAGCCGGCGCCCGCGGCGCAGAGCACCACGTGGTTCGTGTAGCGATCGGGCACATCGTCGGGCATCCGGCGCTCGCGGCCAGTGATGGGATCCCAGACGACGAACTCCGAGGATCTGTAGTCGTAGAGGAGGGCGCGGCCGTGTCGGCAGTCGAGCACGACGGAGGTGCGGTGGTCGGTGGCGGCGGGCGGACGGAACGCCGTGGTGGGGACGAAGCGAGCGAGGCTGCAATTTACCGGGTTGTGGAGGAAGCCGAGCAGGAGGGGCGTCCCGTGGAGGTCGCGGTAGCGGCGGACGAAGGCGGGCTCGGTGAGGGTGCGGAGCCAGGACTTGCAGACGGCGGAGGCGCGGAGGAGGCCCGCGGGGTCGTCCGGCGGCAGGCGGAGGAGGACCTCGGCCACGGCGTCGGAGATCAGCTCCGGTGGCGGCGCCATGGAGGGGCGGATTCGAGGGTTTTGGGCGGGGATTGGGATTGGGGATTGGGGAATGGGGAGAGCCGAAAAGCGAGTGAGGAAAGGGTTGATGAGAGTTGTCCCGTGCTGCCCGCTGCCGGGTTCGAACGGGCCCCTTCTACGAGAACTGGAAGGCCCAAATAATGGAACATATATTTCTGTTTTCAAAGAAAATGGAACATTTTATTTCACAAATAAGAACATCCCATGGACTTAGTATATCTCGAGGAAAAAACATATGCAATATTTATATAGATGAAAAAATATTAATAAAATACATTTTATTTGACAATCATGAATATTTCTTTGTGGACAGTGAGATAAATGTCAAGAAAAAGTTTCTAAAGGTAGAACATTTCTTTCAGTCAAAACAAGCAGAGTGAACCTTTTTATTTGGCACAGTGATGAAATATTTATATAGATGAAAAAGTTTCTACAGGTAGAACATTTCTTTCAATCAAAACAAGTAGAGTGAATCTTCTTATTTTTACAAGATGAACATTTTCCATTGATGTCGAAACATATTTTCAAATTATCTTATTGGAAATCAAGAAAGCTAAATTCCTGCCGACTGTAATTTTGCCAGTACCTCCTTGGTATCTTCCCGTGCCTCTAACCACCACGACTAGATTGAGGTTGTGACTACATTCAGATTTTGTAATTTTTGTACCTGTAAAAAACGTGGCGTGATAATAAAGTGTCCTTTTTTTTTCCTTTTTTCCACCGAATTTCCTTCTTTTTCCTACTGTTTTTTCTTCATTTTAATAGTCAAATGGCTCGGCTGCTCTGTTAGTATTTTTAGGTTGAGGTCTTTTTAACCCCAAATTTTTTGTGTTTAGTAGGAAGAACACTTACAAGAAAACAAATGCATAATATTGGGTATAAAAGCTATCAGTTCATCATGATTTTTTGCTACATTTCACCATTGTATCATTCACATGGTACATACACTTTGTTGTACCCCCTTGAACACCACAATAATAATGAGAACAATTTCTTGATGAGCCAATGAGGCGTACGAACACTATGATAATTTTTGACCCGGGAAAATTGTTGAAGTATACCCTGTAATTTCTGCGTAAGTAGCATTATAATATAGGAACCACAGATCTGATAACTTACGTATAAATATCGCGGTAACTTCCACCGCGACCCCCGGTGGAGGGGGGTGGGGGTTGAAAACATATCCCTATAACTTGTGTCTGAAGAGCATGATAATTTACGCATCACACACCCGATAACTTATGTACTAACACAATGATAACTTTGGCGGGGGTGGGGGTTCTTGTAATACATCCCTGATAATTTCTGTGTGAATACCATGGTAATTATGCACCGTAGACCTGATAACTTATGTGCAAGATGTTAGATAACTTTTGACTTATGAAAACAAAGTTGAAGAAACATGTCCCCGGTTATTTTTGTGCGAATTACATGGTAATTTATGCACTGCAGACCTGATAACTTACGTACAACCATGATGATAACTTCGACCCGATAACTCATGATTAAATAACATTATGATATATGCATAACTGACTTGATAACTTACTTAGTCTAGGTGTGATAACTTTTGACCCGAGAGGGTGAGGGCTTGTTGAAAAACACGCTTCGGTAACTCATGTGTGAATAACATAGTAATACACACACAAGAGGGCTGACAACTTAGTTAACCCAGGCTTGATAACTTTTTGACCGAAAGAAGTTGTCGAAACATACCAACATGAGATCTAGTTTTGAAGGTCTCATCGCAACGAATTTTTTATGTGAAAATGATTTTTGTATCGAAGTGACTGTTTGAGTTACAAAACATTTTTTTCTTTTTGAGTTTCGGTGAGATCCTCCCTGACATTAGCATTTTTCGTTCCCTAGGGCACACGAATGTGCTTGTGTGGAGAATGTAGAAGAAATCATTTTTTATGCCCTGGTAAGTTATGTGTAAACAACATGATAACTTACGCTCAACTAGCATGATAACTTGTGTTGCACATGCATGGTAATTTTTTATCTGAAAAAAGTCGCTGGAACATGTTCCAACGCGGGATCTAGTTTTGAAGATCTTGTTGTGACGGATCTTTTATGTGGAAACAATTTTTTGATCAAAGCGACGGTTTGAGCTATAAAAGATTTTGAAAATTCGAAATAGGGAGAATTTAGAATGGCAACATAGTTTTGTGATCTAGTGCATATATGCATGTGCACGTGGAAAGAAAAGTTGGAAGACCATCTTTTCATACCTGGAAGTTACTATGAAAACAACTTGGTAACTTATGCGTCGCAGTCGTGATAACTTACGTCGCACATGCCTGGTAACTTTTTATCTGAAAAAAGAAGTCGTCGAAACATACCAACATGGGATCTAGTTTCGAAGTTCTTGTCGTGACGAATCTTTTATGTGAAAATAATTTTTTTATCGGAGAGACGGTTTGAGCTAGAAAACATTTTGAATTTTCAAATTTGATGGAATCTTTACTGATGTCGGCAATTCTGTCTTACATACATGCATGCATTTTTTAGGCATAAGTGTGCAGCGTTTCCTTCTTTCTTTCATCCAAGTCAGCCGCATTTAAGAAAAGAAAGGAGGGCTTAGGGTGATTGTTTGATGGAATATAGGACTCGTACGGATCTCTTGCTAATGACCGCATGGTAGGATTTTAGTCACGTCCATTAGAAATTTGTGGGACAGTTGATTGCCAAGGATTCAAAGAAGGAGAGTAGACGTCGAAGTGGTAGACTCATCTTCACCATATAGAACATCTAGAAGGAGAAGAACGGGCCTGTTTTTACGTTCCATTCTATGAGGTGGCGACATTGGTTATGAGGTCATCAAACAACGATGGCGTTTTTGGGAGCCATGCCCACGGAGGACATTGAACACCTCTGCATTTTTAGTTGTTAGGGTTTTGTCATGTTACTCTTTCCCCTTTAGGTTAGGGTTTTCTCTTTTCCTCTACTAAATGCGACGCCTAGGGCACTCATCCTCTCAAAACTTTGTCGGCGAGCATGTTGATCCATCTCCTGCTTGCCTGCTGCTTAGGGGGTCGACGGCAGGGATGGGGATCCTGGAGCCTCAGCCCTTGCTAATAGTCTAGGTTAGGTTTTTCTCATAGGAACAATGCTCAGGCGGATGATGGCACTTCATCTATGAGATTGTCTTCCGGGTTCCGATCCTCTTCGAGATCTTCTGGAGCTCTAGCGTAGAGTGTCCTTCAAATGATGAATTATTAATTGTGCCCCCATAGCAGAGCAAGGACTGTCCATATAATATTTTGTGTGTGTATGTGTACTTGAGGTGTATGTACGTCTGCTATGTCATGCACGGCGATAGACGGCACCACTGCATGCTAATTGTTCATAGTCAATCATATGCTTCCAAAGAGGAAATTTTAACGAGACCTATACCTGCCGGCACATCTGATGCCCTTCGTTTGACATCAAGATTGGTGCATCGACTTGGAGTATAAAGATACTAAACATTTTACTGCATACTAGCAAAACACCCGTGTGTTTGCTATGGAATATCTGTCATGTTATATCCAACACGCGGGCTCAATACAGAAACCCCACCCCGCGACGCACCCTTATCTTTTTAAGTCGGATCCTCCCTTTCCTGTTCGGTTTCCCGCCGTAGCGGGATATTTCTTGCTGGAGCGTCCTCCTCTAAAGTCAGATGACACCCACCTTATTTTCGCCATGAATTTCAATAGGGATGAAAATTTTCGTATTTGCAATGGGCGCGTCCCTTGAGGTGGGACTGTGCGCACTAATCATGTTGCCGTATTTATTATCGTCTCTATATGACTACTATGCATATAGCTTTGTACAAAAATGGATCATGTTTTTCTCAGTCATATGGCAATCAACCTATGCTTCACAAATCAAATGCTTTGAAACTTGAGGATATGAATTTCGAAGGGAAGTTTTGACGCATTTACAGATGGAGTATCCGTTGAACTACAATTTACATAGTAGTGACTAAGTATTTGTTGAACTACAATTTACGTAGTACTCATAGTTATTTAATTAAGTTTACCATAGTATCCACTCAGCACTCAACTTGAATGACCATGAAAACATAGTACTAATCATATTTGAATCCCAGCACTCAAAAAAACAATGCCATCTTATGGAAGGCAAATAAATTAAGTTCTAATACTTTTGTATTGGCAATAGAAAAGGCAAAGTAACACACTTGAATTACATATTAAAGATGGAAAGAGAGAATGTGTATCTCACTGATCCAAATGAAACATGCTAGTGCTACAATATCATATGCACAAAAAACGGGAAAGCAGCAGAATAGGTCAGTGCATTCAAACTATATGCATCAATTCTATTACACGCGACCCTGTCTATCATAATATCAAGTCACGTCACCAGGCAAATATGTATTATTGCTTCTAATTAGTAAGACAACAAGACCAACAACTTTGAGTTTGTAAAAAGGAAAAGTAATACTATATGTTAGATAGCTAGTCATCTTGCCAAATCATCAACACGCTGCTGAGGGCAAATGATTACTAAATTCAGAGCTACAAAAAAATTAGCGTCAACAAGACTTTTACTTAAAGAGAGATGTTCTAAATTGCATCAGAACTTGAAGGCACAACAATACTAATTAGTTCAACAACAAATATCAAGCAGCAGATGACATATTAGATATATAATTTATCTATTCATCAACTACTTAGCAATTAGCGAGATCCTAGAGTAGACGAGCAGCATTATTATAGAGTAGGGCATTTTATATTTAAGCCTGGATCTACAAAGTAATTATGGAGGATGATCACAATGTGTCAACTGAAGTCATAGTAGGATACAACCAGTCAATATGTTAAAAACAACAGTGGCATAGACTAAAGCATTGATAATCAAGACATCTCCATGTGCTCAAAGAATTGAGATCTAGAGGGAGATGTCCGTCAGAGACAGTGGGGAAGAAGGACAGGAAGATTGCCTATGACGCACGAAACTCCTGATAGGCAAGCGGTCGTGATGGCATGCTACAAGAGTGTTCCAAACTCCTATAAAATAGAAAAACATAGTGCTTTAGTAGATGAACCATTCAATTTGAGTTCAAAATTGTTACACAGACTCATGCAAGTTCCCTACTCTAGTTAACATGTAAAATCTAAAAGCCAAACTCTTTGATTGAGAACGTACATGTGCCTCCAGCATTAGTAGTATGAGTGAACAGTGATATTATATACAGAAGGTACTCGCATATTTTTATTTTCATAAAGAAACATAATGAAAACCAGAGAGTGCCTGCTAAAACAAGGGCAAATATTATTGGAAATATGAGCAATTTTCTGAATGATTTTATTACCAGAAATACTAGATAAAGCATGACTAATATAGCAAATATAAAGCAAGTCATGCAATCTGACAAAGAGAAGGTAAACATCATCTGCATATATGAACTTGAGGTAATCATATCTAGAACAGACACTAGATGAAGATGCTTATACCACATAGAACCTAACATATGTAGGGCAGAGACTAGAGCCAAGAACTGTAGCACGACTTCTAACAGAAAGGATAAGAACACGTACGGCACAGCAGCAGCAAAAGCGCTGGACTTGGGATCGATGTCCTCGCCTGCCATGTCGTCGAGGAGGTCGTGGACGTCAGGGAAGAAGTCGTCGTCGGGGAAGTAGTCGTCGGCGACCGGATCATCCGTGATGAAGCAGCCAGTAGCCGCGCTGAGCGCTCCCCAAAAACCTTATCACCCTTCTCCCGTACAGGACTCAAAAGGTGCGGTCTCGGAGGCCTACTGTCCCGACGTGCGGTGCACGCCGCAAGCCGGGATGAGGAAGAACATAGCAGCAGCGCAGTGCTCGGGAACTTGTGGCGAGGGGAGGAAGAGATTCTGGTGCGTCTCTTTGGGAGGAGCGACCTTCCTTTTATAGGCGCAAGAGAAGAAGGCGAGAGCCTGCGCTGGGAGCTGAAGAGAACTGTAAGTGCATCTAGTGCCACCCCTAGTTGGTTTTGGAGTATTGACGACAAAGTTGGTTGAGGGACTAATGCATTTGTGAGAATTGCAGGATAACGCAGGTAGTGTCCCTCATTGATTCGGTTTACCTACTGGAGATGACCCCTAAAAATGTATGAAGACATTAAAGACAATGGTGGTATGAGAAGATATTCATATTGAAGACTATGACATGAGAAGACATTGCGTGAAGACTATGGAGCGCGAAGACTGTGTGGATTCGTTGCTTTCTTTTCTTCTTTGTTGAGTCATAGGAACCACCGTACTATTAAGTGGGGTCCAAGTGAACTAAGTCAGAGTGACTGAAGTGATGCTCAACTCAAATCCTATGTCTTCGAGCGAAGACAATGAGAGCAAACCTTATCCAGAGCTGGATGAGTCAGCTTTGCTTGTAGCCCAAGTAAAGTTGCTGCGTGTGTTTGAAATCTGACCGTTGGAACACGTGTCAGTTCCTTAGTGACCCAGGGTCATTTTGGACAAATCAGGTCGGGTTGCCTAGTGGCTATAAATAGCCCACCCCCAACACCATAAATTGGTGGCTGCTCAGAGTTTGTACACGGCTTTTGTCGTTTGAGAGCAACCCACCTCAAAGCATTTGAGAGAGAGAAAAATCCTTGCGAGGACAAAGCCCAAACACCCAGAGCCAAAGAGTGTTAGGCATCACTGAAGTCTTTCTGTCTGTGTGACCTGAAGACTTATTACACTTGAGGACTATGTATCCTCCAGCCGGTTAGGCGTCGCGTTCTGAGCATCCAAGGGTCATTGTGGATTGCCGGGTGAACAAAGTCTGTGAAGGTTTGGAAGTCTACCTTGAAGACTTACCAGAGTGATTGGGCGAGGACTAAGTGTCCTTAGCTCAAGGGGAATAAGGTGAAGACACGGTCTTCTGAGTTAAATCTCAGCCTCCCTAACCAGACGTACAGTTGTCACAGCAACTGGAACTGGTCCAACAAATCCCGTGTCTTCAACAAGCAACTGGTTCTATCCCTTTCCATCCTTTACTTAAGTTTGTCTTCGTGAAGTCACTGCCCATATGTCTATCTGTTTGACTTCATTGTTTGACTACTACTGTTGATTGGCTTCATACTATCTTCCATCCTGATCCTTACTACTTAGCTGCTATTAGTCCTGTACTTTCACATCATTGCATACTTGACTATGACTCGCTTAAGGTAGTTTATCTTCCGCTGCATATCAACTAGGTTATTTCTGTTGTTTGTCTTCTAAACTTCCAAGTTTTGAAGACTTTTACAAAAATCGCCTATTCACCCCCCCTCTAGTCGATACTAGCACTTTCAATTGGTATCAGAGCAAGGTACTCCCTTGTTCTGTGTGATTCTGTTTAACCACCTGGAGTTTAGCTATGTCGACTGCAGGGATAATCAAAGTCTCCACTGCCTGCCCCGTGTTCGATGGAACTGAATATCCCTACTGGAAGAATAAGATGCGCATGCATCTTGAAGCCATTGATGTCGACCTCTGGTATGTCGTCAAGAATGGCGTTCCCAAAACTGGTGAAGGTGTCACCCCTACTGATGTCAAGAAGTTCATTCAACTGGACTCGAATGCAAAGAACATCATCTGTGGTCATCTGACAATAGGACAGTATGGCCGTGTGAGTGCTCTAAAAACGTCAAAGCTAGTCTGGGACTGGCTATCCAAGGTCAATGAAGGCGTCTCTACACAGAGAGACCAGAGGATCAGTGTTCTTCGCAATCTTTTCAACCGCTTCAAGAGGAACGACAATGAAAATGTCCAGCTCATGTTTGATCGTCTGACTGACATCACAAATGAGCTTCAATCTCTTGGCGCCACTGAGATCACCAAGCATGAAATCGTCAAGACACTGTTGAGATCACTTGACAGCTCCTTTGACACCCTTGCCCTCATGATTCAAGAACGTCCTGACTTCAAGACACTCGATCCGTCTGATATACTTGAGAGGCTCAACACACATGAGTTCCAGCTTTCTGAGAAAAGAGATATCTATGGTCCCAATTATGGCCAAACTCGTGCCTTGAAGGCAAAAGTGATTTCCTCATCTGAAGAAGAATCTGACTACGGTTCTGATGATCCTGAAGACATTGAAAAGGAACTTGCCATGCTTGTGAAGAAGTTTCAGAGGTTCACCAAGAAGAAGGGCTTCAGAAAGTCTTCACGATCTAGCTCCAAGATTGATGAAGCTTCCACCCATGACCATAAGAAGAGAACCTGCCACAAGTGCAAGAAACCTGGTCACTACATATCTGAGTGTCCACAGTTGGACAATGAGAAGAAGAAGAAGAAGAGCAAGGAATATGATTCTGATGACAAGAAGAAGAAGAAGTCCTCAAAGTCTTCTTCCAAGTCTTCATCACACAAGAAGAGCTCATCAGGCAAGGCTCGTGCCTTTGTTGGCAAGGAAATGGATTCAGAGGAGGAGTCTACTTCTGAGGAGGCGGAGGTGGAATCTGGAGAGGAGTCCGACCCTGGCGTCGCGAGTCTGGCTCTAGCCACAGCCTATGTTGCTAAGTCCATCTTCAACACTGAAGGCAATGACTTCCACACCAACGCTGGAGCTGATGACATGGACAATCCTGCTCCCACCTACTGCTTCATGGCACGCGGTGCCAAGGTAAAATCACGCGATGCTTACTTTCAAACATCAAGTGAAGATGACTCTGATTGTGAATCTAAACCCAGCTACGAAACACTTGCTAAAATTGCTACTGAACAACAAAGGGCTATGGAACATACTCAAAAACTGTTAGACAAAAGCGATGACCCGTTGGACGCGGAAATGACACGTTCACAGTCCTTAGTAGAAGACATAAAAAATCTTCATGCTAAGTACCAAGAACTTGAAAGTCTTCATGAGACGCTCTCAACCACATATGATAAGCTCTCCTATGATTATCTTCAAAGGAAGCAAGAGGTTGAGAAATTGAAAGCGACTCATGAAGACCTTCAAACAGAGAATGAGTCACTTCGCGCTCAACAGATCAGTCCCGCTCAGGATGAATTTGAACCACCATGCTTAAAATGCATTGAGCGTGATAACGCTACATCTGTTGCTGAATGTTCCACTGCTCCTGCTGTTTCATTGTCTTCAACTACTGATGTGGTTACTAACCCCTCTGCGGAGGATACCACTAGTATTGCTGATGAAAATGCTAGGTTGAAGACATTGCTTGAAATAGGGATGTACAAAAGTATGAAGGGACATCAGACACTCTGCGATGTCCTCAAAAAGCAGATTCTGAACCAAAACCCTAGGAAAGAGGGTGTTGGGTTCGAGAGGAAAATGAATGCTGATGGTTCCTATTGGAAGCCTGAGCAATATCCCAAAACCACATGGGTTGCTGCAAAGGAACCTTCAGTGGATCCATCCACTTTATCTGGATTTACCTGTGCTAATCCTATTATCATTGATGAATCCTTTGATGCAAACTATAAACTATTCAAAAATCAGAATGGTGAAGTGTTTGCCAGGTATATTGGTACTAACTGCAGGAATGGACCTCCTATGAAGAAGATCTGGGTTCCCAAAAGCTGCCTTGAGAATCTTCCAGTGAATGTCATCATGACACCACCAGGGAAGAAGACAAACCCCAGATCAAAGGCATCATATGGTCCAACGGCTACTTACGAACACAGGACTCAGTTGAGTCACCCTAACGCCAATGTTTTGCAGGGAAATCATACTCAGACTCATGAATATGAGCATGTGTCTTCAAACCACTATGTTCATATAACTAAGAACTTTTCTGCTTATTCACATGAGTATCATTCATTTCCTGCAAGGCTATTTGCTAGGGCTTCAAAGCCGAAATTCTCAGATGCTGCACTTAGACTCATTGCTTCTAAGACACCCCTGAAAATGTGGGTGGTGAAGAAGAATTAACTCTCTTTTGCAGAATGTGGTCTCCAGCCAGCAATCAATAGCGTCCGATATTATTGCTGGGGACCTAAAACATAAAGGGACGCATGATAAAATGACTTACTATGTATTCCACATATGAATCTCTTATCTGTCATACTGTGTATTCTAATTTTGATCTATGCTGTGATAATCCTAGTATGCATAAAATGCTTATGCTTCACAACATACCTTGTGAAGCCTATCCTCCTAACTGCACTGTAGGGCATGTCACCAAAAGCTTCAGAATGGATTATTGACAGCAGATGCACTAATCATATGACTGGTGATCGAAGTCTTCTCATGGACTCAACCTTACGTCCATTTGACAAAAGTCAAATCACATTTGCTAACACTGGTAAAAGCAAAGTATTGGGTCTAGGTAGAGTTGCAATCTCTAGGGATCAACACATGGATAAAGTGATGCTTGTTGAATCCCTTGGGTTCAACTTAATGTCTGTCTCAATGCTTTGTGACTTAAACATGATTGTGCTATTTGGAAAATATCGTTGCCTTGTACTAATGGAATCTGACAAATCTCTAGTCTTTGAAGGATATAGGAAAGATGATCTATACGTGGTAGATTTCTCAGCAGGTCCACAGCTTGCCGTATGTCTTCTCACAAAAGCTTCAGAGTGCTGGCTCTGGCATCGAAGGCTAGGACATGCTGGCATGAGGAACTTACACTCACTTGTCAAGAAGAAGCATGTCATTGGCATCGAAGATGTCTAGTTCAAGAAGGATCATCTGTGTGGTGCCTGTGAAGCTAGAAAGATGACAAGGGGAAAGCACCCCTCGAAGACAATCATGACAACATCTCAACCCTTCAAGCTGTTACACATGGACTTATTTGGACCTACTCACTACTCCACCCTCACAACAACTGCCTGTCTCTATGGCTTCGTCATTGTTGATGACTACTCAAGATACACATGGGTTCATATAATTCTTTACAAGACTGAAGTGCAATGATCAATTATGGCGTGAAGATCAAGCATATCAGAAGTGACAATGGCACTAAATTCAAGAACATAGGACTTGATCTGTATCTAGATACAATGGGAATCACTCATGAGTTCTCTGCTCCGTACACACCTCAGCAAAATGGCATCGTTGAGCACAAAAACAGAACCCTCATTGAGATGGCTCGAACAATGCTAGATGAATACAAGACACCAAGAAAGTTCTGGCCTGAAGCTATTGATACAGCCTATCACATCATCAACCATGTTTACATCCACAAGCTTCTGAACAAAACATCCTATGAGCTCCTTACTGGCAAGAAGCCAAATGTCAGTTACTTCAGAGTATTTGGAGCTAGATGCTGGATCAAGGATCCCCATCACAAGTCAAAATTTGCACCTAAGGCTCACGAAGGCTTCATGCTTGGCTATGGAAAGGACTCACACTCCTACAGAGTCTTCAACCTCTTTCTCTATAAGATCGTTGAAAATGTGGATGTGAAATTTGATGAAACCAATGGTTCACAAAGAGAAATTCTGCCAAGTACACTAGATGAAGCTCCTCCAAGCGAATCTATCAAGCTGATGGGAACTGGTGAAATCATGCCTTCTGAAGCACAGCCTGAAGAGGAACTTATCATCTCTGCACCAAATCAACCTGAAGACACTGCTCAGACTGAAGACAATCCTCCCAATGATGACAATGATCAGCCAGAGCAAAATCTTCGTCCTATTCATCCTCGTGTTGCAAATGAAGTACAAATCGAGAAGATAATTGACAGCATCAACGCGCCTGGTCCGCTTACTTTCTCAAGAGCAACACAGTTAGCAAACTTCTGTGGGCACTTTTCATTTGTGTCAATATCAGAACCCAAGAAAGTTGCTGAAGCTTTTATGGAACCCGAATGGATTCAAGCCATGCAAGAAGAACTTCAACAGTTCAAGCTGAATAATGTTTGGGAACTTGTCAAGCGACCTGATCCTCGTATGCATAACATTATTGGAACAAAATGGATATATTAAAACAAGCCAGATGAGCATGGTCAAGTCGTTAGAAACAAAGCACGTCTTGTGGCTCAAGGATATACTCAAGTTGAAGGAATTGACTTCGATGAAACATTTGCTCCTGTTGCTAGACTTGAAGCTATTCGCATACTGCTAGCCTACGCTAATCATCACAACATCTTGCTATATCAAATGGATGTAAAGAGTGCATTTCTCAATGGCAAGATTGAAGAAGAAGTATATGTCGCACAACCACCTGGCTTTGAAGATCCAAAACATCCTAATATGGTGTACAAGCTAAACAAAGCACTGTATGGCCTCAAACAAGCTCCTCGTGCCTGGTATGATACAATCAAAGACTTCCTGAAGAGCAAAGGCTTCAAACCTGGATCCCTCGATCCCACACTCTTCACGAAGACATATGATGGTGAACTGTTTGTGTGCCAAATATATGTGGATGACATAATCTTCGGCTGCACCAACCAGAAGTACAGTGATGAGTTTGGGTACATGATGCAAGAGCAATATCAAATGTCCATGATGGGTGAGCTGAAGTTCTTCCTTGGTCTTCAAATTCGTCAGCAACGAAATGGAATCTTCATATCTCAAGAAAAATACCTCAAAGATTGTCTGAAGAAGTTTGGAATGGAAGACTGCAAAGGCTACACGACGCCAATGCCAGCCAAACACCATCTTGGTCCCGATGACAATGGTAAAGAGTTTGATCAAAAGGTATACCGCTCCATGATTGGTTCTTTGCTTTATTTATGTGCATCTAGGCCAGATATTATGCTTAGTGTTTGCATGTGTGCTCGATTCCAAGCGGCACCAAAGGAATCGCATCACTTAGCTGTGAAGCAAATTCTTCGATATTTGGCTTACACCCCAACACTCGGATTATGGTATCCAAAGGGCTCAAGGTTTGACCTAGTTGGATTCTCGGATGCTGATTATGCTGGTGACAAGGTGGATCGCAAGTCAACATCAGGAACATGTCACTTTCTGGGACGATCACTTGTCTGTTGGTCTTCAAAGAAGCAGAACTGTGTATCACTCTCAACTGCTGAATCTGAATACATTGCTGCTGGATCCTGTTGTGCTCAGCTTCTATGGATGAAGCAAACTCTCAAGGATTATGGCATCAACCTGAAACAAGTACCTCTCTTCTGCGACAATGAAAGTGCCATCAAGATAGCCAACAATCCAGTCCAGCACTCGAAGACAAAGCACGTTGAAATACGTCATCACTTTCTCAGAGATCATGTTATGAAGAAAGATATAGATATCATGCACGTCAACACTGAAGAGCAACTGGCAGATATCTTCACAAAGCCCTTGGATGAGAAAAGGTTTTGCAAGTTACGGTGTGAGACAAATATCTTGGAATCCTCGAATGTCCTGTGATCAGGCGCACATCCTAACACTTATGCATGTTGATGACTTAGATGTGCACCACACAAAGTAATGTATATCTTCAATCAATGAAGATTAACACTCTGAGTGTGAATACATTAACATGGAATTTGACTTCGGAGTGCCACGACAATTGTGCGCCGTGTGTGGGTCTAATACTTCCTATACGGTGGGTAATGCCACCACCAACTTTCTCTGTTTGAAGTGTTTCACTCATGGCGTTATATTGCAATAACTTCGCATTTGGTTTGTTTTCAGTTTCAATTTATCTTCATGATCTTCTACACTATGATGATTTGATTGTTTTCTGATATATATATGTACTAGTGTTCTGTCCTCTACAGCATTCACTTATAGCTATGTCTTCAAGATTGGATCTTTTGAACTAAGTGAATGTGATCGGACCCTAACCTCTCTATGCTTCCTATCTCAAACTCTATCTGTCCAAATCATATGCATTCTATTGAAACTGTCGAATGTCTTCTCTGCGTCCTAGTCAGCAGAAGGCAAGGAGACAAACATTAAATCTGTTTTAAATGACTTATCTTTATTGTTGAAATCCAGGGAAGCCGGAACAACTCTCCGACATGCCTGGCGGGCGTGGGAACGTGGGACAATTCTAAGTATGTTGCATGCTTGCCACGTACCCCTCAGATGTGAACCGCCAGGGGCACCAGCGTAATTGCACTGAGTCTCTCACCTACTTATAAATACTTGTCCCCTGCGGTAAAGAAATCCTTCTTCCACCTCTCCACCTCCGTCAAAACCCTAGCGCCACCGCTAGCTCGCGCCGACGCCGGCGACGAAGCGCTTAGCTGTCGCGACTTCTCCGACGCCGTCCTCACGCCAGCCGCGGACATCGTCCTCTCCACCGTCGCTGTAGGTGTCCTCCGTCGCCGTAGGTGTCCTCCGTCGCCAAGTTAGGGCACGGTGGGCTGAACTACTCGGTCTCCTATTCTTCCCATCTAGCAGTTCTTCGTGCGGTAATTATAACTCTATTTTTACCACCTTTTTGATCTTCAAGATTCATCCTGTTTACCAAAAGTAGTTTCTACCTATTCAATGTTAGATCTATTCTGTCTGCATCTCATACTGCCGAGTCAATTCACTTAGATTTCATGTCTAGTTTGATTCCTCACTTGTACTCATTCACGGATTGGTACAAATCTGGAACCAACTCACCTATATAAGTGAATCTCTTCGCATCATGAGGTCAATATCTTCAAACTAATTTATCTTCAAAATCTTCTGAGAATGCATATGACCTCTTCCCCTTCCTCCGCATCTCTAATGCTGTCACAGGTACATGTCCATGGGAGAATCCCTTGGTTCTCATAGTCTGCATTCGTTTGCAGAATACATACATCATCATATCAATTCTCCTGAAGCCAGTTCCTTCTTGACCAGCAAGTGTAAATCTCTGAAGCCTCTGAATGCATTGAAGCCATTCAGCTTGAAGTTCATGGCTGCAGAAAAATCAGCAAGGAAGGGTGGCAGACAGCGTCGTGGGGGAACATCAAGGGATCTGCCTGATGATCTGGCAGAAATGTATAAAACAGATCCTGAAGAATATTACAATCAGCGCAAGACTCGAATCCAATGCATTCAATGCTATTGGGCTGAACAGTGGTACAAGTACAAGTTCGTCACCCAGGAATACGCAGAGAAAAATGCTATCAAGAGCCCTTGGGGTGATATTCTCTATCGAGGCCTTCCCCCAAGAACAAAGCTGAAGCCATTGCACAAGAATTCTATCCGTGCATGGTCCGTGGACCACAACCTGAAGAAGCCGACCCATCATCATTGCTCTGGTGTTGTGACGACAATCTCTTCAAGCGCAACTTCCAGTTTGCTAAGGCTTCGGCAAAGGAAAACAAGAAGTCACGAGGATTAGACTTCAATCCTGGTCCCTCTACTCCCCGTGATGATGGCACACGTGAAGCTGAAGAAAACAGAATTGGCCCCTTTGCAAACCTTGATGGCCTCATCACTTACATCTTGGTCCAAGGTGCCCAGGTAGATTATTCTGATAATGATGCTGACACTGATGAAGCCCCAGCTCCTCCTTCGAAGCCACAGAAGCAAAAGAAGCTAAAGTCTTCTAAATCAGCACCTCCAAAAGCTTTACGCGCGAAGCCTCTGGACACCGCACCTCCTGAAGCCAGTGTGCAGTCTGAAGATCAATCCCGTATCTCCAAGAAGACGGAGAAGAAAAAGCAACTTGTCAGGCATACTGATCAAGCCTTGACTCCTGCCGCCATTCTGCGTGAAGAACCCATTGATCTGTCAAGTGATGAAGATCTTGCTGATGATTCTCTTGAGCAGCTGATAAAGAGCAAGGAAGAAGCAGAAATCTTCAACAACTTGCCTCTCTTTGATGTGGCCATCATCCACAATTTCATTGATGAGTGGTTCGACACCCCCAATGTCAGCTTTGAAGATTTACAGCTTCCCATTGGCCTCAGTGTCGCCTTCAATGGTGCCATTGCTTCTGAGCTGGCTCTCGCTCAGCGAATCATTGAGCTCAAGAACAAGATTGATTATGAGAAGGCTCAATTCAAGAAGCATGTGGCCAAGCTAAGTGTTCAAGACGTCCGAAACTTCCAAGTCATGCTGCATGAGCTTAAAGAAGCTTTTTTGAAGAAGCGCCAAGAAGCTCAAGGCTCTCGTGAGCGCATGAAGCATTTGGCTGATAAGTGTGTGCTTGCCTACAATGAGGCTGAGAAGCGCAAGTCACTTGGCCGTCCTTGCATTGACCCCAGGATGGCTGCAAAGAAAAAGAAGAAGCTTTCTGCTGACCAGCCCGCACCTTCAAGCCAAGAAGCCCCACGCATTATCTTCCCGAGCAACATGACTGGCTCGAAGCCAAAGGTCACCACACCCGCTTCTGAATAGAAGAAGACGAGGGCTGCCGAGGCTGAAGCCAGAAAGAGGAAGAACACCGAAGCCTCTGATGCCGCTCCCTCCAAGAAGAAGCGCAAGACCAAGAAGAGTCGGGCTGCTCCCATAGAGCCCCTTGTTGTGGAACCCATCTCAGTGGTTCGTCCTGCATCTGCATCCCAAGAACTTCGCATGACTGTTCATGAGCCTGCTTCCATAGAGGCTCCTAAAGCTGAAGATATACCAGCAGCTGAACCCACCGCTGCTGAAGACATTGGTCATGATGACAATGTTGAAGATGATGAAGTTCTTCCTCAGATCGAATATAATGTGGTATCATCACCTGTTCGTACAAACAGCGAAAACATCAGCATTGGTCATCCTCTGACGCCAATTTCTCAGGATGCATTGTGGGCTGATCACCCACAGCAACAAGACTCCCCCAGTACTCCCCAACAACAACAAACCACACCATCCGTACAAGTTGAAGAGGATGAGGACCTGCCCACTCCATCTCCAAAGGCGTCGCCTGTACTTCAAAGGCTTCGCAAAGGACCAAGGCCTCAAGTCCCTCTTCTGAGCGTTCCAGAAGGAGAAGTGCACCGTCAACCTGTTGCACGTCAAGTGTTCTCTGAAGCCACTGCAACTGTGAATGTCTCTGTGTCTGAAGCACAAGCTGCTGAAGACAATCCGGCTGCATCAGCCGATGAGGAACGTCAAGAAGAACGTGTCCAAACTCCCCCCATGGCTGAAGAAACAGTTCATGAAGTGAACGTGTCTATGCCTGACCCTCCAGCTCCTCAAGTGGAGGTTGAAAATCCTGAAGCTGCCACAACCAACGCAAGTGAAGCCAATGACGTTGTCATGGCTGAAGCTAATGTGGAGCTTGAACCAACCAGTGTGCCTGAAGCTAATGAGGCCACTGCACCTAAAGCTAATGAGGCAACTGCTCCTAAAGCACTTGTTTTGCAGCCTGAAGCCTCAGCTGCTGCCACTCCTCCTGTTCCGCCCCCAAGGCCCTATACAATCGAGCAAGAATACAACCATGGCGAGCTAATCATAGTAAGATGGCCCGTTCTGGTCCCTCTGCCTAGTGTCTCTGGTCCTCAATTTGACTATCACATTGAGCATAGGCCTCAGGTCCAGAAGGCCAAGCCAAGACTGCCAAGGTTTCCTCGTACTGCCACCTCTGTCGGGTCTTTCAATGCAAATGGCTTCAAGAGCCACAACACATTCTTTGATAGCTCGAAGAACCCCTACACGAAGCCAAGAATATCATCAGATCGGTTCTGGAGTCATTAGCAGCGAAGCTATTACTCCTGTGTTCTGTATGATCAAGGGCGCATTTTCCCTCATATGCGCCTTGACATTGAAGCCATTACTGGACTGCCCTGCTTAGAAGAAGCACTTGACTGCTTTTGTGATGCTGGGCTGCTCAGTTTTGTCACTGATAAAGAACACTGGAATGAAGAGCTATTGCATCAATTCTATGCTACTCTGCACATTCGCGGCTACAACAGAGATACGAAGAGATGGGTTCTCGAGTGGATGACCGGAAATGTTCATCATGAAGCCAAAATTATTGATATCATCGAGCTTACAGGGCTAGCCACTCCTGGAGAACTATATGAACCTGACTGTCTACTACACCGCAATGCTATAGAGAGTATCTTCCATAAGCTAGAACCCAATATGAGCCAGATGTTGAGCATGATGAAGCCCTTGCCATCTGACGCTGAATATCCAACAAATTTCTTTGTTGTAGACCTTGAGTATCTGCCTCGCACCATATATCATATCATCAGGCGAACTCTATGGCCTATCAAAGGACATTCATCAGCGGCCAAGCTTGAAGGAGCTATGTAGACTTTGGTCTTCTATATTCTCAATGGCATCAGCTTCAACACTCAAGAGTTCTTCATCAGGAAACTTGCTGCTTCCGGCTCTAACCTATTTGGTCTGAAGTTTTATGCTCCATGGGTCATGCGCCTCATCAAAAGACACTCATCTATCAACTATCAGCCCTCTACTCGCAATCATATGATCTTTCTGCCAGAGGTTGATATGTCAGTTGAAGCTATATACTCTGACCCTGCCAAGAGGCCTCTTTGTCTTCAGAATGCCGAGCACCAAAGCTTCACTTAGCCTATTGAAGGTGTTCAAGCAGCGACACGAATCTATCCTTTGGCTGGAAACACTCGTCTGCCTCATCGAGCACCCACTGAAGCCACTGAAAGCACCATTCACTACTGGAATCAGCTAGTTTGCCATCTGCCAGTTATTTGCCGTCCGCTAGCGGACGACAAAGAATCTCTTTGCCATCAGCTTCCAAAAAGCGGACGGCAAAGAACTGGCTGATGGCAAAGACCAAGTTTGCCATCAGCCAGTTCTTTGCCGTCTGCTAGCGGACGGCAAAAATTCTTTGCCGTCGGCTAGCGGACGGTAAAGAGGAAGGGGCCCCACTGACGAGCTGCAAAAAAAACCTAACGGGCCCCCTCTTTGCCGTCCGCTAGCGTACGGCAAAGAGCAAGAAGGCGGACGGCAAAGGGTGGCGGACGGCAAAGAGGGAGGCCCCACGTAACGTTAACGGGGCCGCGCCCCACACCCCCCTCTCTCT
>LT934122.1:50513242-50559527 GCA_900231445.1 Triticum turgidum subsp. durum | reverse complement strand
CTGACCCGACACCCTGACCCCGACACCACACCCCGACCCCGAGCCTGACCCGACACCCTGACCCCGACCACCGACACCTCCCGAAAAGGTGTTCTTTGGCCTTCCAGAGGCCGACGGGGTCATATATTTGTGAATTATTAGTTAGGTCATATATTTTTCGATTTTGTTATGAAAAACATCATATATAATTGTGTTGATCGTGTAGTTTTAAATGTGCAGTTGTTTCATCGCTGCGAGGTTTGGTGTTCGACGACCTCGCCGTGCGTTTGACGAGCTCTGCCCCTTCGTTCGTGGGTGAGCACAAATGACAAGTCCTCCTCCCCCATTAATTATTTGATCTATTCCGATGAAACTTGATAGCTAGCTCTATATGTGTCTTGAATCATCAGTATGCGTAACCAATATGTGTCTCCTGTTCGAAAGCGTCATAGTTATAAATATGCATACATTTGCATATTTATAACCTTGATTCTTTCGAATTGTCCAACGCTATCCATGGACAGCCCGAGTATGTGTAGATTGGATTCGTTTTCCCATATGCTTTGCTCCGGATCCGACGCATATATTTCGTCAGTGCCTCCCCTGTTGTTCTCCGGGTACACATCCTCTCTGTTTATTGCAGAGACGTGTATCAGGAGAACAGCGGGGAGGTGCTGCCGAAATTTTGTGTCGGATCCGGAGCATAGCATGGGAAAATGAACCCAATCTACACATACACGGGTGGGATTAGGACCTATCATTACCTATTAGAGTGTAGGTTGCATGGACATAATAAAATTGACAAAGTAGATCAACTGATGAATATATACATGGTGAATTACATATATAATTGTTGTGTGTCCAGTAGCTCTGAAAGTCAAGATGAGTGACCGTGCTTGGATGTATATCGGTCACACTGGTCAGAACAAATGGAGCGCTGAATGGTTCACAAAAACTAAGGGGTTTGTGCAAGCCGCATTTGCAAATGGCCAAAAGAAAACCTGGTGCCCCTGTTTCCGGTGCGGCAATTGGGAAAAGAAGACAGAGGCTGATATGGGCAAACACCTGCAAAAGAGTGGTTTTACGCCCGATTATACGGTGTGGACATTTCATGGTGAGTCTCCCCAACGTGACTGAGCTGAGGTGGATCGTCGTCGCACCGGCGAGCATGGTACCGGGATGGAAAACATGGTGCAAGGCTATGATGATGCTCGGGATTCGGATGAGGAGATGGAGGAATCTGCAAAGGCCTTCAATGAAATGTTGGAGTCTTCGAAACGTCCGCTCCACGAGCACACTGAGCTTTGTCAGTTGGATGCCATCTCACAAGTAATGGCTTTGAAGGCTCAGTTCAACTTGGGCAGAGAATGCTATGACGCAATTATGACAGTATTTGGACGCTTTCTACCCAAAGGCCATGTAATGCCTGCAAACCTGTACCAGTCGGACAAAATCCTCTGTGCACTGAAGATGCCCTATGAGAAGATACATGCCTGTGAGAAAGGATGTGCCTTATTTAGGCTTGACTATGCGGACTTGAACTATTGTCCCATTTGCAAGTCTTCTAGGTATATTGTGGTAGACAACGGTATGGGTGAGAAGACACAGACCAAAATCCCCGTTAGTGTTCTTCGGTATATGCCAATCGTACCAAGACTTCAACGTCTTTTCATGGTCGAAGAGACGGCCAGACAGATGACATGGCACAAAACAGGCAAAAGAACCAAACTAGATGCAGATGGGAATCTAATGATGGTACACACATTGGATGGTGTTGCATGGAAAAAGTTTGATGAATTACATGCTGACAAAGCGGCAGATCCGAGGCATCCTCGAGTCGGCATCAGCACGGATGGGTTCAGTGTGTTTGGTATGACGGCAGCCCAATACAGTTGTTGGCCCGTATTTGTCTTTCCACTCAATCTCCCCCCCTGGACAGATTATGCATTGAAAGAACATTTTCCTGACGTTGATAATTCGAGGACCCAACTATCCGGGCAAAAATATGAATGTGTACATGCAGCCGCTTAAGGACGAATTGCAAGAAGCCTGGGATAATGGGTTCAAGACATACGACGCCTTTAGCAAACGGAACTTCATAATGCGTGTCTGGTACATGTACTCGACGCATGACTTGCCGGCGTGTGCGCTATTCGTTGGCTGGTGTGTGCATGGAAGGTTCTCGTGCCCCACATGCAAGGGAGCTCTTGAGTTTCGTTGGCTTCAGGCCGGTCGCAAGTTTTCTTGCTTCGACATGCATAGACAGTTCCTGGATCCTCGCCATAAGTTCAGGAAAGACAAGAAGAACTTCATCAGGGGTAGAGTTGTCAAAAACTCTGCACCACCTGCATTGACAGGCCAACAGACCCTGGATCAGTTAAACACTCTCGAGCCAGATCCACAACGTCCAGGGTACTTCAAGGGGTATAATACTAAGCACGCGTGGACTCACAAAACATGCTTATGGGATCTGCCTTACTTCAAAGACCTCCTTTGCCCACACAACATCGATGTGATGCACACTGAGAAGAATATCGCCGAGGCACTTTTTGGTACATTGTTCGACATAGATGGGAAGTCAAAGGATAATACTAAGGCTAGAGTCGATCTAGAGGCGCTATGTGATAGGCCGTTACAAAACATGAAAGAACCGAAAGGAAAGCAGAACTGGACGAAGCCAAAGGCATGGTTCAATCTTGGAAGGCCAACTATGAGGGAAATTCTCTTGTGGGTGCAACAACAGTTGATGTTCCCCGATGGGTATGCAGCGAATCTAAAGAGGGGAGCGAATCTTGATAAACTGAAGATATTTGGTCTCAAGAGTCATGATTGGCACATATGGATTGAGCGGGTAATGCCGGTGATGTTGCGTGGCTTCATCCCTGAGGATGAATGGCTAGTACTGGCAGAGCTCAGCTATTTCTTCCGTGTTCTTTGTGCGAAAGAACTATCGCCTGGCGTGCTAGAAGAAATGGAAGAGTTGGCGCCAGAGTTGATCTGCAAGTTAGAGAAGATCTTTCCACCGGGCTTCTTTAATCCAATGCAGCATTTGATTTTGCATCTCCCGACCGAGGCAAGATTGGGGGTGGGGGCGTGAAAAATAGTTGGTGCTACCCAACTGAGAGGATGCAGAAGACGCTTCGAGAAAAATGTAAAAATAAACGTAGAATTGAAGAATCGATGGCTGAGGCATTCATCACAAAGGAGGCGGCAAACTTCGTAACAGCACACTACGAAGCCAAAAATCGTCATTTGCATAATCCGAAGCCTCGGTACAATGCTGACGAGCCTAAAAAGGGTGGATCCAACCTCAGCCTATTCAAAGGGAATCTCGCACCAGCTAGTGTTTCACATCCAGTATCTTTGGATAACGAAGAATGGCGGACCATTTCGTTGTATATCTTCAACAACCTGATAGAAGTGCGGCCGTACATCGAGTAAGTTCTCGGTACATTGTTTCGCAACTTCTATTTCCTTTGAACTACTCTTATTCCTAGATATGTCATACAGTCGATACGTCGCCATATTCTCGTATGGAGCGGAGATCCAAAAGGATTCCGTCGAAGAGTATGAGCTTCTCGCAAAGCAAGGAGGTGGCTATCCCGGTTTCATCTCTTGGTTCAAACAAACGGTAATTTCTATTAGACAATTTCATTTCATTCGCTAATTTGTGCATAATGCAACAATCCTTTCATATTAAACTTGTAGGCTAATTCAGAGTCTATGGATGCCGAATTGAGACAAGTCGCTAATGGTTTTGACTATAAGGTCCGTTCATTTGACAAGTACGACATCAACGGGTATCACTTTCGTACCTATGGCAAAGAGCTATCTATGGCCGACCGAAAGTCAACAAATTGTTGTGTATCTGCTATCGGCGAAGGAGGTACCGAGTATTATGGGAGAGTTGAAGCAATTTATGAACTTCTGTTCTATGGTGAAAACCCACCGAATGTCGTAGTCTTCAAATGTTATTGGTTTCAGCCGAAGGAGACTAGAAGGACTCATGAACATGTAGGGCTAGTTGAAATCAACCAAAGCACTCATTTAGATGTTCCTGATGTCTATATTATGGCTCAACAGGCGACCCAAGTATTCTATCTACCGTGGGCCTGCCAAACTAATCCAAATCTGAAAGGTTGGGATGTCGTTTATGAAGTGCCGCCACGTGCTAGACTTTCTCCCCCAAAGGAAGAGGATTATGAACCTCACATTAACCCAGACACATATGAAGGAGAATTCTTCCAAGAGGCACGTCTTTCCAAAAAGCGTTTCAAGAACCGCTATACTTCACCCCAAAACATTGAAGTAGACAGCGACAATGAATCTGACATCACCCCAGAGGAGGAACAAGAAGAGCCGGAACAAGAAGAGGTTACTGCTGCGGATGACCTGTCAATGCTTGACCGATTACGTCAAGGTGGCCTTGCACATGTTGATGCCAATGAACCCTATGAGCTCATCATTGATTATAGTGATGATGATGATTATGCATTTATTGATGATACTGATCGAGATTATTAGTAGTGTCAGGTATTACATTTTTTTATGTTGTACTTGATGATGATACACTTAAGTGATACACATATTATTATTCATGTCAGTCTTTTTTTATGTTGTACTAATTTCATTTACTGTTTGTCATGGCAGGTGATCACGGTGGGACCACGGTGAGTTTTATTTAAATGGACATTACTTGCTAGTCTTAACATTTGAGTGTCATCATGCTAACAAGACATTGGAAATGATCTTTGGTGTAGCGTAACTCCAGACAAGCATCGCACGATCCTTCTCCAGCTACCGACACGAGCCACCCCGCTCCTACACCTCCTGGATCTTGGTAAGCTTATCTAGTGTTTTGCTTAACACATGCATAAAGACCTAGACTTAGCTTTATTTCCTCCAATGCTTACCATAATGACCTTAGCTTCTTCTCCTCCAAAATGACTTAATAAGCTTACTGACCTCCAAAACGATCCATTTTACCTAAGTTAGCTCTAAAACGATCTGTACTTAGCTTACTTATGTCAAAAATTGCATAATTAGCTTAGTTAGGTCATAGACGATCCATTTTACCTAAGTTAGCTCTAAAATGAGCCATTTTCCCTAGGTTAGCTTATAAATGATCCAGTTCATCCAAGTTAGCTCAAAAATGACCCATTTTACCTAGATTAGCTCCTAAATGATCCATTTTACCTACGTTAGCTTTAAAATGACCCATTTCACCTAGGTTAACTCCAAAATGACCCATCTTACCTAGGTTATCTCATAAACGATCCATTTCAACTAATTTAGCTCATAAACGATCCATTTCACCAAGTTAGCTAAAAACGATCAATTTCACCTAAATTAGCTCTTAAATGATCCATTTCACCTAAGTTAGCTCAAAAAGATCCATTTCAACTAAATTAGCTCATAAATGATCCATTTCACCTAAGTTAGCTCAAAAATGATCCATTTCAACTAAGTTAGCTCATAAATGATCCATTTCACCTAAGTTAGCTCAAAAACGATCCATTTCACCTTAGTTACCTCAAAAACGATCCATTTGACCTTAGTTAGCTCATAAACGACCCATTTCAACTAAGTTAGCTCATAAATGATCCATTTCACCTTAGCTAGCTCATAAACGACCCATTTCAACTTAGTTAGCTCATATATGATCCATTTCACGTAAGTTAGCTCATAAATGATATACTCTTCTTGTTCTAGTCTTCTTCTTGTTCTACTCTTCTTGTTCTAGTCTTCTTCTTTTTCTACTCTTCTTCTTGTTCTACTCTTCTTGTTCTAACTTTCTTATTTTTCATTTTGCAGATTTCATTCACTTGACGAAAGCTTGCATAGATGGAGTGCTCCTTATCCCTTTCTCTGTTTCTTTTGTATCGTTGAACTATGCATGTATCGTTGGATGAAACTGTTGTAATATATATGGTTGGATGCCTCTATGTTGAACTTGTTATGTATGATGGAACTATGCATGTAATATATATGGTTGGATGATGAAGTTATGTGTTGGATATCTTATATGTTTGCTCTGTAATGGCCTTTTGAAATATATCTATATATGTCATATATATTTGTGATGAAAATTGTTGGATTTAATAAAAACAGATAAAAGAGCCAATATGCATGCTCTTTGCCGTCTGCCACCGACGGCAACGGGCTCTTTGCCTTCTGCCGCGGACGGCAAAGAAGACATGTCGCATCTAGCTGTGCTTCCTGGGAGCTGACCCATTTGGTCAGTTTGCCTACAGTGGCAGACGGCAATGACTTTGCCATCAGTGGCTGACGGCAAAGAACCTGCCATGTAGTGACGTGTAGATGACATCATACGGCGGACGGCAAAGACACTAGAAATTTTGCCGTCAGCGGCGGACGGCAAAGGCCTGCCGTTAGCCACTTAACGGACTGACAGCGCAATTATTGCCATCCGCTCTCTTTGCCGTCCGCCGCAGACGGCAAAGGGCCTTTGCCGTCAGTCGCCAGGAAGCAGACGACAAAGTAGCTGTTTACCATAGCCTACTTTGCCGGAGCCTTTTGCCGTCCGCGACTGACGGCAAAGGCCTTTGCCGTCCGCCGTTCATGCCTTTGCCGTCCGCCGTGGCGGACGGCAAAGTAGCTGATTCCTGTAGTGATTGCGCAAAGGCCTCGGAAGCGTTCTCGCGTTCTCATTGACCGAGAACTTCTTGTGGCCCTTCATTAGAAATAGGATAAGCATCATTTCTGGCTCAAGAGACAGATGCAAAGCCTCTTGGTGGATGTCAATCGCATTCGCAATCTTGCCACCAAGAATGCCTTTGTTGCTCATGAAACTTGCCGGCGATCATGGAAGAGTTTGACCCTGCTCAGTGCTGAAGCTGATCTTCAAGACGATGGCTTCAATGAAAGATTCCAGTTTGACTCCACTCCTCCACGGATTGCTGTCCTACGTCGTACTCCATCTCTTGAAGACTCTGAATATTCTTCCTCCGCGGCAACAGTAAATGCCAGAGTGATCGATGATGAAGATGATGCTACTACACCACCTCCTACTACTGCGCGCATCGACACTGCACCAAGTTCATCTGCACCGCCACCCAATGACGACAACCCTGCTGCTTAACCTACTCATGTTGACGAGTAGATGCTCTATGTCTTCAAACCTTTTTGGTCCTTACTGACAAAAGGGGGAGAAGCGTATGAGTTGATAGTCTTCAAGCGGGTTCATATGGGCGGTTGCATTATATTTTGCTGCGTGCTTACAACTCTTGCCTTTTGAAACATTTGGTTCTCTGAGTTGTAACACCTAAACTTGATGGTCGTCTGCTACTTATTTGCTTCACTGTGATGCGATGATAAATTCCGCATGTGCGATGATAACTTCCGCACTTAGATCATTCCGTAGACGTCCATTTTTCATTATGCATGTCATTCTACTTGCTATATCAGTTCATGCATGATAAATTATCTTCATAAGTTTAAGTGGATCTCCACAAGTACAACCTGCCATGTGCATTTGCATTCCAAAAGCAAATTACTTACATGCACATCTTCAGGGGGAGCCCTTGCAACTTATGAAGACTATTTCCTATCCTTACAATTTCACATATTTATCCCCGTTGAAAACTTCAACCAGTTTGTCATCAATCACCAAAAAGGGGGAGATTGTAAGTGCATCTAGTGCCACCCCTAGTTGGTTTTGGAGTATTGACGACAAAGTTGGTTGAGGGACTAATGCGTTTGTGAGAATTGCAGGATAACGCAGGTAGTGTCCCTCATTGATTCGGTTTACCTACCGGAGATGACCCCTAAAAATGTATGAAGACATTGAAGACAATGGTGGTATGAGAAGATATTCATATTGAAGACTATGACATGAGAAGACATTGCGTGAAGACTGTGTGGATTTGTTGCTTCCTTTCCTTCTTTGTTGAGTCATAGGAACCACCGTACTGTTAAGTGGGGTCCAAGTGAACTAAGTCAGAGTGACTGAAGTGATGCTCAACTCAAATCCTATGTCTTCGAGCGAAGACAATGAGAGCAAACCTTATCCAGAGCTGGATGAGTCAGCTTTGTTTGTAGCCCAAGTAAAGTTGCCGCGTGTGTTTGAAATCTGACCGTTGGAACACCTGTCAGTTCCTTAGTGACCCAGGGTCATTTTGGACAAATCAGGTCGGATTGCCTAGTGGCTATGAATAGCCCACCCCCTACACCATAAATTGGTGGCTGCTCAGAGTTTGTACACGGCTTTGTCGTTTGAGAGCAACCCACCTCAAAGCATTTGAGAGAGAGAAAAATCCTTGCAAGGACAAAGCCCAAACACCCAGAGCCAAAGAGTGTTAGGCATCACTGAAGTATTTCTGTCTGTGTGACCTGAAGACTTATTACAATTGAGGATTGTGTATCCTCCAGCCGGTTAGGCGTCGCGTTCTGAGCATCCAAGAGTCATTGTGGATTGCCTGGTGAACGAAGTCTGTGAAGGTTTGGAAGTCTACCTTGAAGACTTACCAGAGTGATTGGGCGAGGACTAAGTGTCCTTAGCTCAAGGGGAATAAGGTGAAGACACGGTCTTCTGAGTTAAATCTCAGCCTCCCTAACCAGACGTACAATTGTCACAGCAACTGGAACTGGTCCAACAAATCCTGTGTCTTCAACAAGCAACTGGTTCTATCCCTTTCCATCCTTTACTTAAGTTTGTCTTCGTGAAGTCACTGCCCATATGTCTATCTGTTTGACTTCATTGTTACTACAATTGTTGATTGGCTTCATAGTATCTTCCATCCTGATCCTTACTACTTAGCTGCTATTAGTCCTGTACTTTCACATCATTGCATACTTGACTATGGCTCGCTTAAGGTAGTTTATCTTCTGCTGCATATCAACTAGGTTATTTCTGTTGTTTGTCTTCTAAACTTCCAAGTTTTGAAGACTTCCACAAATATCGCCTATTCACCCCCCTCTAATCGAGACTAGCACTTTCAAGAACGAGGGAGACGAAACGAACAGACAGCAGGCGAAGAGGTGCGCCATTCGTATTCAATCTCCACTACAGCAAAACATTTCAGCTTTCGCGTGCCCTTTCGTATACCCGTAGTGCCTGGCAAAAATTTACATCGGCTCGGCTCATTCCCGCAACCCGCGACGCGTCGTGACGAGGCGTGGCGTGGCGAGGCGGGCGGCGGAGGAGGAGCGCGCGTGGATGTCCCTCTTGTTCTCATGCTCATACAAGTGGGGAAGGAGCCTCCCTTATAAAGAGGTCCAACTCCTTCTAAACTAGCAAGGTGGGACTAAACTTTAGTTCCACCTCTTGCCTTGCACAAATGGGCTGCGTGGGCCTCTAGGATTTATTAGGAATTTCTGAAACTGCTATTGGGCTAGGCCCAAATAGACAAAAATTCCAGCAATCCCCCACCAGATCCCAGAGGCACACAAAATTTGCCTTTGGTTCCAAACACTGTTTTATATACCGGTACTGCACTGGAGACTGTTAAGTTGAACTTCCACCTAGAACTCTATGCTACACTAGTAAGCAACTTGAACAGTGGACTGGGCCTTGAACTGCAAGTTTTCTGCGAATCTAGCTTCACATAAAGCCTTGACCGATATGTGGCTACCGTGGGTCTTCCCCGCGGGTGGAGCTTAAGCGTCATACTCCGTGACCTTTCATGAGTTTACTAGAGAGAACCCTACTCTCATAGATTGCGACGTTTAACAATCAGACTCATGTAGGTGCGTTCTTCAAAAGATGTTCTGCAGGACAACATCTCTGCTTCAAAGAGCCACTTAGAACACATTAAGATATACATCAACCTGCCATGCAGATTAGGAGAGTATTGCATCTTCATGGAGTGGTATTGTGAATAGTAAGGATACTCTCCTCTCAGTTGACCAACAACTTGTCTTCCACATCTAATTCACGGGATCTCCGATCACAAAGAATAGGTTACCACTATGAACAACTCATATTGTGGGTCTCATACCCATCTCCCTCGATGCATTATCTATCACATTACGTGATAGACCCTTAGTAAGAGGATTTGCCAGATTTTTAGACGTTTGGACATAATCCAATGCAATAACTCCGGAGTTTTTCATTTTTTTGACAGACTTTAACCTTCTCTGAACGTGTCTTGATGACTTCATGTTATCCTTTGAGCTGCTCACTTTAGTGATCACAATTTGATTGTCACAGTTCATAAGGATAACCGGTACAGGTTTCTCAACTATCGGCAAGTCATTCAAGAGCCGGCGAAGCCAATCTGCTTCGACCGTAGCTGTATCTAGTGCTGTGAGTTCTGCTTCCATTGTTGACCTCGTTAAGATAGTCTGCTTGCAAGACTTCCAAGAAACAGCGCCACCTCCATGAGTGAATACATAACCGCTCGTGGCCTTTATCTCATCAGCATCTGAGATCCAGTTTGCGTCACTATACCCTTCAAGCACCTTTGGATGCCCAGTGTAGTGAATTCCATAATTTGCAGTGCCTTTCAAATAACGCAAAATTCTCTCTAGAGCTTTCCAATGCACATCTCCTGGTTTGGAAACAAACCGACTCAGTTTTCTAACAGCAAAAGAGATGATATGTCTTGTAGCACTGGCTAAGTACATAAGCGAGCCAATAATCTCAGAATACTTCAATTGATCTCTAGCAATTCTTCGATTCTTTCGAAGTAGCACGCTAGCATCATATGGTGTTGGAGAGGGCTTGCAGTCACTATAGCCAAAGCGACTCAAGATCTTTTCCACATAGTGAGATTGAAGCAATGTAATCCCACCATCATCAGCTCTCAACAACTTGATGTTCAGAATGACATCAGCCACTCCTAAATCCTTCATCTCAAAACAACAAGATAGGAAATCCTTGACCTCCTTAATAACATTCAGATTTGTTCCAAAAATCAGTATGTCATCAACATACAAGCAAAGCATAACTCCCTCGCCCCCACCATGGCGATAGTACACACATTTGTCAGCTTCGTTCACAACAAAGCCTGCAGCAGTTAAAGTTCTTTCGAATTTCTCATGCCACTGTTTGGGTGCTTGCTTGAGTCCATACAAAGACTTCAGCAACTTGCACACTTTCCCTTCCTGACCATCTACTACAAACCCATCTGGTTGTTCCATATAAATTTCCTCATCCAACTCTCCATTTAGAAAAGAAGTCTTAACATCCATTTGATGAACGAGAAGACCATGTGAGGCAGCTAGTGAAAGTAGAACTCGAATAGTGGTCAGTCGAGCCACAGGTGAGTAAGTATCAAAGAAGTCTTCTCCATCCTTTTGGGTATAACCCTTTGCCACGAACCGAGCCTTGTACTTTTCAATAGTACCATCAGGCCTAAGCTTCTTTTTGAATACCCATTTGCATCCTATAGGTTTGCACCCATAAGGACGATCAGTTATCTCCCAAGTTTGATTCGCCAAGATGGAATCCATCTCGCTACGAACCGCTTCCTTCCAGTAGTCTGCATCTTCCGATGCATAGGCCTCCGAAATGGAACTGGGAGTGTCATCTATGAGATACACAAGAAAATCATCACCAAAGGACTTTGCAGTCCTCTATCTCTTGCTCCTAATAGGAACTTCATTGTTCTCCTCCACAGGACTTTCAAAGTGTTCCATCGAAATGGCAGGTCCGGTAATTGTAACTGGTTCCTGATTCGATGAACTAGGCATCTCTTGATTAGATGAGGTAGCCATATCCTGCATGGGAAAGATATCTTCAAAGAAAGTCGCATCATTCGACTCCATGATCGTACCAACATGCATGTCAGGTACCTCAGATTTTACAACCAAGAATCTATAGCCAATGCTATGAAAAGCATATCCCAGGAAAACACAATCCACAGTCTTTGGTCCAAGTTTCCGCTTCTTTGGAATTGGAACATTGACTTTCGCCAAACAACCCCATGTTCGCAGATAAGAGAGTTTTAACCTTTTCTTCTCCCATTCCTCGAATGGAGTTATCTCTTTGTTCTTTGTGGGGAATCGATTTAGGACATGACACACTGTCAATATCGCCTCCCCCCACCATGCCTTGGAGAGACCCGATGTGTCTAACATGGCGTTAACCAAATCAGTTAGAGTACGATTCTTTCTTTCGGCCACCCCATTTGACTGAGGTGAGTAGGGAGGCGTCCTCTCATGGATTATACCATGTTCCGCACAAAAAGCATCAAATTCATTGGAAAAATACTCTCCACCACGGTCGGATCTAAGCCTCTTGATTTTTCGATCAAGTTGGTTTTCCACTTCAGCTTTATAGATCTTGAAAAAGTTCAAAGCCTCATCCTTAGATTCAGAAGATACACACGGCAGTATCTAGTGGAGTCGTCAATTAACATCATGAAATATTTCTTTCCACCTTTTGTCAAAACACCATTCATTTCACATAGATCTGAATGTATTAGTTCTAGTGGTGCAAGATTTCTCGTCTCCGCAGTCACGTGAGACTTACGAGGTTGCTTAGCTTGCACACACACTTGACACTTAGATCCCTTGACAGTGGTGAAACTAGGGATTAAGTTCAACTTCGCTAGTCGCGACATGCAACCAAAGTTAACATGACAAAGACGTGAATGCCATACATTTGATTCACTATTGTTGCAAATATGATTAACAACTTTATTGCAAACGTCTGATAAGGATAAACGAAACAGGCCTCCTGACTCATAGCCTTTACCAAGAAAGGTTCCATACTTGGAGATTAGAAATTTATTCGACTCAAAGACAAGCTTGTAGCCATCTCTACACAGAAGAGACCCGCTAACAAGATTTTTATTGACGGAGGGGACATAATGCACGTTCTTCAGCCGCACGATCCTCCCCGAAGTAAACTTCAGATCGACCGTGCCAACACCATGAACAGAAGCACTTGAACCGTTGCCCATCAGCACGGTTGAAGTCCCTGCGGTCTGATAAGACGAAAACATGGAAATATCACCGCATACTTGCACATTAGCACCCGTGTCAATCAGCTAATCAGGAGAATGACATACTAAAAGAATAGTGGGGAATATACCATACCCAGCATCCTTCATGTCAGTGTCTCCAATGACAACATTAGCGGTCTTGCCGCCTTTCCCAGGATGACGCTTGTCATAGCGATTAGGACAACTAGGAGCCCAATGATCAGGATCTCCACACACATGACAAGCACCTTTCTTCTTGCCATTCTTCTTCTTGAAGTTTGTGTGTTGCACAGCCTTGTTCTTCCCATCAAAGTTTGCTTTACCATCAAACTTGCCCTTGTTCTTGAACTTGTGGGGCTGGAAGTTCTGCTTCTGTACCACATTGGCACTAGATCCTCCCTCAATACCTCGAGCATGTGTGTCCTTTGCTCTCGCCTTTTCTTCCACATCAAGAGTACCAATGAGATCCGGAACAGAAAACTCCTGTCTCTTATGTTTCAGTAAGGTAGCAAAGTTCCTCCATGAAGGAGGAAGCTTAGTGATGATACCCCCGGCAACAAACTTGTCCGGTAGCATGCAATTGAAGTGCTCAAGTTCTCTAGCAAATGACTGTATCTCATGAGCCTGCTCAACCACTGAGCGCTCTTCAGTCATCCTGTAATCATAGAATTGCTCCATGATGTACAGCTCAGTGCCGGCATCCGAGACCCCAAACTTGGCCTCGAGTGCGTCCCACATATCTTTTCTATTATCAATTGACGCATAAGCATCAACAATGTTCTCACCAAGAACACTCAAGAGAGCAGCCTTAAACAAGGTATCCATTTTCTGAAAAGCTTGTGCCTGTTGGGCATCTTGCTCTCCTTCAGGTTTGCCAAGAGTGGTGTCATAGCAGCTCATGGTCTGAAACCATAAGACTACTCTCACGCGCCACCTCTTATAGTGGATACCCTCAAACATAGGAGGTCTCATGGAAGCAGCAAAACCACTCGGGGTAAATCGCCTATTATAAGGTTTTTGGATTGTTGGAAATATGAGCAATTTTCCGAATGATTTTATTACCAGAAATACTAGATAAAGCATGACTAATATAGCAAATATAAAGCAAGTCATGCAATCTGACAAAGAGAAGGTAAACATCATCTGCATATATGAACTTGAGGTAATCATATCTAGAACAAACACTAGATGAAGATGCTTATACCACATAGAACCTAACATATGTAGGGCAGAGACTAGAGCCAAGAACTGTAGCACGACTTCTAACAGAAAGGATAAGAACACGTATGGCACAGCAGCAGCAGAAGCGCTGGACTTGGGGTCGATGTCCTCGCCTGCCATGTCGTCGACGAGGTCGTGGACGTCAGGGAAGAAGTCGTCGTCGGGGAAGTAGTCGTCGGCGACCGGATCATCCGTGATGAAGCAGCCAGTAGTCACGCTGAGCGCTCCCCAAAAACCTTATCACCCTTCTCCCGTACAGGACTCAAAAGGTGCGGTCTCGGAGGCCTACTGTCCTGACGTGCGATGCACGCCGCAAGCCAGGATGAGGAAGAACGTAGCAGCAGCGCAGTGCTCGAGAACTTCTGGCGAGGGGAGGAAGAGATTCTGGTGCGTCTCTCTGGGAGGAGCGACCTTCCTTTTATAGGCGCAAGAGAAGAAGGCAAGAGGCTGCGCTGGGAGCTGAAGAGAACGAGGGAGACGAAACGAACAGACAGCAGGCGAAGAGGTGCGCCGTTCGTATTCAATCTCCACTACAGCAAAATGTTTCAGCTTTCGCGTGCCCTTTCGTATACCCGTAGTGCGTGGCAAAAATTTACATCGGCTCGGCTCATTCCCGCAACCCGCGGCGCGTCGTGACGAGGTGGGCGGCGGAGGAGGAGCGCGCGGGGATGTCCCTCTTGTTCTCATGCTCATACAAGTGGGGAAGGAGCCTCGCTTATAAAGAGGTCCAACTCCCTCTAAACTAGCAAGGTGGGACTAAACTTTAGTTCCACCTCTTGCCTTGCACGAATGGGCTGCGTGGGCCTGTAGGATTTATTAGGAATTTCTGAAACTGCTATTGGGCTAGGCCCAAATAGACAAAAATTCCAGCAAATATACACTATAAAAGGTCTTCCTTGCATGAGTTACTAACACTACACCATCACAACAGTGCTGTCAGACATGAAGTCATGTCTTCTTTTTTATAATCACCCAATAGTTCTATTGCAATGTTTGGGATTCAAACTCTCTGGGTACATAGAAGAGTAGTAATAAAGGCAACAATAAATAGTGATACAATAATTTACTTTCTTTTGACCTTAAATTTTTACTAAAATCATGGTAACTTTTTTCACTGTCAATAGAAGCAAGTAACTCAGCTAATACTAAATCTAACTTAAAGGACTAACTGTAATTAATTGGCTAGACTGCTCATTGGAATAATTTTTTGCAGCCTTCGACCACAAATCGAGCTTTCTTAATGGCCGCTCTCACTTTAGTTCGCTGGCAAGTCCTTCATGGCTCTCACCTTTTTAGCTGGTGGCCACCAGCTAGATGCACACATCACACTAAAAAAAGGTAACCAAAGGAGATATCTCAGTGATAAACTGAACATGCTATAACCCTGAAACCACAAATAACTCACCATCAGATAACCTAATTCTGAAGCTTCCTATAAAGGGGAAAACTTACTATGTCAGTCCCATACATATAGTCACAACATGTATGCAGCAAATGTACATATAGGAAAAGGTAGAAGGAAATACAGAGAACACAATGGAACAAAAGAAAGCCATTTTTTCACCTAAAAGTTATTGTCAAACGTAGCAAGAACATGTGTGCATTTTCTTGAAATGTACATATAGGAAAAAGGCAAAAAGAATATATATTACACATTGTAGTGACACACAGTCAGTGATCCTCTGAGCTATTGCATGAGTGGAGAAGGCAGCAAACACGACATAGAAGTCACTTAAAAGGCTATCGCCATATTAGCATGTAGATCAAAAGTATTGAATAGATTGCAATCTGTTGGGTGGATGGGACGAGCTACACTTACTGTCATCTCGAACTGGCCAGTAATGTTGAGTGGGCATCAACACCCTTGAAAAGAAATCATAGTATTTAGGTTTAATCACAAGCTATGATATACTTCTCACTAACTGGCCATGCTGATCCTTCAATGTAGATCTTGTACATATCACCCAACACAACAATTTCAGTACCAACGACAGAACAAACAAGTCCCTACCTGACTTTTAATGGAAGAAAACAAACCTATGGGTGCATAGACTGGCCAAATATGATTTCTTGTATCCTGCTGAGGGAGTTCCGGACTAGGGGGTGTCCGGATAGCCGAACTATCGTGATCAGCCGGACTCCAAGACTATGAAGATACAAGATTGAAGACTTCGTCCCGTGTCCGGATGGGACTTTCCTTGGCGTGGAAGGCAAGCTTGGCGATACGGATATGTAGATCTCCTACCATTGTAACCGACTCTGTGTAACCCTAGCCCTCTCCGTGTCTATATAAACCGGATGGCTTTAGTCCATAGGACGAACAACAATCATACCATAGGCTAGCTTCTAGGGTTTAGCCTCCTTGATCTCGTGGTAGATCCACTCTTGTAACACACATCATCAATATTAATCGAGCAGGACGTAGGGTTTTACCTCCATCAAGAGGGCCCGAACCTAGGTAAAACATCGTGTCCCTTGTCGCCTGTTACCATCCGCCTAGACGCACAGTTCGGGACCCCCTACCCGAGATCCGCTAGTTTTGACACCGACATTGGTGCTTTCATTGAGAATTCCTCTGTGTCGTCACCGATAGGCTCGATGGCTTCTTCGACCATCGTCAACGACGCAGTCCAAGGCGAGACCTTTCTCCCCGACAGATCTTTGTATTCGGCGGCTTTGCACTGCGGGCCAACTCGCTTGGCCGTTTGGAGCAGATCAAAAGCTACGCCCCTGGCCGTCAGGTCAGATTTGGAAGTTTGAACTTCACGGCTGACATCCGCAGGGACTTGATCCTCAATGGATTCGAGCCACAGCCGAGCGTGCCGCACTGTCACGGGGAGCATGATTTAGCTCTACAGACGGACAGTACCTTGGAAGCCACACTCGAGCCCGCTCCAATCTTCAATTCGGAGCCGGCTGCGCCGATCGAGGACGGATGGCTAGACACCGCCTCGGGGGCTGCAACCTCTACGGTGATAGAGCCGAACACTGACCTTGTCCCTCATAAAGCTCATGACTCCGAGGTGCCGGACTCCTCGCTGGACTCCGAACCTCCCGCGCCCCCTCCGATCGAATCCGATTGGGCGCCGATCATGGAGTTCACCGCAGCGGACATCTTTCAACGCTCACCTTTCGGCGACATCTTGAGTTCGCTAAAGTATCTCTCGTTATCAGGAGAGCCCTGGCCGGACTGCGGCCAGGACAGTTGGGATGCGGACGACGAAGAAATTCAAAGCCCACCCACCACCCAATTAGTAGCCACTATCGACGATCTAACCGACATGCTAGACTACGACTTCGAAGACATCGACGGTATGGATGATGATGCCGGAGACGACCAAGAACTAGCGGATACCGGGCACAGCAAAGCCACCCCAAGTCACGACGTATACATGGTGGATACACCAAAAGGAAGCGATAATGAGGAAAAACGGGACGTGGCAAAGGACAACTCCCCCAACAAACAACCAAAACGGCGACGCAAGTGCCGCCCGAAGTCCGGCCTCGATAAAAACGACACCCATATGGACCCGGCCCTAGAGCAGGGCGAAGCAGTGGACAACACACATGCCACCAAGCAGCCAGCCGGACATGATGAACTGGACAAGCAACCCATCCCCGGCGAAGATGATCTCACATCACCAGAGCATACGAACCTTCATAAAAGGCTCGTCGCCACTGCAAGAAGTTTGAAGAAGCAAAAGCGGAAGCTCAAAACAGTGGAGGACGCACTCAGAATAAGATGGAGCAAAGTACTCAACACCACAGATAAATATGGCGCTAGTCACCAGACAAAGAGCTACCCGAAGCGCAAGCTGTTGCCCGAATTTGACGAGGAGGCCTTAGAGCCCCCACAGTCAAAAAATAAAGAAGCCGCCTGGCCGGATAGACGACCAGATGATAGGCCAAGAGCAACAAGGGGCGCCGCACACAAGCCGGCACACGATCAGCATAAAGATCCTCGGAAAAAGGACGACCCAGTCAGATCTATCTATGGGCCAAAAAAGAAGACTCCAGGAAGCAACATAACCCGCCAAGCATTTGAAGACAAACGGCACACCCAAATACAGGGGCGCCACACACCCACTATGTTTCACCGACGAGGTACTGGATCATGGATTTCCAGCGGGATTCAAACCCGTAAACATAGAGGCATATGATGGAACAACAGACCCCCGGAGTCCGGATTGAGGATTACATCCTACACATACATATGGCCAGAGGAGACGATCTCCATGCCATAAAATACCTACCCCTCAAGCTCAAAGGGCCAGCTCGGCGTTGGCTTAAAAGCCTCCCAGAAAATACCATTGGAAGTTGAGAAGAGCTTGAGGATGCGTTTCGAGCAAATTTTCAGGGGACTTATGTCCGCCCTCCGGATGCAGACCATTTAAGGTACATAACTCAACAGCCCGGAGAGTCAGCACGCAAATTCTGGAACAGGTTCCTCACTAAAAAGAACCAAATAGTCGACTGTCCGGACGCTGAAGCCTTAGCAGCCTTTAAACACAACGTCCGAGACGAATGGCTCGCCAGACACCTCGGCCAGGAAAAACCAAGAACAATGGCCGCACTAACAAGCCTCATGACCCGCTTTTGCGCAGGGGAAGACAGCTGGCTGGCTAGATGCAGCACCAGCGACCCGAGTACATCCGAAGTCAGGGATGGAAATGGGAAATCACGACGCAGAAAAGATCAGTGTCGGAATAAGGAAAATTGCCCGAATAGTACGGCGGTCAACGCCGGATTCAAAAGCTCTCGGCCGAACAACAAAACACTGCCCCTCAAGGACAACAGTGACGAGCTATCCAACCTAAACAAGATTCTGGATAGACTATGTCAAATACATGGTACCTCCAGGAAGCCTGCAAACCATACCCACAGAGATTGTTGGGTCTTCAAACAGTCCGGCCGACTTAACGCCGAACACAAGGGGCTCGGCACACCAAGCGAAAGTGACGAAACCCAAAAGCAGCACTCCGGAAAACCGAAGACTTTCCCACTAGATGTCAAAACAGTGAACTCACTTCATGTGATAACACGAAAAGACAGCGTGGCACCTGCAATACCAGGACACCGCCCGCATAATGGGGATAGACCCTACCAAAATTCGCCATAGTAGCACTTCCTTCAAAGGAGTGACGCCAGGACTTTAAGCCAATTATACAGTCTCTGTACCACTAGAGGTTGTGTTCGGTTCATCCGACAACCTCCGTCGCGGAAAGCTCACTCTCCATCGCCCCATTCAACAGTAGCCCTTAAGCACTACTGGGGCGCGCAGCTTTCGCCAGCCCTAATGCAATACCTCATTACACGTTTCTTACGCTTAAAAATGCCCGGTCAACGTGGCATAATCTCATTAAAAAGTAACTCCGAGTGTTCCTCGACCACGGAGAACGTGAGACTGCGTCGACAGCCACACACTAATCAGACCTTGTAGGTCAAAGCCCCTAAAAATAGGTCATTCAGACCTCGGACATGGTTAGGCGAGTCCGGCGTAACTAAACAAGGGGCTTCCCAGCCGCATATCCCCTTTATAAGGGGCCGCGTGTATAAATGATAAGAGCCAATAAAGCTCAACTTTCTTCATTCTATTCTATTTTAATACAACTTCTGCACGATATTTCTTGGAAACTAAGTCCTTCTCTTTTACAGATGAAGCACGTGCTACACCCGTCCAGGATACAGCACAACAGAGACACAGGCGCAGATGTGCAGCAGGGTCCCGTTCCAAGGATTCTTTTCAGATTAAGACCCTGCGTAAACCTTTCTTACTGTCTCTTGTCGATACACATCCCCCGGTTTCCCACCATAACCGAGGAGGAGGCTGGCGTTTTGGCATCGGCCACGTCAGAAGTTCCCGCCTGTACCTGGACACTAGGGGCTTAGGGCATTGTTCTGCCCGGTATCATAAAGACCGAACACCTCAGGGAGTGTTCGGCGTCTCGAGTTAGGCCTTATATGCATCAGCTCCGAATCATGTCTTTGGTCAAATGTTGGGTTTGCCCGGCTCCTGTGTTTTGCTGCCTTACGTTCCGCATCATCGGCTAACGCGGCACCAGGAGAACTACTGCGACTGTGCCCCGGTTCGGCCGGGCGAGCACCTCAGTAGAGAAAGCCGAAAACTGACTGTCATGATATAGCGAGAGACTGGTCAACCACTTGATCGACCATTGGAATGTTTAGAATTCCTCCGCTTTGATGAAGGACCGCTTCCCGGTTAGGCACATACGCGCCCCGAGTTCGGAGAACAGCGGTGCCACCAGGGGCTATATAGTAGCCCCACATTCGAGCTCCTATGGCTAAGTGAAAGTGATAAAGCATTATAGTCCGGTTGCCTAGTTTGCTACGGTATCACCTCCTTAAAAGGACCAAGATGTTGGATTAAGTGTGAAAAAGCGCTTTTCTTTTTGCAAACACCCCCGCACCATGTGTGTGGGGGCTGAAGCCAAAGACTGCCATCTTTCAGACTATACATACATATACGGCCGCACAGGAGATAGTTCAATACTTGAACACACAAGTATAAAAAGCTATTGCATTATAAACATGATCTCAGAAATCATACATGTCATTCAAACATAACATCTTTCGAGCACTACGACTCTATTAAACAAGCGCCCTGCAGGACTTCCTCAAAATAGTGCTCGGTGGGGAATCGGCTTTTGCCCGAACCCCGGGATGCAACAGCGGTGGCATCCATCTCCGCCCAGTACGTCTTACCACGGGCGAGAGCCATCCGTGCACCTTCTATGCATGCCGACCGCTTCATCGCCCCAATACGCGACACCGCCCCAAGGAATTGCTGCAACAAGCCAAAATAACTCTTCGGCTTGGGCCTTTCCGGCCACAAATGAGCGACCACATCTGTCATGGCAAGTCCGGACAATCTATTCAGCTCAGCCCACTCAACCAGCCGATCACTCAACGGAAGTGGACGCTCCGGACTATGGAATTGAGACCAGAAAAGCTCTTCCATTTCGTGATCCTTCTGGCTTTGAAAGTGCACGACTGCGTCCGCCGCACTCGCTGCCAAGTCCAGATAAGGATCCTCCGCACCGTACAATCGGCCCAGCTGAGCATACTTCGGATCCGCGAACTTCCTACGCAGCATAAAGGGCTTTCCAGCCACAATGTCTCCGACCTGACGCAGTTCCTCCTTCATAGCCCGCATCGCACTACTGGCATCCTTGGCTTCGGCGTCGGCCTTCTTCAGGTCCTCTTGCTCCGCTCGGCGTTCTCTTTCAAGAACCTCCTGGCGGTCGGTAGCAATTTTTAATTTCGCGTCCATTCCGGCCATCTCCTCCCTACTTCGACAGTGAGCAGCCTTCTCGGCTTCTAGCTCTTCCGCTGCCTTCGAGGCAGCCGCCTCGCTTTTTCTGGCTTGCTCCTTGGCCCGAGCAAGTTCTGCTCGAAGGCCTTCCACAGCAGCAGCACCATCTGCATCAAGCATACAAATTGTAAGGAATGGGCATCAGCTCCCTTACTAGGCGACCGCAGAGCAACCACATACCTTGTGACTCATCAAGTCGTTTATTGACCAGCGAGATGTCCGCATCCGCAACGTCGAGTTGCCTCTTCAGCTTGGCAAATCCATCAGTCCGGCTGGCCACCGAACGTTCCACCACCTGCATAGGAAAGGCGACAATCTACAACTGAGATTATGATCCTCGGCACGCTGTCGCTTTCGACAGCATACCAAGTCTCAGGGGCTACTATCTATACAGGGCGCACTTCATGTGCAAAACTGTCAAAAGGTATGTCATTTTTTGCATGCCTCAAACCCCGTCAGCAAACTTCCGACGGCCTCATACAACCCGCTTTCGGCGGACGAGATCCTCTCAATCACCCTACCCATTAAGGCGCGGTGATCTTCTGAGATAGATGCCCTCTTGAGTAAATCCCGCAGCTCCACCGACCGTACTCCAATGGGCGCCAAACTCTCCGGCCCCGCCGGACTCGGGGAGACCCTCCATGACGACACCTCAGGGTCGCCCGCCCCGCACGATGGGGCGGAAGATGGAGGCGTTTCGCTCTCCATCATCTCCGGACGAAGGTCTCCCGACGATGAGCTGTGCTGAGATGGGCTGAGATCCGAACTACAAGGTGAAAACTTCGTTTACCCTTAGAAGTTAAGCAGGGATGTCCACTATTACAAAATCCCCCCTTTTTTAATTACGGCTCGCTAGAGGGCTGATTCCTCCGAGGGGACAGTATGGCCGGGGCTCTTCCCGGCACAGGACCTTTCGGTATAGATTTCTTTCCCCGCTTTGAGGCCTTGGCCTTCGGGTCTTCGGAAGCGGTCCTCTTCTCCCCCTAGAAGGAGGGACTCTCGATTCCTCCCTTACTGAAAGCCTCCGTGGCTGAGGTGGTAGTTCCCCTGTGCCCTTCTTCGCCCTCCTCCGAAGGTGCAACCTCCAACATTTTGATTAACACGGGATCCTGCGTGGTCTCAGGGAGGGGGGCCGGACACCGTATCAGTTTTGCTTGCGCTATCCACTCCTGTCCAAGGGATAGCTGGTTAAAAGGCAAACCCACGGTAAATGAATGGACGATGTGCCCGGACACAGGGCTACTTACTTGAGTATCCGGGCGATTACAGCTTAGGCCAGCATCCTCGGTCAATTCCGGACGCATCTCTTGCGATCCGAAGAACAGTTTGTACATCTCCGCGGGTGTCGAACCCATGAAGTGTTGAAGAGCTCGTGGCCCCTCCGGATTAAATTCCCACAGGCGGAGGGGGCGACGTTTGCAGGGCAGTAGGCGCCGGATCAACATAACCTGTACCACTACGGCCAGATTGATCTCCCTTTCTTGGAGGCCTCGAATCCGGTCCTGCAACAGGGGAACGTCCTTGGACGGCCCCCAGTCACGCCCCTTGTTGATCCATGATGTCAGCCGCTGTGGAGGGCCCGAGCGGAAGTCGGGCGGCAGCCTCTGCCTGCTGCCCCTGGGAGCGGTGATATAGAACCACTCCTGTTGCCACAAGCCAAGCTCCTCCTAAAAAGAGCCCTCGGGCCATGGAGCATCGGCCCTCTTACTTATAACCGCCCCTTCGCACTCTGCATGACGCCCCTCAATCATCTTCGGCTCCACATTGAAGGTTTTGAGCCACAAGCCGAAGTGAGGGGTAGTGCGGAGGAAGGCTTCGCAGACGACAATGAAATGATGAGATGTGCAGGATGGACTCCGGAGCCAAGTCATGGAATTCCAGCCCATAGTAAAACATGAGCCCCCTCACGAAGGGATCCGTCGGGAAGCCTAAACCCCGACGGAGGTGAGACACGAACACGACGCTCTCGCCAAGCTCGGGAGTAGGAATAACTTGCCCTCGCGCAGGCAGCACATGCGAAATCTCGCAGGTTAAGTACCTGGCGTCTCTCAGCTTTAGCACGTCCTCTTCCGTGACGGAGGAGGGCATCCACCGGCCTCGTAGGTCGGGGCCGGACATTGTCGAAGATCGAAGGTACCCGAATCTGGAGCCCTGGGTGTTGGAACTCGGGGCGAGGGGCGGATTCGATAGAGGATTGAAGGAAAAGAACGGGCCTTGGTCTCATTATAAAGAGGAAGAATACTAAGAGCCGTCCCCGTGACCGTTTGGAACCCGCCTTCGATGGAGGGGGCGTGGCAACGAGCGCGGTTGGGTTACCCACGTCCGTATTGATGGGAATCCCAGAATAAGGGGAACACGATCTCTGCTTCGACAAGACGTGCCAAGGAAACCGCTTCGCTAAACGCGCGGAGGTGGAACAATAAAAACAATTTGAGTAAAGACTTGGTAGTGGTGTAATGTCACACAACAAAATACGTCAGCAGATTGAACTTGTGTAATATTATTCCCTCTACGGTGGTACGTGGAATTTATTTTTGCAGAGCCGGACACTATCCTGGTGTTCACAATCTTCTATAAATTATTTGGAGGAAGAACCTGCCTTGCAATGCCGAAGACAACATGCGCGCCGGACTCGTCGTCATTGAAGCCTGGTTGAGGGGCTACTGAGGGAGTTCCGGACTAGGGGGTGTCCGGATTGCCAAACTATCGTGATCGACCGGACTCCAAGACTATGAAGATACAAGATTGAAGACTTCGTCCCGTGTCTAGATGGGACTTTCCTTGGCGTGGAAGGCAAGCCTGGCAATACGGATATGTAGATCTCCTACCATTGTAACCGACTCTGTGTAACCCTAGCCCTCTCCGGTGTCTATATAAACCAGATGGCTTTAGTCCATAGGACGAACAACAATCATACCATAGGCTAGCTTCTAGGGTTTAGCCTCCTTGATCTCATGGTAGATCCACTCTTGTAACACACATCATCAATATTAATCGAGCAGGACATAGGGTTTTACCTCCATCAAGAGGGCCCGAACCTGGGTAAAACATCGTGTCCCTTGTCTCCTGTTACCATCCGCCTAGACGCACAGTTCGGGACCCCCTACCCGAGATCCACCGGTTTTGACACCGAAACCTGCCTTGCTCTCTTTGACCCAATCCTAAATGAGAAGGCAAAAGTAAACACTATAATCAGCCATAGGTATCATCAAAATTATTTTCTTTGGGAAAAGGCTATGTTACAGATCGGAAGGATTAGAAGAATTCTGAAAGCAACAAGATTTGAGAAGATATAATAGGATTTTCTACTTGTGAAAATAAATGGAATGTTAACACTCCCTTCAAGTATAACAGAGTGCGGTGCACCGTAAACACAAACAAGTACCTATTTTTAGATCCGTGTATTTCATTCTTGTTTATTGGAAACATTACACTTGATAAGCTCTTGCCTTATAGTTGCGATCTCTGGATTCCCTTTCCAGTAAGCATAAGGTTCTCTATCTATCCATCTCACACTCTTATTTCCAGCATTCAAATCCTTCTGCGGTGCACAACTTTACATTGATCTAGGCCCTGTAAGTATAACACTAGTAGAAAATAGGGCTTTGGTCACAGCTCAATGTACACATTAGTCCCGGTTGCATCACGAACTGGAACTAATGTGAGCATTAGTCCCGGTTCGAGCGGCTAAGGCATCGGGACGACATTAGTCCCGGTTCAAATGGGACCTTTAGTCCCGATTTGAGATATGAACCGGGACTAAAGGGTGCGATGCACTTTAGTTCCGGTTCGTGTCTCAAACCGAGACTAAAGGTTAGACCTTTAGTCTCGGTTTCAGACACTAACCGAGACTAAAGGGTGTGATGCCCTTTAGTCCCGGTTCGTGTCACAAACCGCGACTAAAGATTCAAACTCTACCCCCCTCGTGTATCGCCTTTTCAGTTTTGTAAAAAACAGAAGAAAATGATAAAAACTTCAAAAATTAAAATCCTTCGAGATGTAGTTATGTTACTACATCTACTAGTTAAGAAATTCAAAAACTTAAATTTGGACATGTTTTGCAAAAAAGTGTTATGAAAAAGTAAAATGGTCATATCTTTTGCATACGGTGTGGAAAAAAACGCATAATATATAAAAAAATCAGCACGAAAATCCGCATTCGATTTTGACAGCCGTATGCCTGTTTGCAAATTTTTAGAATTCTCAAATTCTGAAAGGAAAAAAAGATATGCTCAAATTTCAGTTTTTTGACTTCATGTTAAATCTGGTCAAACTATGGTCAAACTACTTATTCAAAAAATATTAGCATTAATAAATAATTATTTTTTATTTTTTTAACTTTTGGTCAAACTATGGTCAAATCTAGTCAAATTGTGGGTCAAACTATGGTAAAAATATTAGTTTACTAAATAACTATTGTTTTTTAGAATAATAGTTTCAAACTCAAACGGTGTAACGTGTGACTTCATGCCCAACTTCAACTCCTAAGGGTTAATAGGATTGACAGCTTAGTATTGTCAGGAAAACAACAAGTGCAGACTTGGAAACAAGGGGGAATAGAACTCGAAAGTTAAGCGTGCTCAGGCTGGAGTAGTGAGAGGATGGGTGACCGACTGGAAAGTTAGACGATTTGGAATGAAGAAGGGTGATTAGAGATTAGAGATTAAATTGAGTAGTGATGAGGGGTCATTAGAGATTATATACAATAATTCAATATTTAAAAAATCCTTTAGAGCATCTCCAGCCGCGTCCCCAGAACAGCCTCCCCATGCGCTTTTTTTGCGTCGGCGCCAAAAAAATGGCCCACTCGCGCCCCCAAAGGCCCATTTTTCGCCGGCTTGGACCGAAATTGGCGTCGGCGGACCTAGGCCGAACCCAGCGCTGGGGGGCACTTGGGGCCGCCGACCGAAACGTTTTTGGCTCGAAAACCGGCAGGCCCTCCTTGGCAGCGACTCGGCTCTTCTCGCTGCTTCGTCGTCCTCATCGCCTCGGTTCCCGCGGCAAACCAATGCCAAAGCTGCCGCCCGCTGCCGCGGCGGTTACCCTCCTCCATTGATGCCTCACAGGGCGGCACAGTGAAGACCGGATGACACGCGTCCCTCGCCTGCCACGCGTACACACGGCCGCCATGCGTACGCACGGCGCCTCCGCCTATATAAGTTGCCCCCAAGCGCGCCGGTGACGCACAGACACTCCGTCGCCGACGCCCGTTCCTCCCCGTTCCTCCCTCTCCTCTCGCTGTCTCCAGTTCAACCATGGCCGAGCATTTCCCAAGCGATGGCGCGGCGGCGAACAGCTTCGGCCGCCGCCACCTTCACGAGGACGAAGCTCGGCTCCTCTTTGAGGCCGAGTACCCGGTCCGTCGGACATGCGGGTGCCCGGGGCGTGGATTATCAGCGCCGGTGGGGTCCCGGTGCCACCACCGCCAACCGGGGCGGCACGGCGTGCGGAGATCGCGCATATCCGCGCCTCTCTACCGCAGGCGGCGAGGGAAGGTCCACGGTACGTCTCGGACAGCCCGCTGTGGGAGCCCTACTTCCGTCGCCGCCACGCCGAGCAGCTCAAGGCCACCAATGGCGTCGAGCCCTCCGAGAGGCTCAACTCCGAAGGCCGCCGCCGATGGTGGCGCGTGCCCGGCCGCACGCTGGAGGCCGTCCTCGAGTACATCGAGGGAGGTAACACGCCCAGGCTGGAGTACCCCGCTCCATCGTCCTTCTTCCACCGGCGTGGGAACTCATGGACACCAAGGCATATAGGCCCGTGGGCGTCCTCCTCCTCGTCTGGCCGCTTGAACGTCTCTCCCTGCCTCCGCCCCGTCAAGCCGGAGCCCCAGGACATGCCGGTCGGCCACCGCACCCGCAGCTCCGGCGTCCACATCACCGACTCCTTCCCCACCTCTGGATGCCTCGTCCTCGTCAGGCCCAAGGCGGAGCCCGGCCTCCCCGCGGAATACGAGTCCATAGCCCGGCGCGTCTTCTCCAATGAGGAGGCCCTAAAGTGGGTGTGGGATGACTACCTTCGCGACGAGATGGTCCGGCAATGCGGATCCCTAGAGGAAATAGCCGCCCGTAGGCGTGGGCGCGAGGACGAGCACGGCGTGGTGATCCTTGCTACGTCTTGAGCTTGCGTTGGTTTTCCTTGAAGAGGAAAGGGTGATGCAGCACAGTAGCGTAAGTATTTCCCTCAGTATTTGAGAACCAAGGTATCAATCTAGTAGGAGGCTCCTCACAAGTCCCACGAACCTACACAAACAAACAAAGAACTTGCAACCAATGCGATAAAGGGGTTGTCAATCCCTTCAGGCCACTTGCAAAAGTGAGATCTGATAGAGATAGTATGATAAGATAAATATATTTTTGGTATTTTATAATATAGATGCAAAAGGTAAAGATGCAAATAAAAGTAGATTGAAAGCTTATATAATAAAAGATAGACCCGGGGGCCATAGATTTCACTAGAGGCTTCTCTCAAGATAGCATAAGTATTACGATGGGTGAACAAATTACTGTCGAGCAATTGATAGAAAAGTGAATAATTATGAGATTATCTAGGCATGATCAATTATATAGGCATCATGTACGTGACAACTAGACCAACTCCTACCTGCATCTACTACTATTACTCCACACATTGACCGCTATCCAGCATGCATCTAGAGTATTAAGTTCATAAAAACAGAGTAATGCATTAAGAAAGATGACATGATGTAGAGGGATAAACTCAAGCAATATGATATAAACCCCATCTTTTTATCCTCGATGGAAACAATACAATACGTGCCTTGCAACCCTTTCTGTCACTGGGTAAGGACGCCACAAGATTGAACCCAAAGAGAGGGGGAGAACATTGTATTGAGATCCAAAAAGAGAGAAGAAGCCATCTAGCTAATAGCTATGGACCCGAAGGTCTGTGGTAAACTACTCACAACTCATCAGAAGGGCTATGGTGTTGATGTAGAAGCTCTCCGTGGTGGATTCCCCCTCTGGCAGAACACCGACGACGGCTCCAAGATGGGATCTCGCAGATACAGAAGGTTACGGTGGAGGAAATATTTCTTCGGTGGCTCCCTGGATGTTTTTGGGGTATGTAGGTATATATAGGAGGAAGAAGTAAGTCAGTGGCCGCTCGAGGGGCCCAGGAGACAGGGGGCGCGCCCAGGAGGGGTAGGCACACCTTCCTATCTCCTGGCCTCCCCGATTGCTTCTGGACTTGCACTCCAAGTCCTCTGGATCACGTTTGTTCCAAAATCATGCTCCCAAATGTTTCATTCCGTTTGGACTCCGTTTGATATTCCTTTTCTTCGAAATACTGAAATAGGCAAAAAAACAACAATACGGGCTGGGCCTCTGGTTAGTAAGTTAGTACCAAAAATGATATAAATGTGTAAAATAAAGCCCATAAACATCCAAAACAGGTAATATAATAGCATGGAACAATAAAAAATTATAGATACGTTGGAGACGTATCAAGCATCCCCAAGCTTAATTCCTGCTCGTCCTCGAGTAGGTAAATGATAAAAATAGAAATTTTGATGTGGAATGCTACCTAGCATAATTCTCAATGAAATTTTATTTATTGTGGCATGAATGTTCAGATCCAAATGATTCAAGATAAAAGCTTATAAAACATAAAAATAATAATACTTCAAACATACTAACAAATAATCATGTCCTATCAAAATAACATAGCCAAAGAAAGCTTATCCCTACAAAATCATATAGCTAGGTCATGCTTCATCTTCATAACACAAAATACATCCATCATGTACAATCCCAATGACGAGCCGAGCAATTGGTTCATACTTTTTAACGCGCTTCATCTTTTTTCAACTCTTACGCAATACATGAGTGCAAGCCATGGACATAGCACTATGATGGTATATGGTGGTGGTTGTAAGGACAAAAAGGGAGAAGATAGTCTCACATCAACTAGGCGTATCAACGGGCTATGGAGATGCCCATTAATAGATATCAATGTGAGTAAGTAGGGATTGCCATGCAACGGATGCACTAGAGCTATAAATGTATGAAAGCTCAACAAAAGAAACTAAGTGGGTGTGCATCCAACTTGCTTGCTCACGAAGACCTAGGGCATTTTGAGGAAGCCCGTCATTGGAATATACAAGCCACGTTCTATAATGAAAAATTGCCACTCCCAGTCAAAAAAAATAATTCCCACTAGTATATGAAAGTGACAATATAGGAGACTCTCTATCATGAAGATCATGGTGCTATTTTGAAGCACAAGTGTGGAAAAGAGATAGTAGCAATTGTTCCTTCTCTCTTTTTCTCTCATTTTATTTTTATTTTTTCCTTTTTCTCTTTTTTTTCTTTTTGGTGGGCTTCTTTGGCCTCTTTTTTTTCATGGGCTTCTTTGGCATCTTTTATTTTTATAAAGTCCGAAGTCTCATCCTGACTTGTGGAGGAATCATAGTCTTCATCATCATTTCCTCACTGGGACAATGCTCTAATGATGAAGATCATCACACTTTTATTGATTTACAACTCAAGAATTACAACTCAAAGCTAGAACAAGATATGACTCTATATGAATGCCTCCGGCGGTGTACCGGGATATGCAATGAATCAAGAGTGACATGCATGAAAATTATGAAGGTCGCTTTGCCACAAATATGATGTCAACTACATGATCATGCAAAGAGCAATATGACAATGATGTAGCGTGTCATAATAAACGGAATGGTGGAAAGTTGCATGGCAATATATCTCAGAATGGCTATGGAAATGCCATAATAGGTAGGTATGGTGGCTTTTTTGATGAAGGTAAATAATGGGTGCATGCTACCGGTGAAAGTTGCACGGTATAATAGAAGGTAGCTAAATGGAAGGATGAGTGTGCGTATATCCATGGACTCACATTAGTCATAAAGAACTCATATACTTATTGCAAAAGTCTACTTAGCCCTCAAAGCAAAGTACTACTACACATGCCCCTAGAGGGATAGATTGGTAGGAAAAGACCATCGCTCGTCCCCGACTGCCACTCATAAGGAAGACACTCAAAAGAGCACCTCATGCAACAAATTTGTCACACAACTTTTACCATACGTGCATGCTACAGGACTTGCCAACTTCAACACAAGTATTTCTAAGTTTCATAATTACCCACTAGCATGATTCTAACATTACTACCTTTATATCTCAAAATAGTTATCAAGCATCAAATTGATCCTAGTGTTTAATGCACTTTCTATATATGATAGTTTTTATTATACCCAACTTGGATGCTCATCATTCTAGGACCAAATTCATAACCATAGCAAATACCATGCTGTTCTAAGAGACTCTTAAAATAATATAAGTGAAGCATGAGAGACTAGCAATTTCTATAAAATTAAGCCACCGCCATGCTCTAAAAGATATAAGTGAAACACTAGAGCAAAAACTATCTAGCTCAAAAGATATAAGTGAAGCACATAGCATATTCTAATAAATTCTAATCAAGTGGGCTTCTCCCAAAAGGTGTGTACATCAAGGATGATTGTGGTAAACTAAAAATCAAATACTAATATCATACACGACGCTCCAAGCAAAACACAAATCATTTGGCGAATAAAAATATAGCTCCATGTAAAGTTACCAATGAGCGAAGACGAAAGAGGGGATGCCTTTCGGGGGCATCCCCAAGCTTAGGCTTTTGGCTATTCTTGAATATCTTGGGGTGCCTTGGGCATACCCAAGATTAGGCTTTTGCCACTCCTTATTCCATAGTCCATGAAAGCTTTACCCAAAACTTGAAAACTTCACAACACAAAACTCAACAGGAAATCTCATAAGCTCCATTAGTGAAAGAAAGCAAAACCACCACATAAGGTACTGTAATGAACTCATTCTTTATTTATATTGGTGTTAAACCTACTGTATTCCAAGTTCTCTATGGTTCATACCACTTAATACTAGCCATAGATGCATCAAAATAAGCAAACAACACACGAAAAACAGAATCTGTCAAAAACAGAACAATCTGTAGCAATCTGTAACTAACGCAAACTTCTGGAACTCTACAAATCCTACAAAAATAGTACGTCCTGGATAATTTGTTTATTGATCATCAGCAAAAAGAATCAATGCAAAAGCACGTTCCTGTGATTTATTGAATTTTTCTCGTGAGCGCAAAGTTTCTGTTTTTCAGCAGAATCAAATCAACTATCATCAGAGGTTATCCTATAGGTTCTACTTGGCACAAACACTAACTAAAACATAAAAACACATCTTAAACAGAAGTTAGATGCAAAATTTATTACTAAACAGGAACAAAAACAAGAAACACAAATAAAATTGGGTTGCCTCCCAACTAGCGCTATCGTTTAACGCCCCTAGCTAGGCATTGAGATTTCGATGATGCTCACATGAAAGACAAGAATTGAAGCACAAAGAGAGCATCATAAAACATGAGACAAACACACTTAAGTCTAACATACTTCCTATGCATAGGCATCTTGTAAGCAAACAAATTATTAAGGTAAGCAAAAACTAGCATATGCAAGGAAGAACAAAGAGATGATATCAATCTCAACATGAAGAGAGGTAATTTAGTAACATGAAGATTTCTACAACCATATTTTCCTCTGTCATAATAATTACGTGCAGGATCATAAGCAAATTCAACAAAATAGCTATCACATAAAATATTTTCAACATGATCCACATGCATGCGAAGTTGACACTCTTCCAAAATAGTGGGATTAACATTAACTAAAGTCATGACCTCTCCAAACCCACTTTTATCAAAAATTCCATAAGATTAAACATACTCCAAATATGTGGGATCTAAAGTTGACACTCTTCCAAACCCACTTTCAATATTATTGCAAACACTATTATCAATCTCATATTCATCATGGGGCTTAAATAAATTTCCAAGATAAGAAGAATCACCCCAATCATGATCATTGCAACAAGTAATAGGCATAGAAAAACTAGCATCCCCAAGCTTAGGGTTCTGCATATTATTATCACAATTGACATCAAGAGAATTTATGGTAAAATCATTGCAATCATGCTCTTTATCAAAGGAACTACCAAGTATGGGTGCAATAGCAACGAGTTCATGTTTAACATAAGGAACTATAGCAAATTCATCTTCATAAAGATTGGCATCATGGCCACAAGAATAGCAAGCATCATGTTCATCAAGGGATATTTCAATCAAATCATCGGAATCATAATTATCTATAGATTCATGCATATCATTATTTTCTTCCAAAGCAACGGTCATTCTCTCAATAAATTCTTTTACATAGACATTATGAGCATAGTTTTCATAGCAATATTTAAGTATGTCAAAAATTTTAGATTCGTAGAGAGTAATATCATACTTTTCAATCAAAGAAGCAACTTCATAAGCACCCTTAAAGGTAACAAATTCTTCAATTTGTTCGATATCATAGTAACTATAAACACCCTTTGCATAAGAAGATAAGATTTCATTTTCATTAAACTCACATAGGTAGGGGAGGTATTTTTTAGGGTTCTTAGAGCAACAAGTAAAATCACAAATTTCACAAAGATTCCAAGCATAACACATCAATCTGTTCATTTGATCCCATAAGAGTCTCCCTTTTTCAGACAAACGGTGACGCACAAAATGAGCATGCTCATCTAAAGATTTCCCATCAACTAGGCTAGTTGGGGTTTCAGCACGAGAGCATAAGGATCGAAGATGATCCGAGTAGAACATTTTAAGTGGATGCATAATAATAGATTTAGCAAGCAAAGATGCAAGCACATAGAAGGCACATGGACACACAAGCAAACAAAAAGGCAAGCGAACGAGAGAGGAGATTGGGAAAGAGAGGGCAAATAAAACAACAAGGGTGAAGTGGGGGAGAGGAAAACGAGAGGCAAATGGCAAATAATGTAAATGCAAGGGAGATGAGTTTGTGATGGGTACTTGGTATGTCTTGACTTGAGTAAAGACATCCCCGGCAATGGCGCCGGAAATCCTTCTTGCTACGTCTTGAGCTTGCGTTGGTTTTCCTTGAAGATGAAAGGGTGATGCAGCACAGTAGCGTAAGTATTTCTCTCAGTTTTTGAGAACCAAGGTATCAATCCAGTAGGAGGCTCCTCACAAGTCCCACGAACCTACACAAACAAACAAAGAACTCGAAGCCAACGCGATAAAGGGGTTGTCAATCCCTTCACGGCCACTTGCGAAAGTGACATCTGATAGAGATATTATGATAAGATAAATATATTTTTTGTATTTTATAATATAGATGCAAAAGGTAAAGATGCAAATAAAAGTAGATTGAAAGCTTATATGATAAAAGATAGACCCGGGGGCTATAGGTTTCACTAGAGGCTTCTCTCAAGATAACATAAGTATTACGGTGGGTGAACAAATTACTGTCGAGCAATTGATAGAAAAGCGAATAATTATGAGATTATCTAGGCATGAACATGTATATAGGCATCACGTCCGTGACAAGTAGACCGACTCCTGCCTGCATCTACTACTATTACTCCACACATCGACCACTATCCAGCATGCATCTAGAGTATTAAGTTCATAAGAACAGAGTAACGCATTAAGAAAGATGACATGATGTAGAGGGATAAACTCAAGCAATATGATATAAACCCCATCTTTTTATCCTCGATGGCAACAATACAATACGTGCTTTGCAATCCTTTCTATCACTGGGTAAGGACACCGCAAGATTGAACCCAAAGCTAAGAACTTCTCCCATGGCAAGAAAGATCAATCTAGTAGGCCAAACCAAACTGATAATTCGAAGAGACATGCAAAGATAACTCAATCATACATAAAAGAATTCAGAGAAGATTCAGATATTTCTCATAGATAAACTTGATCATAAACGCACAATTCATCGAATCTCGACAAACACACCGCAAAAAGGGTTTACATCGAATATATCTCCACAAGAGAGGGGGAGAACATTGTATTGAGATTCAAAAAGAGAGAAGAAGTCATCTAGCTAATAACTATGGACCCGAAGGTCTATGGTAAACTACTCACAACTCATCGGAAGGGCTATGGTGTTGATGTAGAAGCCCTCCGTGGTGGATTCCCCCTCAGACAGAACGCCGGCGACGGCTCCAAGATGGGATCTCGCAGATACAAAAGGTTATAGTGGCGGAAATATTTCTTCGGTGGCTCCCTGGATGTGTTCGGGGTACGTAGGTATATATAGGAGGAAGAAGTACGTCGGTGGCTGCTCGAGGGGCCCAGGAGACAGGGGGCGTGCCCAGGAGGGGTGGGCGCACCCTCCTATCTCCTGGCCGCCTCGATTGCTTCTTGACTTGCACTTCAAGTCATCTGGATCACGTTCGTTCCAAAAATAACGCTCCCGAAGGTTTCATTTCGTTTGGACTCCGTTTGATATTTCTTTTCTTCGAAATACTAAAATAGACAAAAAACAGCAATACGGGCTGGGCCTCCGGTTAGTAGGTTAGTCCCAAAAATGATATAAATGTGTAAAATAAAGCCCATAAACATCCGAAACAGGTAATATAATAGCATGGAACAATAAAAAATATAGATACGTTGGAGACGTATCAATCCTCGACAGAGACGAGGACGAGGACGCCCCTGGACCGTCCAACCCGCCACGCCAACCTGGGAGGGGTGCAGCAGTGACGGCGACCACGGAGGAGGCGACGACGATGACGACGACGACGGCGGCGGCGACGACTACACGTAGTTCTACATGCTCCTCGGCATGTAGGGCTTCAAGGGCGGCGAGGAGCAGCGAGGGCGACGGCGGGCCTAGTAGCGTTTTTTTCTTTTTTGTTAAATATTTTAAATATGTTTAAACTCGCCAAAGTTTGATTGAATTTAGCCGTGTTTAACCGAACGTCGCCGAATGTTTACTTTTTTATAAAGAATTGGACGCGCCTGGGGGCGGCCTTGGGGCCTGCGACTGGGACCAACTTTCCCCCAGGCTGGTTTTTTGCGCCGGCTCGCCTCCAGGCGGCGATTTTAGGCGCCTCCTGAGGGGCCAACGGCTGGAGATGTTCTCAATCCTTGTTGGTGTTACCAACCGGGACTTAAGGTCGAGGACCAGACAGCGGCCACGTGGAGGGCCTTTAGTCCGGGTTCGTAACACAACCGGGACTAAGGGAAGGGGCCTTTAGTACCGACCTTTTAGTCCTGATTCTGAAACCGGGACAAATGAGCCTTATGAACCGGGACAAATGGGCTTTTTTCTACTAGTGTAATCAACAATAGGTAAACAAAGAACACAATAGCCATCTAACTAAAAATGATTAGCACTTAATTTAATGCACAAGTACTTTCCCGATTCCATCATCCTACATTCTTAAGAAGTTGATCCCAACTACTAACAATTCTCTCAACATGCACACTATCTACATCACCATCATGCCGCATCATCTTTCATGGTCCTGCATCAGCATCATTGCCACATAAGCTTTCACGGCCCTGCATTCTGTTTTCCTGCCGTGAATGTGATACTATGATTTAATTTATCCTCCATACGCATCCCTTCATCTTCATCTTCTTTAACTGAGCTGTACATGGGTCATACTCATAAATAAATATCCATCCGCTGTAGAATGGATGAACGGTGGAGTCCCATTTCCCTCCAATACATGCTCAAGCATCCACCCAACGGAGATCTTGCCCCTTCCTCCATGGATATCTCAGCTGTGCGACCACCACCGCACCACCTATCATACGAGGAGGAGCATCCCAACATAGACTCTACATCTCTTCAGTCCTTGAGTGAGACAGGCGAGAACGTGACGCCGCCGGCGATCCCCGATCGTAACTCCTCGATATCTAATAACTGGACGGCGTTCGAGCGTCAACTCGCCGGCACCAGAAGTCCAGAACCAGCCACGCTGTGCCCTAAAGATGAACGCCAGGTATGTACTACGCCACAGATGAAAACACCCATCTTCCCTCCAATTAAAATCATGCAGACTCCATAATAGATGAGCTGGCACCTACAAGAATGTTGCCCCACTCCATGTTGCAGTGTTGCACCACCCAGCCGCAACGCCTTCCCCTAGGTCCGGCAGTGCTGCCTTTGGGCTTCTTCAACAGTTCGTCCTTTGGTTTCAGAGAAGACCATAAGTGGGATTTCAGGCCAACGGGCAGACGGGTGCCTGTGGTGTGGAGTGGACTATGGAAGACGTCACGTTGCCACCAAGTTCTAGGGGCGCATCCACACAACATGTGAGCAAGATCATGAAGCCGTCGTAGTTGCCGATTTGGTCGATGGCAGGCGACGGGCCGCGGGCGTCATGGACGCCGATAGCCAACTATCCCTGAATCCATCAGATCAATTGAATCGTCAGTTTGTCAGTCGTCCGTCACTCCCAGTATTGCAGACTTCGCCAATCGTCGGGTGGCTGCAGGTCTGGTCGCCATTGCCGATTGCGTTTGCGTCCAATGTTGTGACTTCTGTGGTTCTGCCCACTGGTGTCCGTAAATGTGCGCTACCAGTCTGATCATCGTCACAACAGGCATCCTCTCCCGAATACGTACAAGAAGCTTTGCTATGTCTGCTTTGCCTATCAGACAGATATCTTCGCTCTGCAAAGTAGTTCAGTTCAGTTCACTCTCAGAAAATGGGAAATCATCTACAGATACACAAATAGTTTCGCTTCACAAGCCAACTGCGCATCCTCTCCCGAAGTATTTGGTAAATTATTACTCCTGTTATCTATACTCACACAAACATTTATTCAGTACATTTCTTATGTGATAAGTGAACTCACAAGGGCACATGAAGTTTTATCAGTGTGCTTCTTTCTTATGAGATCTGAACTCAAGAATTCAGTGAACATGAACATCTACGATTTTCTTCAATGATTTGCTAATTAAGATGTTGAATTAATCTGAGGCACTCCGTCGATCATCCGAGGATCAAGCAATCACACGAGCACCACACCGAGATTTGTTAACGAGGTTCACCGATATGGCTACATCCCTGGGGCCTGACTATGGGCGCTCCTCCCCATGACACCGCTACAATACCGCACTAGGTCGCCCTGCACACCGGCACATGCCGCCGGCTTTCCTTGCGTTCCTTTGCTATTATGTTGGCATAGGTTACATCGTGTGTCTAGACCCGCTATATATGAGAGGCCTAGGATACAAGTGTCCTATTAGGACACGACTCCTTATCCTATCTAAACACAATACTACTACAAGTCCAACTGTAACCTACCTTGTACACAATATTCGACACAAATCTAACAAACTTGTGAACCCCGGGAAATTAAGCTACAACAACCCTCTGCTAATGATGCCACGTCACTTCGATTACTGTTGATAATCTCACGTTAGTTCGAAACCGATTCAAATTCAAATTCAAAATCAAACAAACAATAAAACGTTTCAAATAGTAAAACTAAAATGTTCAGAGTGAACAAGATATTGCATAGGTAATTATGGTGGAGAAAACATATTTTTATAAAATAGTAAACTGCACTAAATAAATTAAAACAACAGTAAGACTAATATTTAAATGCCTTTTAAATACTAAACAAATATAATATAATTGTTTAGGGTGCCAAATTAATGGTGGTAGTGTTATTAGTATTAGTACTAATTTAGGGGCTAGTTTTATAGTTTGTATACCTAAAGTAAAACAGAAAAGAATACAAAAAAATGGAACAACAGACCACCTCCCCCGCTGGGCCTTATGGCCCAGTTGGCCTGTGCCGCCCGAATGGGCCGGCTCACACCGGCCCACCCCTGACCTATATGGTCTACCTCTCCATCCCCCGAACCCTAGACCCCTAACCCCGTTCCTCTCCCCACTCGCTCCACACGCGCCGCCACAAACGCGCGCTCGCGCAGGGCAGCCCCCTCGCCCTGTGCGCCTCCTACCTCCCGCCGGCGTCGCCTCACCTCCCAGTCGACGCGGTCACCGGATCATCGTCGCCCCGTCCTCACCCCCCTCCCCGATCCAGAACTGGTTCGGGGCACGATTTCGATGGCGCCCCGAACCACCATCGCCGAGCGCCCTTCGCCGGAGCTCCTCCGTCATCGCGGGATCTCGCGTCCCCATCCTCTTCCACAATGACGTCCACAAGCCACGCCGACCCCCTTCTAAGCAACGCTGTGAGCCGCCCCCGTTTCCCTCCTCTTTCCCCGCGTTCACCGCGTCGCTCGCCGTACCCTGCACCGCACGCACAAACCACCGCCACGCACGGCCAGCTGCTGCTGCTGCTGCTGCGCCCCACCGGCGCTCGCTTGCGTGCCCGCCTCACTGCGGCCCCTGCCCGACCTCCTCGCCTGACCGCCGTGGCCATTTTCCAGCACGCCCTGTCGCACCACCAGTTCCCCTCGCCGGCACTCGCTGCCGCGGCTGCGCCCGTAGCTCCTATGGTGCTCATGTGCGAGCACACGCCTCGCCCCTGGCCTGTGCCTCTGACCACAGGCCCCCTGGAAAAGGACGTAAAGAAAAGGAAATAATAGATAAAAACAATAAATTAATTAACTAATTAGTTAATTAATCAAACAGTTAATTAACTTAATTAGCTAATTAACTTCTAATTAGCCTAATGTGAGAATGACAGTAGGCCCCCCTACAATGGGGTCCCATTGGTCCCATTGACCAGTCAAATGCTGACAGGGATTGCCCCAGTCAATGACAGGTGGGGCCCTGTTGACCTAGATGACCAGTCAGCTGGTCAACATTTGACATGCTGACTTAGCCCACGACCCCACTGCCAGCCTCACATTATGTTGTGTACACTTTTGTGTGCACTTAGCTTTTAGCTATTTAATTTTGGAATTAATATTAATTCTAGAATTATAGAAAAGGTATAAAACTTCTAAAATTAATATAAAATAAACCGTATCTCGGATGAAAATACTTTGTACATGAAAGTTGCTCAGAACGACGAGACGAATCCGGATACGCAACCCGTTTGTCCGCCACACATCCCTAGCATAGAGAACACGCAACTTTCCCCCTCCGGTTCATCTGTTCGAAAACGTGAAACGCCGGGGATACTTTCCCGTATGTTTTCCCCCTTCGTCGGTATCACGTCCTACCGCGTTAGGGCACACCTAGCACCGCACATTGTCTTGTCATGCACTGTCATGCTTATGTTTGCATTATATTTATTATTTCTTCCCCCTCTTCTCTCGTTAGACTTCGAGATCGACGCCGTTGCTACCCAATACGACTACGGTGTTGACGACCCCTCCTTGCTAGAGCAACCAGGCAAGCCCCCCTTTGATCACCAGATATCGCCTATTCTTCTCTCTACTGCTTGCATTAGAGTAGTGTAGCATGTTACTGTTTGTTTAATCCCATTCGGATGCATAGCCTGTCATTGTTGCTACATCTATTGATAGCTTTCCAGCAATCCTAAATACTTAGTATAGGATGCTAGTTTATCATCTGTGGCCCGACATTCTTGTCAGTCTGCCTTGCTATACTATAGGGCCGTGATCACTCAGGAGGTGATCACGGGTATATGCTATACATATGTACATACAATACAGATGGTGACTAAAGTCGGGTTGGCTCGTTGAGTACCCGCAAATGATTCGGATATGGGGGCTAGAAGGACAGGTGGCTCCATCTCGGTAGAGGTGGGCCTGGGTTCCCGACGGCCCCCAACTGTTACTATGTGGCGAAGCGGCAGGGCAGGTTGAGACCACCTAGGCGAGAGGTGGGCCTGGCCCAGGTCGGTGTTCGCGGTTTCTTCATAATAACACGCTTAACGAGATCTTGGTATTTGATCTGAGTCTGGCCACTGGCCTATATGCACTAACCAACTACGCGGGAAAGATATGGGCACTCGACGTCGTGGTATCAGCTGAAGCCTTCGTGACATCAGCGACTGAGCGGCGCGCGCCGGATTGGAACGTAAGCCTGCTCTTGTATTAAGGGGGCTAGTTTTGCTTCCGGCTGCCCTCGCAACATGCAGGTGTGCAACGAGCGATGGGCCCAGACCCCTGCGCCATAGGATTTAGACCAGCGTGCTGACCTCTCTGTTGTGCCTAGGTAGAGCTGCGATGTGTTGATCTTCCGAGGTCGGGCATGACCCAGGAAAGTGTGTCCGGCCAAATGGGATCGAGCGTGTTTTGTTATGTGGTGCACCCCTGCAGGGAAGTTTATCTATTCGAATAGCCGTGTCCCTCGGTAAAAGGACGACCCGAAATTGTACCTTGACCTTATGACAATTAGAACTGGATACTTAATAAAACACACCCAGACAAGTTCCACAGACAACCCGGTGATCGCTTTTTCACAGGGCGACGAGGGGAGGATCGCCAGTTAGGATTATGCTATGCGATGCTACTTGGAGGACTTCACTCTACTCTCTTCTACATGCTGCAAGACGGAGGCGGCCAGAAGCGTAGTCTTCGATAGGACTAGCTATCCCCCTCTTATTCTGGCATTCTATAGTTGTCCACTCATATTGCCTCCTTACACATATACCCATGCATATGTAGTGTAGCTCCTTGCTTGCGAGTACTTTGGATGAGTACTCACGGTTGGTTTGCTCCCTCTTTCCCCCCGTTTTCCTCTTCTTCTCGGATGCCGCAACCAGACGTTGGAGCCCAGGATCCAGACGCCACCGTCGATGATGATTACTACTCTAGAGGTGCCTACTACTATGTGCAGGCCGCAGACAACGACCAGGAGTAGTTTAGGAGGATCATAGGCAAGAGGCCTGCGCCTCTTTCGATCTGTATCCCAGTTTGTGCTAGCCATCTTATGGCAACTTGTTTACTTATGTCTGTACTCAGATATTGTTGTTTCCGCTGACTCGTCTATGATCGAGCACTTGTATTCGAGCCCTCGAGGCCCCTGGCTTGTATTATGATGCTTGTATGACTTACTTTATTTTAGAGTTGTGTTGTGATATCTTCCCGTGAGTCCCTGATCTTGATCATACACGTTTGCGTGTATGATTATTGTACGATTGAATCGGGGGCGTCACAAGTTGGTATCAGAGCCGACTGCCTGTAGGAATCCCCCTTCCACACTCCTTGGCCGAAGTCGAGTCTATTCATTATAAACCTTTTACTAACATGGCTGTGTGCCTTATGGGCCCACGTCGCCATCGGGTGGTATTAGGATCTTTTATTCCTTGTCCATGCTCTGGGAATCTAATCTCTCTTCTATTCGGGTTAAGTGATTTTGAAAAAACAACACTAACTTTAGGTTCTCGAAAATACTTCTCCCGGAGAGCCCCTTCAGTCCAGATGATCGCCTGCTACACCAGAAAATTTTAAAGATACTCTTCGATGTTTCCCCGAGACCCTTGTGCCCTTTGTCGTTGCAATTCCATACCACCGATAAATCCTTATGGAAAGCTTGATACACTTGTCGTCCATAACTTCATTTCCAATTTGATCTTGTTATTACATGATACCCTGAAATACTTCGGATATTCTGAGGATCCTTTGTGTCTGCTGCCTTGCAGCTCCTTTTCCTCATAAATACCCCTACGGATAATTCCTCGCACTTACCGATTATCCGCTCATCCCCAGTTGTTCAAGTGTTTCGCAAAATTCTTATAAATGCCATTGGCTCTTCCGAAATCCTTAGTAGCCTATTGCTCTTGATCTTCTTTACCTGCTTGCATAATGGTTACTTCCATATGTCTAGCAATATTCATTAAAATAGTTTGTGATCGACATTCTGATCTTGTTGTTTCAACATGTGTGTGAATGCACACAATCATCAATTATTCCTTGAAAATTATCCTTCCGGCTCAGACGTCATTTTGAACATGAGCTGGTTCTCAGCCAATTAAATTGCCGTCGATTGTACCCCTAAGTCTATTCAAATTATCCATCCTTTATCAGAGTGTTTGCTTCTGATCCCTTGGTTTGGAAATCTTAATTCCTTTTGCATTTGAGCTTGACTTAGTCAGTTGTTTCTATAATCAGATTTCCTTGCATTCTTTCTTCTTCCGATTGAGTACCAATGCTCACATCAAATCCCTTATGGACCGCCAGGTCCTTTGTTGGATGTTGTCCGACACCATCCTTCGTATTCATTAACCTTGTGAGCTTTTCCTCAGATACATAAGGCCTTTGGTAAATTGTATCCCCTGCTTTTGTCAACCATGCTCTACTCCCGAGCTTGAGTTATTTACTCCGAAGTTTGTGGTTTATATTCCTAGATGCCCCGACGGGTTGAACCTATGCCTTTCTTAATCTGTGTGAACCCAAAAGTTTTTCAAGGTTCATACTCCTCTGGTAATTCAATAAGTAGGTCTTCGCACTCAAATCACTTTAATAGAGTAGTGAATGAAAGGTTATGCATTGAATAAGTGGGAGTCCACCTTGAACTCTGTGTTCATTCCCATGGACACGATGTCGATCTTATCATTAAAGCTTCTCTTCCATTAATTATTCCCTTGGTATTAGTTCATCTTATATCTAGGATCTGACCTTTTTCCAATCGTGGTTCCGACCATGTTCTCCTTTAATTACCATTTCTCGTGCAAGTTTAAGCACTTGTCTTCTGTGGATCAATACACCAGTCCAACCTTTACTATGATCTTTCGTCGAGTACTACACCCTGGTATCTCGAGATTATCACAGAACTGCATAACTTCTTATGAGTTCTCCATCAAGTACTACATTCTCATTGATTCCATTTTTTTTCATGGGCTCTGAGTCATTAAACACTTAAGGACACCGATAACTGAATCGAGTTCGCATCACATTAAACAACTATTAGTGATCTTCTTTAATTACGAGTTTGTACTCGATCACGTCATTTCTAGCCCGATCGACTATATCTTTATCATGCTAAATTTTAACTGTGCTACTTGGTCCTTCTTCCTGGAGCACAATTTTCGATGGTGAGCTAAGCTTACGTCAATTTTCCTCATCATATCATTTCGCCTTGAACTGCAAGCTTGATTTCGAGTTTGTGACGTAACCATGGTTCTAATAACCTTCCGCTTCATCATTCCTTTGACTTGTTGTCGTTGCTGATTGATTGCATCTTCATGAAATCTCTTGACAAATGTGTCATGATCATCATCAACCTAAAGAGCTCTTCCATGATATCAATCGAATTCATGATGAGAATTACCATCCTTGCCCTCGATGAATTGTGTTATCATCGGCCACTTTATTGCCTTCCGTTCAACACAAACTTGTTCGTGTTTTGTGTATACCTTGAGATCCTAGCTATCGAGCATTTGTTTTTCTTACCTTTGAGTATTGCCATCTTTTATGTCAAGAATGTAACGAGAATTTCACCACCTCTTAAGAATTCTTGGTATAGTGGTACTTCTCACCATCGCCATTCTTTCTTGTGTTGTTTCTAACTGGAATACCGACAAATGGTCTGTGATGTGTAAAATTCAAAAACTCTAGCAACCCTATTGCTTTGACGTTAATGGTCGATAGCTTCATTCTAAGTCTATTGCTTATTGAATCATCATTCGAACATTGATCGTGCTACCTAGTCCAGATTTTCGGGTGCACTTTTCAACCAATGTTTAATTTTGTATGTTTTCTTCGAGCATACATCATTATATCTTTTGATCTGACAAATATTGTCTCCTTGTTCCGAAAATTGTGGAAATCCATCTTTTGGTAATCTTGTTGAATTATCGCAGACTCCATCAGCTACCCCCTCACCCCTTTCGTTGGTTTAATGATGAACTGTTGTTTTAGAACTCGCTTCCATAGTTCTTTCCCCTGAGAACCTTGCAATGTCATCTCGACAATTTTTGTTGCACCTTTCTTCTCAGGCATCCTGAGTCTGAGGTATCCTACAACCTATCAGAACCGAATCTCGGTTTGATATGATGGTTGGAACATAATTCCAAGAGTTATAACTTTGGTCTTCATATGACCCGGTAAGGTGGTGTCATACCTAGCTCACCTAGCCGGAGGCCCTATTGTTATAGTTTCCTTTTTAACAAGGTTAACCATTTTTCCATGAGGAAATTGAATGCCTTGTTTAATAAGTTTATCCTGATGGATCCTTCGTGTATCCGAAGTCCGACCTTTGATTGAATACCATGTCAATGCTATCTCGAAGCATGTCTATGGTACTCCGATTTTCAAAAAGAACACTTATCCCGATGCTAATTGTTTCTTGCTCAATTATCCAAACACCGTTGTATGGGTAATGTCATGAAATTTCTCTCCCCTTACCTAAATGGTTTTCTACTTTCTATCATGTCATGGATATCATGCTCTGCTTGTCCTTGGGAAGGATATATCCCTGAAATATGTGTTTAACACAGTTTTCCTTTCCATTGTTCTGTTTAATCTGATAATCACATTTTCCTTTCCATTGTTTGGTTTAACCTTTCTTGTGATCTATATGATCCAAGCAGAAATATTCTCCTGCTTATGTAAACACCTCGGTGTACAATTCTGTCAGCAAGACCCTGTTACTATTGTTGATGACATTCCGGCAGCCACCGATGGACGAGAACTTTGCCTATTGGTCCGCCTCGTTCAATGAGCAAGAAAATGGTTCTCTTTGTTCCTCGCCCTTGGTACCGATATTGTTGCCGACCTAACTGATAAGCTACCCTCTGACATGCCTTGCTTGCATGATCACGCAAGGCGTCTCCGCCCTTCCTACTTTTAACCCACATGGTGGGCCCATAACCCAAAGTTCCACAGGATCGAAACTTGACTCTCCTGCACCCCCTATTCCCAAGGTTGTTCCTCGCGTGTGGCCTCATATGTAATTCATGAGCCACCTTCCGAGGGATCATCAAATCTGTTACCAGACACAATACTTATTCCCATTGCTTTGAGCCCCTTTCACGCCCTATTTCAGGCAACGAAAGATTGCATATGCGCTTGAAACTTCTATTTTGCACATTCTTACTTTGCTCTCGATATTTTCTTAAGTTAGAATACGAGAGTTACTATCCGCCACCCTCTCTGATGTTCTCTACCAGATACGCGACCTTGTAGAGGTCAGTTCTTCCAAAGATACCCCTTGTCGTTTTTCATAAGTACGATGGGACTCCCGAAGAAAGGATGAAGACTTCATCATGATGACCTAAAGCACAGAAATGAAGACATCAACAAGAGGGTTCAACTTTTTCAAGAAGGGCAACCAAGAACGAGATGACTCGTTAGAATTTCGTAACCAATTTTTTCCCCCTTACTCCCGCTCCTAAATCTCAGGACAAGATTTCTTGTAGTGGAGGAGAATTGTGACGTCCGGGAAATTAAGCTACAACAACCCTCTGCTAATGATGCCACGTCACTTCGATTACTGTTGGTAATCTCATGTTAGTTCGAAACCGATTCAAATTCAAATTCAAAATCAAGCAAACAATAAAACGTTTCAAATAGTAAAACTAAAATGTTCAGAGTGAACCAGATATTGCAGAGGTAATTATGGTGGAGAAAACATCTTTTTATAAAATAGTAAACTGCACTAAATTAATTAAAACAACAGTAAGACTAATATTTAAATGCCTTTTAAATACTAAACAAATATAAAATAATTGTTTAGGGTGCCAAATTAATGGTGGCAGTGTTATTAGTATTAGTACTAATTTAGGGGCTAGGTTTATAGTTTGTATAACTAAGGTAAAACAGAAAATAATACAAAAAAAAGGAACAACAGACCACCTCACCCGCTGGACCTCGTGGCCCAGTTGGCCTGTGCTGCCCGAACGGGCCGGCCCACACCGGCCCACCCCTGACCTATATGGTCTACCTCTCCATCCCCCGAACCCTAGACCCCCAAGCCCGTTCATCTCCCCCCTCGCTCCACACGCGCCGCCACAAACGCGCACTCACGTAGGGCAGCGCCCCCTTCGCCTTGTGCGCCTCCTACCTCCCACCGGCGTTGCCTCACCTCCTAGTCGACGCGGTCGCTGGATCATCGTCGCCCCATCCTCACCCCCCTCCCCTATCCAGAACTGGT